>JAAGKR010000522.1:0-170024 GCA_011419295.1 Clarias macrocephalus | reverse complement strand
ATATAAAATACATAATAAACACTCAAATGCTGTGTAACTTGTGCTGGTGATTGTTTAAATGCTTTTTACACTCCAGTTCTGGCAGTATTGCACCAACCTTGCATAAAATCAGAAGAAAGAAGAAAAATCAATACTCTTGCAAAACATGAGTATTTGAGCAAGATGCAAGCGGTTTCTATTTTCTGCAAACTTTTAAGGAATTCAGCAATTTTAGACCATTTAACGTTTAAAAAGTGTGAATCGATTCCGATTTCCGAAAAAGAGTGATTAAATGGCATAATCGAATAAACGAACAGACACGATATTTACAACGTACATTATTTTTGTTTTCCTTTTAGCTCATTTAAAACATTGAAAATTAGACTCAATGGATTGACACTAAATGTGCATAATTATGTGAAATATTATACATTATTATACATTAATATTAATATATATATATATATATATATATATATATATATATATATATATATATATATATATATATATATTTATTTTTATTTATTTTTATTTATTATTTTTTTTATCAGTTTCTGTGTGCATAGTTTTTTTTCCTGTGCTTGGTGTTCTCCCTGTGCATGTGTAAGACGTGCAGATTAGGCTACAGTCTGTAAATGCATGTGTGAATGTTGTACCACGGTCAAAAAAATGGGAATAAATACAATGGTCACCATTGGGTGGAGTACAGAGGTTCCTGGATGGATTGATGGACATGTAATGTGCATAATTATACAATTACATTTACATGAAATCTTGTCACATACAAATTTATGTGATTCTTATGTCAGATATAATATCATTTGTGTTTTTCCTACCTCTTAACATGAAGTCAGCTAGCAATGCATCTCATGAGTGGTATACAAAATGGCTGATTAAATTAGTAATTCAAATGTCTGCAATAGAGTCTAATATAGGTAGTAGTTCAAATTATATGAGCACAAAACATACAATAAATATATGATTGTTAAGACTATTCCTAGAAATGGTTAGCAATTTCAAACATTAATTTTTTTTATTAGATTGAGCAATATGTGTTTTTAATCTTAATAATGAGATAAAATAATGAGAATTAAAGCAGAAATAAATCCTGTATATAGACTAGCAGTGCACATATGCTTCAAGATTGCCTCTTTTACACACAATAACTTTCTGTTTATTTATTACTTAATTTATTTATTGAGGTTTTTGCCCTGCTTCTTAACAATTAATTTTATTGTTGCAGTTTCTGGTCTCATTATGAACTGTTTAAACATAATTAGCAGTTCTCCCCTGATTTCACTTTGACTTCTTACTAATAAAATGTAGCAACAACCTAGAGTCTGACAGTTTGGAGCTTGGAATGGAAAGCAAGGTCAGTAACATTAGGCCAACAAATACTTCTATACTTATATCCCAGAATTTTAATTAGACCGTGGCTGTGTTTGGAATTGTGTGTGTGGGTGGGGGTCAGTTAATGGTTGATGGTCAGAGTTGGTCTTAGAACGCAGCTGGTTGACCCTGTGCTGGTGGTAGGGTCACCATGAGAAAACGAATACTCTTTCTCCTGAAAAATATACATGGCCAAATACATTTCTTTACATTTTTTAAGACAACAAGAGAGACGATTCGTATTCAAGACAATGTCCAAAAATCCAGATCAGTGGCCTGTCTAAAATAGTGGCTGCTTTACTAAAACAGACATATTAGACTGTTGAATGTGTCTTAGTTCTGCCCCGAGGCAGGAGAACCTGGTGAATGACACCCATATCACCTGGATAAACAGGTCTGGAGACAGCAATTATAGTGTTGAGTGTCAGGGAGTATGGCTATCCTTGACACCTCCAAGCTATGTGTAGGAAATAATTGTAACAATCATAGGCCATGCATATACACCCTGTGTATGTCAGGAAAACACTCATCACTTCCTTTATTCATAAATCAGTGACATGAAGTCGTTTAAACATCTGTAAACATAACATTATCAAAAGTTTATGAGCCACTTTGAAAATATAGATGCAGATCAATTGGTCTGTAATAAAAGATTTCACTTTTAGTTTCTTTTTCCTTTTTTTTTTTTTTTTACTATTCTTTTGCTTGATGTGTAGGTTATTTCTTTATATTTCTTTCTCTTATTTCTTTTTCTGCTGACTGGCTAGCTATAGTTTTTTGTTTGTGGGGTGGGGGGAGGGAAATGGGTCGAAAAAAAATAATAGTGAACCATTTATGTATGTATATGTAACTTGTTTATACTTCCAATATAAAAAAAAAAACTTTGATCCAAAAAATGTTGTATACAGGCATTAAGTGGACAAAAGAAAATCAAGCGAAACCATAGGTTGTATAAAAAGAACTGGAAAAATCCTCTGTGACATCAGCCATAGGTTTTCTGAAAAGCGCTCTTGAAGCACAAGTGTGGGAGCTCTAGTTGTCCCCATCTTGGCAGGCGCTGACTCAGCCGAATTCCCAGTTAAGCCATAAATAAGCATATGGATGAAACACAAATATATGGGCGTGTAGGTATGGAGTGAACAACGTCTGGCTTTTGGATGGAACACACCTACTTGCCTCAGTTACCACAAGCTAGCTAGCTTAGAGCGTTTTCACATGAGGCACGATTGATTTGTAACATGCCCAAGAACGATTGCTCCCAACTACCCACTTCCCCACTGGTCAGCATTAACTTTTACACTATGGATAATATTATTCATATTTCAGAAAAAAAAATGTCAATAGCAACAAGCTTACATGCCTTTCTGCTTTATCAGCTATGGCTGTGTCGGTCAAAGAATAATATTCCATACATCATATTATAGGGGTCTGTGGGGATTGACAGACTTTTTGCAGCCTGCCCCCAGTGGAAAGTAGAGGAATTACATAGTTTGTCACTTAAGGATGCCCCTTGAGAAAAAAACACATGCTCCAGGTATGAGAACATGACTAGTAACACAAACACTTTAGACTGGTAAACATTATAGCTAGGTATGACACGAGGAACCAGCCATGGAGCTTGCATGCCAAGAGGTTAACTGTCCTAACCTCTTGATAAATATCATATATTCTGGTAAAATTCTTAATAAATAAATTAGGGCAGAACAAAAGGAAAAACCTTACAATAACCTGATTGCATATGTATACAAACTCCTTAACTGTTACTTTGTTCAAGCACCTTTTTCTTGAAGCTCAATCTTTTTTGGGAAGACTCTACCAATTTAGCAAATCTTTTTCCATGCGTGTTTTTATTTATGTTGCAAATATTATTCAGAGCTGTCCAGTTTCAAAGTGGTCTCATGTGCACAGACGTCATTCTTCAGGTCACTGCACAGGTTTTGACTGGATTTAGACCTGACTAGACCATTCCAACAATTCATCATCTCATAAGCATTTCTTCTCATGACAATCTTCAGCTGTTCAAGAGGCTCGGGAAACAGATTGACATTTGGAGATGTTTATGATTCGCTCCCAGTCCTATAGGATGATGCTGCCACCACCATGCTCGAGGTGATATTTACAACATTACTTAATAGACATCTGTCCAGAAATGCCCTCAAATGTAAAGGAATTTTACATCCGAATGTCAAAGACCCTGCCATCTTTGTGAGTTGTTCACTATTCACGTATCCAGGGCAAACTCATCATAATGACTCGACATCTGTCCATATGCCATACGATTAGTGCTTAAGGTGGATTTTTGCATCACCGCCTACTATGCAAGAGAACTGATGTATACCCAGACAATGTTCCTTTTTTTCACTGAAGAATTCTGTCACTGACTGTTCTAATATGGATTAGAGGGGCAGAGAAAATCTTGTTTTGAGTTATGCCAATTTGACGTTGCATATTTTGTTCTACAGATGTTGACAGTGTTGTTGCTAAACAAATACATATCACTGCGCCTTCAAACCCAGGTTTCTATTCCAAATAGTTCCTAAGGTCCTTGCCTCCCACTTTATATTCAGCACAACTGTTTTACATATCTGTTACCGCGATAGCTGACACGGAGCCACTGTGTTCATTATACAAGTTACAGAGTTCATGAAGAATGTAGTGAGAGGGATGCAAGTTTCACCCTTGTATTTTTGTGCTTCTACTACTTCATCCTGAACCAACAAACATCTATGCATATGTACACACTGTGCATATATATACACAAACACACAAGCACACACTTCACAGTCCCAGCTTGGTGTGGGGAGGCAATTTTCCCCTGAGATGAAACGAGAAACATGGTTGTTCGCCACCCAAGAGCATCCCTCCACAACTACATTGCACTGTTGGTTGTCACTGATGGGCTTCGGTGATGCTTTGCACTGACACCTGGCTCTGTAACTCTTCAACCCAGGCTGGCACGCGCACACACACACACGTTCACACACTGCTGTCAGCCTGTCCTGACAGAGCTCGCTAGACAGCTAGCGGCAAACACACACAGCGATGTCGAAGTTAAGAGGATGGGGGCCCATTATTCCGGCAGCCGCAGGGACGTGGAGATCCAAAAAACCACACAGAACATGATGAAAAGCCATGCCGAAGCATTCTCTCAGCAAGTTTGGCCAAGCTTTGACTGTTTCAGGATCTTCCACCTCCCCGTCTAGTGCACTGTAGAAACTTTTCAAGCATTTCTCAGGCTGTGACATAGTGGATACAGTAGATATCATTCTAGTAGATAGAGTAATATGGAGAAACCAGTGTCTGCATGGAACATGGGGTTAATCTATAGAAGCGCATTGTTCTTTCTCTTTTCCATAGTTGAAAATCTACAGATTGAGGTCTCTTTGTGCAATGACAAAAATTCTGATTAATTTTTATAAGAACATGATAATTTTTTTTGTCTTTGCTTCGTCCAAAAACATGAAACTCTTGACGGCACAAATCCGTGTGTGTGTGTGTGTGTGTGTGTGTGTGTGTGTGTGTGTGTGTGTGTGTGTGTGTGTGTGTGTGTGTGTGTGTGTGTGTGTGTGTGTTTCCAACCTCCAGGACTCGCTTGCTTACTTGAAAAAATAAAGATTAATTTCACTCGAACATCCTTCTGGGGATTAAACGAGCTTTGTTAACAAGATGGCAAGCAACTTCAAAACAATTTGTTGCTACTTTGAACGTCTTTTAGTTCCATCCAGTGGAAAACAAAAATACGACAATTGGCAGAGTTCACAAACCCTGGAAAGATGACTCCAGTGGAAAATGACTGCTTTATCCAGATCTGGCTGTTTCCTCACACTCCAAGCACTATAAACAAAACAGTGCAGGCCATAACATACACACATCTACATACACAGGATGTATAGATTCATCTGCGGTTCACTTAAAAACTCTTCTGGCTCCAAATTAGCTGTCTCATGTGGAGAAAAAAACGACATTTATTTTAGGTTTGATTGGCTTATTCATTCTTCTCCAGTAAACATTTCATCCTGGTCAAGGTCACGGTGGATTCATGGTGCCTATCCCAGGAACAGCGGAGAAGAAGTTGAGGAACTTCAAACGGATGGTAACCTGAGAAACAAATTGAACTGTGCAGGCTGGAGCTGAGAGGCAGCGATGCTACCCATTGTGTCATCATGATGCTGCCTATGATTTATCTAATTAAAAGAAAAAGTCCAAAGTTCATTATTTATATTTCTTATCCTGTGTGTAGTGGTATTGGACCTAGAGCCTATGTCAGAAGTCACTCATTTGGGAGCTGTGGGATCTCATTGGATCGGATGGATTGTTTGTCCAACGCATCCCATTAAAGCTTGATTGGGGAATTTGGCTGGAGAAAAGCCGGGTCGCTGGCCTTGGGCCGTTTGCCTGCAGGGACCTGTGCTTGGTGGGCTGTGGTGAACTGGTTCTGGTTTCTGGTGCCCAGCATTTATGTTTTTCTACTATTTGTGCTGTATTGGTGCGGAATTGGACCTGACAGGCTGGCCTTTGGTCCCTGCAGGCATTGTGAGTTTTGTGTGTTCATGATTCTGTCATCAGTTTACTAGTATACATACCGGCTGGCCGAAAAAGTCACCAATTTGATTTTATAAGGCAAATCAAAAAAATTCATTAGATAATTACCGCAGTGATTAATATATTTCAGCTGGGAACAAGGTATTGATTCAATTTTATTTGTTTAATGCTTTTAATAATGATCATTGTCACAAAGCAGCTTTACAGAATCAAAAGAAAAGTTTTTGAATTTGAATTTGAATATGTTTTTTATTAAAAAATATTGAACCCTAATTGATGTATTGAGGACGGCATGGTGGCTTGATGGTTTGCATTTTTGCCTTGCACCTACAGGTTCCAGGGTTGATTCCCACCTCTTCCCACACTCCAAAGACATGCAGATTAGGTCCATTAGCATTCCTAAATTGTCTGTAGTGTGTGAATGAGTGTGTGTGTATGTGTGTGTGCCCTACGATCGATTGGCACCGCGTCCAGGGTGTATCCTGAGTCATGCCCTAAGTCTCCATGTACAGGAAAATGCAGGATAGGCAATGAGTGAGTGAGTGAGTGATGCAGTAAGTAGCTTCTCATTTCTTAAACAACCATGTCAAAAGATATATCCTGTGGTTGTGGCAACAATGTTACTCTGTTTCAGAAGAATCAAGTTATTGGCTTGCAAGAACAAAATGAAAAAAAAAAGAAAAACAACCAAGGAGATTGTTGAAACTACTAAAATTGTGGTAAGAACTGAAAAATGCATTATTAAAATCTGGATGGATAGCGGTGTACCATGATCTTCGAGTAAGAAATGTGGTCGGAAAAACATCCTGAATGAGCGTGATGGGAGATCACTTAAAGGTTTAGTGAAATCAAATGAAGATGACAATGCCAGGACATGCGATGGTGAAAGAGTGGTTCAGGGAGCATGAGACATCATTTTCACACATGGATTGGCCACCACAAAGTCTAGACCTGGCAGTAGGAAGAAACCTTGAGAGGAACTGGACTCAACAGGGAACACATCCTCATTTGTGTGAAAAAGAAAGCAGGAATTGATTTGCATTCATACTGTGTGTTAGGTGGCAGGCAGTTCAGTATAACAGTTGTTAATAGATGTTAATTGATGTTAATATGGAGTCCAGGTAGTTATTGGAGGCTCAGGTAGACTTGTAGGACATTCCAGTCCTGAACTATCGAGCGACCGTAGCCAAGTCCGCAGAGAAACGGCTGTCAACATCATGCGAGGCCAGAACCGTCTTCCTAGTAGAGTGAAACCATCCCCAGACCTCGGACGCATCCCAAAGAGACACACGAGACATCCATGTGACGGGATCTCCAACCAGAAACAGGGCACCAGGATGAGTCAGGCAGGTCCAGAGGGCAGAGGGAGTCTGGATCAATGGCAGCTCAGGAACGACATGTGTAGCTCGATATGCTGGAGAAGGTTTCCGGCTCAGTACAAGACTTTGCAGAGAAACCTGGCAGTGATCATAATGTCCTGGCTCATTGGTGTGTATGTCTCCTGTTCACAGATTCCTTTAAAAATGTCCAGCTTTTAATGGGTTTTCCATTTTAGTCATTTCTATTAAAACCAGCATTGGGACATAACAGTGAGATTTTTAGCATGAGAGTTTAAAAATATGGAAATGAAGAAAAGTCAAGAAAACTTGAAATTTTATTTAAAATTTTGCATAAGAATAGTTATATTCTGATTGTTAGCTATTCTTACTCCTTACACCAACCAGATCCACCTACGCTACAGCCTGCGCCTGCTCCATGATTGATTCGGGTTGTCACAGCGCTCCTGCCTGGTGCCTTCTCACACACCATATAAAGAATTCCACTGTCACGCCGTCCTTCCCAGGCATTGTTTGACATCAAAGCGTGATGGGGCACATTATCATTTTTAATCAGCAGCTGTGAGCCACGTTGGCACAGGATGCCTCTGGCCCCCCATGCGCCCATTACCCTCTCGCCTACAGGAAAGCCAAACAAAACGGCTCCCTTTGAGTGCGCAAAGTGACCTGTCATTGGAAATTAGCGAGACCCCCTTTCGGCTCGCGCCGTTGCCACTTGGCACTAGCTCATCCACAGGATCTCTTTTCATCTCATTTGCAGATGGGCAGATGGGGAGTAATGAGAGCCGGGCTCAGCTTGTTACCCTTGTGCGTTCCCTTCGAACCTTGAACAATTAAAGAACACGCCACAGGAGAGGGCGCTTCATCCAACACATACTCGTGAAGCTAGTACCATTCATCATCATAAACTAATTGGAAGGATGGTGTTTATAGTTAATGAACATAAAGTACATAAAAAAGAGTGACTTCAGAGGGAGTGCTGGCCGTGACCCTTGACCTGGACCTGCATCTAAAGAAGCAGATGAATATCTCTTCTTTCTCAACAGACCGAGCATGAAAGCAGCTGCCGCAGCACAAAGGAAGCGCAACAATGGCTGACGTGAAAGAGGGTGCCAGAGCACACTGAGCTAAAACAAATGTGACTGTTCCACACAGAGCCAGTCTAACACACCGTGCAGGGCAGCAGGAGGCTCAGACATCTTGTTTGTTTTCTCTGGCAATGTGAATATGCTCAATGAGACATGCTCCCATGGAAAGAGAACTGAAAAGGTTATAATGCACTGTTTAAAAAGGGCTGTGGGATTCTGAATTCAGCCAAACAAACATATTTTTCATTCCGTATAGGTTCTTTTTTCCCCCCCTCTTTCAGATCATATCCAGTTTCTTGTATGTTACTGTCGTTGCACCATATGTGAATAAGTTCATGACATTTAAATGCTTTTTGTAATATATTTGATTGAGAGAAGACGCCAGGCAGTGGGAATGCTTACTCGATGATTTACAGCTCCCAGGTTTATTGCCTGTCCAGAAGTTTGTATATTGTTCCTGTATCCTTGAGGGTTTCCTGCAGCTTCTCCGGTTTCCTAAAATTGAAGTGGTAGCACTTAAAGTACCTTGTAAGTAGTTATATTATTTATTTGGATTAATAAAGTGTCCTATCTATCTATCTATCTATCTATCTATCTATCAAGGGAGCGTATGGAGCAAGGGTAGCTCTGTGGTTGAGGTGTTGGTCTACTGATTGGAAGGTCCTAGGTTCCGACCCCAGCAGTGGCACTAAGTCGCTACCGTTGTGCCTTCAAGCAAGGCCCTTAACCCTCAACTGCTCAGATGTATAATCAGATCAAATAAAATGTAAGTCGCTCTGGATGAAGGCATCTGCCAAGTGCTGTGCATCTATCTATTGTTTCTTTGTGTGTAGTAAACATTTTCTTCTGGTGAGTAACACAGAGCACAATGCACAAATGCCTGAATGGCTGGTAGAACAATAGCAGGTACAATTTACCTTTAAACAATTCAAGTTAAAAGCAACGCTTAAGATACATGGGAGCAAAATATGTGTTGTGTTGACGTGGATCCGAAGGACAGATTATATGTCAGTATGATCCAGCTACCCCTGACATAATAACATAATAGTGACATAATAGTTTGATGTGCTCAGGCTCGATATCTGTCTTATTCCACAGCATTGCTTAATTCTAACTGGCCAGAGGATATTGGTGTTAATTAGATTAAACTAGGTTGTTTTGGCTCAAGTGTTAGTTTTAATCTACTTGTTCCATCTAATACATTATTGTTGCTATAGGAATAGTTCTAGAAGGAGAGCTCTAGTGTTAGCATTTTGCAAAAAGTCAGACACCAAGCTGTACACAGGGAAGTCTTTAGCATAGAGGTTTTTGTGGTTTCTTCACGACATGACAAGATCCGACTGTAAATGGTCATCAAGCACACAGTTTTGCTTTAATAATTGGTTTTAGAGATAAACACTTTGTGGTATGCAATTATTGGAGACTAATCAAAGTTTGGGATGGTAATGGCATTTTTGTGTGTAACAGCACATCCGGATGTGGTTGACCTCTTACATGTCTGTTTTACATGCCGTGAGCTATTGTCTTTGTGGCGTGAGATAAATACATCAAAGCTTGTCAAAAGATTAGTCAGATTTCATGGATGCGTGGCAAGAAGGACGTGCTACTTTATACAGAAACTATAACAATGGCATTGAATGGAAGGTGGGGAAAAGCTGGCCAGGCTGCATCATACCACAGTGGGATTTTATCTCTCGCAACACAGCTCAGATCTCAACCACAACCTCTAGGACTAGACTGCCTCAAACCGGCCTTTCAAACAACGGCGATCCAGAAGTGCTGTATCAGATCTGATCTCTGCAAGCTTATCGGCCTCAGTCGAAATCAAACAAAGAAGTGCATATTCTCGTTTATGCGTCATTTCGTTTTCCACCTCCTTCTTTCTTGTTTACTTTTAAACGTTGATCCTTTGAAGTGCTTCAAAGACAAAGTGCAGTAGTTGGATGGGTTGCCTACTATGCCTGTTGTTTAATTTCCACTATTATTAGGCAACCAAATAGGGGTTTTCTGGCTATGGTTTGTTAAAATGGTATATAAAAAAAAGTTTGGTTATGAGGGCAGTGGATCAGAGACAGTTATCACAGTAAATAGAATTTACTGTGATGACTGTCCCTTTGTTTTTGTCCTTGAGATGTGCATAATGATTGTCCATTCAGCATAAGTGACGAACTTTTGAACTTTTCAGGTCCTTGAGAACGGATGTGAATGCTCCATGTTTTTATGACCAAAATACAAGTATGCGTGCCAGACTGTCAGCTGACAGTAATTAATATACACCAATGATGAAAGGCTCAGTGGATTTTCCGGTATCCATTGCTGTTGTTCCCATCATTCTCTCCATCACTCTTTCCGGTGCCATCTTGTGATCTTCAGTCCTCACACAGAGAGACAGAGAATGAATGAGAGAGAGAGAGAGAGAAACAAATAGAGCCGGACCGAGCCAGCATCCTGCCTGTCAGACTTTAAAGCACAGGAAGGAGACTGCTCTCTCTTTATGGCCTGCAAGCTCTCCCAGATAAGACCAGAAGGCCCAGGAGGAGCAGAAAGAAACACAGCTGGACAATCAGGTTGGAGGGGGGTAGGGGTATAAGAACAGTCTTCCACCAACTGGGTTCTGAAGTTCTAATAAAGCCAGAAAAGAAAAAGTCACCCACTTACTTCCGTCATATTTTATTTCCTGTTCTGTCACCACTGATAAAATAATGAGAAATTGGAGCTTACAGCCACACTACTGATGTTACAGTACACATGCGGAGGATGGATGTAGATCAAAAGGAGCAGCGGTCTGGTGCCAGTAAGATGACAGGAAACCCAGATTTATGCGTCTGAAGAACGTTTAAAGACAACCATTAAAGAGTTGACTGAGAATCAACATCTAATGACCGTTTCGATAAATTAGCAAAGAAATCCGTTTCTTTGCTAATGTGGCTTACGTGAATGTAAAGACCCGAGCAGGTTAGACGAAAACGAGTTTAGACTTCATGGCAATGCTGTTGCTTGGATTGAAGCACTCTTTGGCAATCTCATGTAGCGTAAGTTTGAAAGAGCACAGGGGGTCACCCTTTCAAGCATAAAAAAAGACGGAAGGACTGGGACAGAGCGAGAGAACACCTCAGATCTCTCCATCTTCTTCGAGCATATCTGAGAGAAGACCTCAGATCTCTTTCTTTTGCTATCGCTCTTCCTCTCTTTCACCCTGACTCTCCAGCTGGTCAGGGTCACGCAGGCGCAGCCATCTTCATATCTTGCGATTAGCCTGTGTGCCTCAAAAGGAAAGCTTTGAAGTGACACCAAAGTCAGCCCCTTACATCTCTCATCTAGGGGGTTTCTTTTAACACCAGAGGACCGACATTTCAAGCTTCTCTCTCTTTGTGTACGGGCTGCTTTGAATTCTTTCCTTTTTTTTTTTTTTTTTTAAACACTAATTTTAACATCTTCAAGGCAGAGGCTAAACCTCATAGTTGAGATTCCTCTCTTTGACATCTTTCTTTCGAGCCAAACAAGCGTTCAAATGTAGCCGAAGCTTCAAAAACTATGAAGGAGAGTTGACGGGGTTTGATAATCTTGGCATGCTCTATTCTAGCGGTATTTTTATAAAGCTCCTATACAATAATCAAGCTAATTGTGTCAAGTTCAAAACAGGTGATAACTTTTAAGATTAAGTCTCTCATTAATCTTGGGTTCTTATCTACAGAATATAATAAGCACTTTTTAGACTTCCACACATTACCTCCCACATGCCCATTGGTTACGTTTATGGTTATTTCCATATTATACATTGGTTGTGTAATATTTGGACAGTATTTGGTTGTAAAATCTTTCTTCAGCTGCCAGTGGAACGTGGGTTTGATTCCTGAGATGTAAAACTAAGATTGGCTTAGTCCTATAGAGCAGCTGGTTCAGGTTTCACTTTTCCTCCAAACTGCTGACAAGTCCTTGAGCAAGACCTTAACCTCAAATAAGCTCCAGGGACACCACAGTCAGCTTCCAAGAGTGCAGCATCTCACATCAAGTGTGTATCCCATTTTAGTGCTGAGCTCACAGAATAGAAATTTATAGAGTAACAGCAAGAAGACACATCTCCCAGGAGAGCACGATCTATTACCATAAGCTTAAAAGTGTAAACAAACCAGGCTACCTAAACATTTTAACTAATTCCCAGATGTTTGTTTTTTTTAAGCAGTTGACAGTTGTAATGGACAGGACACTTGTTTTATTGGGCCACAGTTTCTTGAAAATATACCACCCATGCCACTGGATAGTGAAGTTCCACTTTAAACTAGTGAAAGTTTTATTTTCCCAATGCTTAGGCTTCCTTTTTATAGACAAAACTTGGCGGCATGGTGGTGTAGCGGTTAGCGCTGTGGGTCGAGGTTTCGATTCCCATCTCAGGTCTGTGTGCATGGAGTTTGCATGTCCCCGCCCCCCCGTGCTTGGTGGGTTTCCTCTGGGTACTCCGGTTTCCTCCCACAGTTCAAAGACATGAAGAGTAGGCTAGTGAGTGGGAGTAGGATCTGAGTGACAGTGTGTGACCTGCGATGGATTGACACCTCACCCTGTGTCCCCTGGGAAAGGCTTCAGGCCCCTGACAGGATAAGCCATATAGAGAATGAGAGAGTGGACAAAACATGTTTAACTCCCCGAATTATCTGGAATTTGCTGCCTCAATAGAGAGAGAGATTTGAAGTCAGAAGAATCGCTTGATTGAGGGGTCGCATCTACACGGACAGGTAGAGCACAAGTTAAAAGTATAAAGACGTTAAAGCAGTAGACAACACCAACAAAGATGGCATCTTCCTGTCAGTTTTTTTTTTTTGTCATTTAACCCCTCCTGCTTGTATACAGAAAAGTTAGAGTTAGTTTTCCAGGTTTTGCTGGGAAGAGTTCACAGTTCAAACACTAGCATAATCTCCTGGTTTGTTTAGACCAGCCTCCACCCTAGCAAGAGTCGAGCACAGAGGTTCACTTTCTTTTTTTCTTCCTTTGGCATTCTCCCCCTCCCCCTCTCTTCTGCTTAGCACTATCTATCCTTCACCAACCAGAGCCCTGGTTTTCACACCAATGTTCTCTCCCTCTCCCTCTCTCAGCATTTGTACCATCTCTTGTCTCTCCTTTTTTTCAATTTACCCTTATCATATAATCCAGTAACACCGCCCAGATTTTGAACTTTCAAATACCTACTAGTCCTCTCGTTCCCACTCTCTCTCTCTCTGTATGTACCTCCGTGTTCTGTCTTTAAAGACTAGTGTGTGGCCGAGTGCCTCGTGTAAGCTGAGTGGGATCGTCTGATCTCTGTCCAAGTTGACTTGTATCAGCAGTGGGTTTGGTTCCTGGGGACACTGGGAATGGCTGTTTGATGCTGCTTAAACCCCTGAGCATGACATCATATCCAGGGAATGTTTGTGGGAAAGCGGGGTAACTCCTATTCAATCACTCAAACTAAGAAACACGTATCCTAAATTCCCAAATTCTACAGTTAATTGGTTGCACCATTTTTGTTGTTGTTGTTGTTGTTGTTGTTCAGGCTAGATCTTTACAGCTGTTTATGACAGCTGGATTTGTCTATAACAGTTGTTGTTCATAGTTTGGTCTGGAGAATGCTCAGGGGTCCATGCAGCTTAACCAGAGGTCTGTAATGTTGTTTTTGTTGTTTCGAAGTTATTATATGTATTATGAAGTCATTATAGTTTAGATCCTATTTGATGGTCCCATGAACTCAATTTAAAAGAAAGAAAGGAAAAAAAGACTACATGTTTTCAATACATGTTTAGCCAGGTTGTGAAAGGTTTGATAATCCCTGTATGCCCTCCATTCAGAACTGTAGCTTTTATGAGCGTTTTCATGAGGCTTTAGAGAAATATTTGCAGTACTCACAATCACTGATTGTTTCCACATACACAGGAAAGCAGTTTGACTCTATCTCTTTGTACTTCTCTGATCATCTGAACGTTTGTTGATATGCTCTGTCAGTGTAGCCATCATGCAAGTGTGCATTTTTGTTGTTTCTCTTGTTGCTTCTAGGGCTTCTCTGCAGCCATACTGTTTAATCACCAGAAGGATGTTTAGATTTCCGTTGCACGTTGCAGGGAACAAAACATAGCTGCTCCATCTCAGCCCTCCAAACAAGAACCATATGTTTGTCTCTCTTTCCCTCACCACCCCATCTTTTCCTCCCCTTCCAGAGGCCCTCCACCCCGCCCGAGCCAACGCTACCCCCAACTGGCTTTCCATGGGAAATGTGGAGGCCCAGAGATCCAGAAACACATGTGGTTAGCCATAAAAACGGCACATGGACTGTATGCTCTCCCTGCACTAAGCCCCCGACTCTTCAACCCTGCATACCTACTCTCACGCAGAAGAAGGAGAACAAGAAGAACAACAGAAGAAAGGGGAAAACAAGGGGGGGGGGCTAAGAAGAGATTTTAAAACAATGGATCTCATTTATCAAGCTGGGAAAGAAATGCCAAGGAATACGGCATCCATGAAATTTCTCTAAATTTCAAAGAAATATTTGTAGTCTACTTGTGCTCAGAAGTGTGTGTGTCAATTTACGCATAAACCTCAACTCGTTTAACAGACATATCACAAATACCACTATATCCTGTGTAGGGTCGTAGGGGCCTGGAGTATATCCCAGTGAGCTCAGGCCACAAGAAAGAGTACATCCTGAATGGAGTGGCAACACATCTCAGAGCACAAGCACATACACACCCCAATCATACACTACAAGCTATTTGGAAATGCCAATCAACCTTCACTACATACCTTTGGACCGTGGGAGGAACCTGGAGTGCCTGCAGGGAAGATAATATACAAACTGAAAGTGAGATTAGAGCCCTCGACTCTCAAGGTGCAAAGAGATAGTGCTAACTACTAGGTCACCATAAAGATTTAGTTTTAATCCCAAACATTTTATATAACTTGCAGTAATAAAATAATATGAAAACAGAAAAAAAAAACAATACAAAACTCTTTCTCGCTCATTCTCTTTACTGCTTATTCTGTTCAGGGCCAGGCGGGGTTGGGGGGGTTCATGGAGCCTTGAGGCACTAGGCAGGTTGCACTCTGGATAGGGGTGCCAATCCATTGCAGGGCACACACACGCACACACACACACGCACACGCACACACGCACACACACACGCACACACACACACACACACACACACACACACACACACACACACTACAGGTAATTTGGAAGCACCAATTAGTCTAAACTGCATGACTTTGGACTGTGAGAGAAAACCAGATCACCCCAAAGAAACCCACCCAAGGCCTGGGCGAACATGTAAACTCCATGCACACAGTCGCGAGACCTCACTACACCAATGCAAAATTACCCAACACAAAACTAGAAAATGAATTTAAATATGACAAAAATCAAAAATTATTTATTTAAGTATGACAAATAGCATCTTTATAAATGGGGGACATGCCAGTCTGTGTATAGCCATAAGTCATTTAAACTATTGACTCAGAAGACATAAGATTGTCAGCTTCTTACATTGATCAGAATTAGAATCAGATTCTGGTTTTATTCGCCAAGTATTTTAACACACACTTAAGGAATTTGGTTCCGGCTGTTCGTAACTCCCAGCGTACGGATTAACATAAAAACACAGTACATAAACACTACACACAGCTGATGCTTTAAAGAGCCATTCGGTTGATCTTCTTTATGAAGTGTATCAAAGCAACCTGTTAGCAACACCACAGCAACCACCTGGAATATCATAGAAGCAACCTAGCAACCATGTGGGATCACCATTGTGAATACCTGGAACACCATAATTGCAACAAAATAACAACCAGTTAGACCATGAAAACAACCAGCTGATGTTCCTTACCAGCAAACTAGCTACAATCTTACATCCAAATGGGATCATACCGAAACTCCTAGAAACGCCATTGCAACCGACCTGGGCCCTTATGAAAGCCACCTAGCAACACCCAAGCAACCATGGGAGCACATGACTTTGAAACAACTTAGCAACCACCTGAATTTCCTTAGTAACCAACTAGTTACAAACTTGCAATCAGCTCATTAAAACATCAAAGGAACCAATACGAATAGGCTAGCAACATTTTATATGGTAAATCTTTAACATAGCTTTTAGCCTTTTAACATTTACAAGCGTAACTCTTTGTGAGTAGCACAATCCTAACATTTTAGCTTATTGTCACTATAAACTTTAAACATGTTTTTTACTTATTATAACCTTTTAGCATATATTAAAAAACATAATATTAACATGTGGGTGTCACTGCATGGAAATTATTGTATGCATTGTAGAAAAACAGAATATTTTCAAAAATTCCTGTAAATTTTCATAAATCTGACAGGCAATTTTGTTTCAACTTGGTGCATGCAAATAGTTCCATACAAACTTAAAAAAAAAAAAAAACA
Source organism: Clarias macrocephalus (assembly GCA_011419295.1). NCBI lineage: Eukaryota > Metazoa > Chordata > Actinopteri > Siluriformes > Clariidae > Clarias > Clarias macrocephalus. Next base: position 153,276 of record JAAGKR010000522.1, on the reverse strand, counting down.
TTGATAAATGACACTCAATGGGAGGAAATAAAATGCTACTGGGCAAATATCCCTTAAGTACAGTATATTGGAATGAGAAAAACAAAAGTAGTGAGTGGCAACACGATCTTCCAACAGGCCTCGACAACAATAGAGATCTTGTTGCAAGACGGTTAATCTCTTTTACTCCAAGAACCTAAGAAAAACATCTCCAGGGAAAGAGCTGGGGCCTGTCCTTGTCCTGTGTTCTGCCCTGTGTCAGATCTGCCCTCAGGATCTGAAAATCTGTTGTCCTGATCACAAGGAAGATGTAAGCAATTTAAAACCCCATTTACATCTTCCTTCTGTACTGTTTTCTGTGCCAGGGAGCAATGGATCACAGCTGGAAGGCTGCAACAAACATCCCTAATCTTACTGATTCTCTAAATCACTAATAGGGATAATGATAACTATGATAATTCATAGAAAAAGCTTCTTCTGTTCACCTTACTGACCCCAGATCTTTTAAGAACTTCATTTCTAGGCTTATGACTATAGATTTTGGTGGGGAAGGACGAAATTTAATAACCACAAAGACTCAAAGGCAAATAATCATGCTGTGAGGGTCAATTTTCTTAGGAATGTCTTAGGAAGATATCACCTATTTTAACAGCCAGCACCCCAGCACAGATGACTAGCCGAAGTTGATCAGACTTGATCAGATTTATTTGAGCATTTCAGATGAGCTATGTTTTTTTTTTTTTATTATGGATTTATTGAAATCAGACCCCCTTGTTTTATAAGCAGTTGGTGCTGTTATACTGCTTTCTGGGTTACTGATAACTGCAGTCCAAAGACACATTAACAACCTAGTTGGTGTGGTAGATATATATCACTATCAAGTGTATATTAAACTTCCTTATTGATCTGGAAAAGGACTCAAATCTACTAACCAATATTTTTCATTTTTATAATGTATTATTATTATTATTATTATTTAAAGATTTAAAAATTGTGTTTGATACTGTTATTCCCTTCACAGAGGAGCTGTCACTAATTGAGTTGTCCCCTGGTCCTTCCCCACTCATGAACAAAAACTTTCATAGAGTGAGCACTGGACAGCATAATTTTTGCCCCAGTTGGCATCTGGTACAACATGTTTTAGTTCCTATTTTTGACCACTAGGTGCAGCAATAAATCTGCTGAGCTGAGTGGGCTAGTGAGCATGCGGTTCCATGATCAATCACCATGTAGAAAGGCAAATCAATGAAACATTGGCTTATACTGTATCAGTCATATAGCAGGTTTAAATGGACTGGCAAATGCGGACTTTACAATGTCAATTCATTACAAACCAATAGCAAGAACAAAAATACCCTGCAAGTGCTTTGACTAGAAACAAAATCCGATGATGGCACAGCTTTTGGCCTAATCAAGGAATCTTTAAATAGTGTGAGAAGAATGGGTGACATGAGAGGTTTACTCTCGCCATTCTGGTGGCGTCTGGCCACTACCCAGACCAGGCCTGGCTGACCACACACTCTATGCTGCAGTCTGCAGAATCTAGGGTGCGGTGGACAGCTATGCACAAGCATGCATGTTTGCACTCAAATTGCGGGGTTTGAGAAGTAAGTCGTGGGGCCCCGGCAGCGTCAGGGAAAGGCTGAGAGCAAGCACGGCATTCTTCAAAGCCAGACTGGTGTCATATCCCATCAACCCTCTGTTCCGCCATCACGGATTTATTTCCTGTTTATACCATTGTTTAGCTGTGCCTTTGATCAGTAAAGTGACAAGCGTCACAAGCAGGTGCTTAGAGTTAAGGTGCCACAACTGGCAGACAAAGATTGTGTCACACTTCATTTCCAGCCAGTCTTGGAGCATTTCAATAGGCATATCTGTGTGGCTGCTGTTGTTTCAGGTTTTGTGGAGGAATGAGATATATTTCATTCCAAATATGTAGAATAAAGTGAATAAAGTTATTTTTTTTAATGTATTATTATTTAGTTGGAGTTTAAAGACGTCCATGCTTTATTTAAACCTTAACAATGTCAAACACTCCTCTTTAATTGTATGTGAAATAAACATTTAAAACTGATTTATTTTTCTTCATAATATATATATATATGCACTACAATCAGTCTAACAGCAACAAACAAGCAACAGAAAAGACCACTCAAGTACACGGCTCTCACTTTCATATGAGTGCCATGGCCTGCCATGGCCAGTGGTCAGACATGAATCTGTGAGCGAACAAGTATCATCTTCTTCAATATCATGTGAATTGACTTCGACTTCAACATGGACTTCGAACCAGAATCAGAACATCAGAACAATTATAGAGCAAGCTTAGACCCAGCTGGGTCAGAAAGTGAAGACGAGTTGAATGGCGTTTTGTTACGTGGGCCAGTATATGCTTAAGAACTACATGCAAAGACCCCACACTTAAGTGTGCAACAGTAAATGGGGATGAGAAGAAAAGCGACAGTGGCAGTTTTCTTTGAAGGAGATTCTGAAGTAATCCCACTTTACCTCCAGGCTCATGTATGAAGGTAAACCTTTTTCAGTTCTCCAGACCAAACGTGATCTCTAACCTGCGCAGCGGCAACAAAGACATGATACACACTTCTGCACACTATGCAAACTTAGCTTAGACACCTTGAATGTTTTGATTAGCTCCGAGCCATTCTAACTCTGTTGATTCAAGGAAACTGAATGAACAGAGCAACACAAACATTTACAAAAATCTGTCATTTCACACACAGCCAGGCTGGGACTCAGCCCAGCCCTGAGGCACCAAGTGCTTCTTTAGCTGTAATCATAACCTGGCGTTGGGATCCACCACCACCGCCACACCCCGAGCTTTCCTTTCCTTTCTGTTTTTAGCATGTTTGCGCCTTCACCGGATTTCTGCCGCCTCTCTTTTTATCACCTCGCTCTTTTTACACCTCCTACTTGCAGTACTTTTCATTCAAGCACTATTTGTGCCCAGTCGACACTGCAAGCATTATGGGAGATTGCTTTGAAGTGTCTCCTGGCAAGCACCCATCTCCTCAGTCCGTATTATGCTTCTTTGCTCCTTTTTCCCTTCTCCTTATTTATCATTTGTTTCCTTCTCTTTACTTTTTCCCTCTCCTTATTCATCCTTTGCTTCCTGCTCCATTCCTTTCCCCTGTCCCTGTTTATCTATTGCTTCCTTCTCCATCCTTTCAGCTGTGCCAACCTTGTCATTTCTGGTTGCTCCCACTGCTCAATCCAAACTCCAGTTGTTGTGTGTTCCCCCCCCCCCCCCTTTTCTTAACCTGCCAAACAGACCTGTCAACAGGGATCCATTGTGTGGTGGAACCAGTCTGTAGCTCTCTGCACTCCATGGAGCAACAAAAGCATGTGGTACAACAGAGGAAGTGGGAATCAGAGTCTCTTTCGCTCTCACTCTTCCTTGCTCACTCACAATTGTACATTGTTTACGCCAGCCAAAAAAGCTTTGCTTAATACCAATTGGTTATCTTGTATCGAATAGGAAAAACGGAACAGTTGAAGCTTCTCAGTTTGCTCAGCGGCTCCAAAGTTACCAGTTCATTCCGGTACAGCAATAAAAGGCACCCTTAGAGCTATGAGTTAGACTATTTGGTTCCAAGTCTAATGCATCAGATGATAACACCATTATCAGTATCAGTTATGGGAGTGCAGCTTGTTTGGAAAAGATCTGTTACAAATACGACCATCTAGAACCTGACTGGGAATTTAGTTCACTGGTTCAGTGACTTTAAAATGGAAGGGTTACAGACTTGATGAGAATGGCTTACTGTTTTCCTCTTGTGGGACCAATATTATAAATCTATCTATCAATCTTTTTTGACCAGCGGTTTCACCATCAAAGTACAGGAAGCTATAAAAATTGGGCAATGCTGGAATGAGAGGCCAATTAGAAGGACCGTGAAGAAAGGCGGGACAAGCTTGTTTCACTTTGACCGCAGGATGCCAGAGTTGAGCCTGGCATTCCATTCAAGCAAACCTTGGCCGAGCATTACGAAAGCCTGGAGAGCGTTTTACGACTTTCTCTGTCTCTCATATAATACATACAAACAGACAAAATGGGGCACTTGAGGCCAAATTATTGCTGCATTTATTAATTTTCTGGAAGGAGGCTAATTAAAACGCAGATAATGGGATAATGGGGTGATTATGTCAGAGATTTTTCATCAGGGTCTAAAGAGATTCATTAAGGCCAACAAATTACCTGGTTCCTGTGTTATATGGGATGACTCCAATTTTTCCAATGAACCTTAGGAGGAGGTCCAGCTGATAACGGTGGGGGTGGAACTAAGGGGTGGCAACATATAATTGGCCACCCTATAACCTCCTGCTTGCTTAATTTGAAATGTTCAGAAATATGTACTATGTACATATGTAGTGTAGTGTAGTGGGACGAATGACGAACAAATGAACTTGACAGACAGTGTCTGTGTAGAAGAGAATATTATTATTTTTTAAATACCCTCACATACGCACACATATGGACTAGGCCATGTGCATGGCACAGGTTAAAGTGATCAAGTTATTCCTAAGAATTTGTTCATACACAGTGTTTAAATTAAGCCATCTTAAAGGAAGGGATGTCATCTCCACAGTAAAAACAGCAATGACATCTATTCATAATTCAGTCCATGTTTAAAGTTTACACACTGTATTGTTGTGGACAAATCTGGATATTTTAATGGCAAGCCAACCTGAACCATTAAAAAGCCATTTGAAATGTGTGCACTTGTGGACGAGATGAGCATGCAGAAATTATGGCCACATTTAAGATAAGTAAGATATCAGTCCAAGATGGATAAAGAATAGATCTGGCAACCACAAGAGAAATGTCAACTGGTTGTTGTTAGACTGTCAGCTGCTCCAGTCATGGGGTCGCCACAGCGGACCATCATAGCTTGGCACAGGTTTTACGCCAGACTGTCACTGCATCCGGTGGCTGAGGTTTGGGCATAGGGTTGGACTTGAACCCAGGCCAGCCATATGGCAGGTGAGAAACCTAGCAATGAACCACCAACGCCTTAGAACCATTTATTGGTGATGTCCTTTTTAAACTTTCGCCCCTACTTCCCCTATCATGCAACAGCTACCAAGCAGGGAGAGTGAAATTTAGCATGTGCCTCCTGTGAAATGTGAATTCAGCCGATACATCTTTTTGGGCTGATCCTCATTTTGGACCTCAGAGAAGCATTTCTCACTTAGTAATTGCAAAAAGTAATTGCTCTCCCATCCAGTAGCTTCACATTGATTGACATTGGAGAGAGTAACGCCATGCCTTCCACCCAGACATCATGGTGGTCAGTTTTGTTCTGCTGAAATCCTGACTATGGACGGCTCTGGCATTGTCTAGATTCAAACTTGTACTCTCCTCATGAGATGAATGCTGTCCCTACATAGACAGTGAAACATGTTTAACACTGTTGCACTGTACGTTCAAATTTCAGGACAGTAAAGCAAGATCTGTGACTGTGTCCTGCTTCGTGAAGCAGCATGGGGATTTGATACAAGTGTGAAGAGGCCACAGAAGGAAAGCACAGCTCATAGGGATCCTCTTTCCCTTGTCTCTCAAGTACATCCTCAAATCAGTGATCTAAAGCCTTTCCCACAAGCTACCATGTGAATGTGTAGTCTCGGCCTGCCAAATGGGCAACGAAAACATTCAAGAGCTGAAGGTTCCCACTTACTGTGGAATTTTTAAAGGGATGGAGTTCAGCTCCAGGAAACATGAGCGCTTTTTTTCTGGGAAAGAGTTATAGTTTGAAAGTTTGTTTCTCATGGTGGTGATGGCGGCAGAAGTGGAGTGTCAGGCTTATAATAAAAATAATAAAATAATAAAAGTAATAAAATTAATAAATAGAGATGGTAAAACAGGTCTAAGATCAGCTTAGATCTTCAAGTCCAATCTGGCTATGAAGTGAAGTGAATGAGCTGTGAACAATGTCTCCACTGGGCCTGAAAACCTGTATGTTCTTTAATGAATGTGTTTAATGGGCGATCAGGAAAACCACTTTACGACTGCCTCCCTGCGTTGAAATTCATCATGTTTGTAGATCCCTGACTATGGAAAACAGGTATCGCACAGAAACGAGAGGGTGATCATTTTTCCATTTCTCAAAGAAATGAAACAAAGTTTGGCAACAGCTTTGACCCACCACAAATCAATATAAGATGAATGACTCAATTATATACTGATGGAAGTGGTCATTTCCAGGATGATTATATCCAAATCCATAGAGCATTAGGCCTCACTGAATGGTTTAATGAGTAAGAAAATGATGTGCATCCCATGCTGGTGATCTCATAGTCCCCCTGATGTTCATATAATTGAACCACCTATGGGAGATTCTGGCCTGGGAAGTACATGCGATCATCAGTAATGGAATGAATACCTGCTGGAAAATGTGGCCCAAACACCTTACTATGACACTTTAATCAAATAAAAAAAGAACCTTTATACATTTATCATTTGCTCTTTATAAAGTGTTTGATAATTTCCTTACACAATATATGCACATCCATCCATCCATCCATCCAGGAACCTCTCAAGTCCACCTAGGGACCATGGAGGCCAATAGTAAATATATATATTTTTTGATTCCCATTTCTTGACCGTGGTAGGTGGTCCTCCGGTCAACATTCACATGCACATTGGATAATTTGGGAATGCCAATTAGCCAAATCAGTCTTTGGCCTGTGAGAGGATACCGGAAACCTCTGAGGAATCTCATCAAGCATGGGGAAAAAACTCCATGCACACAGACCCAGTGTGGGAATCGCACCCAGGACCTGTTGGTGCAAGGCAACAGTGCTAATCACTATGCCACATGCATAAAATATCTGGCCAAATAACTGGCACCAAAAAAAAAAATGTGAAAATGATTATTTGTGCTCCCAGAACAACTCTTTCACAATTTCTGTCCTGGAATATGCCCAAGCCATCAGGGAAGAAAACAAATATTGGTTTTCTATTAAATCTTAAAACTTCATTTTATTGACACCATAACCTCACCTCCAGAGGCTTGTACAGTGTGCCCTATGCATGATGGGTACATCGCTTCATGCACTTCCCTTCTTACCGTGACACACACATCGCTCTGGAAATAGGCTCAATCTGGATACATTAGAACATGCTGTATCTTTATTCCTTTGCTTTAAAGTATAATGTTTATGCTCCCTAGCAAATCTAATCCTTTTTTCATTTCTCCCGTCACACTGTCTGTGTGGAAATGCTTTTACTGTTAAACATAGCTGTGAGTTCTACTGGCGATTTTTTAATGATGGAACTTCAAACGTTGCTTCCATGAAGTTGAATTCCAGGTTTTAATAGTGTGTCAGGGGGTTCTTAAACCGCATCTAGTCATTTCACCTCCTTAGTTGTTTTCTTTGCCAGGTACACGCTTCTGGATTAGTGTTTTTTTTTTTTATGCCCATAATGATTTCATGAACATTGATCAAGAATAATTTTTTTTATCATGTTATGAATGTATTTTTGTCTATAATTTCAAACTATACAAAAAAATTTTTAATCCATAATATTAATCCAAGGACTTTTCCAATATTGAACAAAACTGTTTTCTCGAATGGTGATGCACCCCTTAGCTTGGTGGAATATCAAGAAAGTGTAAAATTCTTTCTTTCAGCTTGCAGTTTTCACAAACACACACAGTGCATCTGAATGCAAAATAAATAAGCAACAAGTAAGAGGATTCATTTGAAAAATATAAACATTTAATAAAGGCTACATCTCTTCATAATTACAATAATTAAAGTACCAAGTCATCTTTAAAATGATGCTCTATATAATGCATAATTTACATTTATGTGGAACAAAAACAAAAAACAAAAAACAACCCAGAATAGATAAGATATCCAAAGCATTTAAAAAAATCTTTGCAACATAAACCCCTTTAGAAAAGCAAGGGAATATTACACCCTGAAGCAGGGCAGCACATGGCATGGTATCCATGTAGGCACAGGTACTGCAGTCTAAAACACTGACATTAAGTCTAAACGCCACTGCTATGCCAATGCACAACTACACCCTGTCCAGGAGCTCTGTAGTTCTCAGTATATCAGTATACTTTTGCCATTTTAGAGGGAACTTCCATACTGGGTACACGTCTCAACATCCTGCTTGGTTCTGTTTAAATAGTGCTAAAATGAGCAAAGGCCACGTTTTTTGAGTTCAGTGGGATTAAGACATCGGGACATTTATATAAGAAAATCAGGATGCAACATGATTGTTTTGTTATACGATAATGCACCTTCAACGCTCCTTGCCAAGGTGATTCTGATCTTGTGCAATTTGTAAGTTTCAAAAAATCAAAGGCACTATGATGCTAAATGGGACATAGCCCTGGACGCAGGGTGAAAAAGAGCAATTACTGAATCACCAAAGAGGACCGAGAAAACTGTGGTCCCAGGATGGAAGGCATCTCCTCATTGAACGGCATCAGAGACTCCTAACATTTATTTTATAATGGGGGGACTCTAGCATTATGACCATGCATGTGTTCCATTGGAAAAAAAAATCTCCCAATTTAACTAAGCAGCTTGTCCATTATGCTGGACATGGGGCAGGAGGGAAATGACAGTTTAATAAATATTTATATTCTTTTGTTGTTACAAAAGCACAATATAACGTGCACATACCTCTGTATACACACATACTCACATTCTCGCACGCACACACACACACACACACACACACACACACCTGCAATTAACACAACTAAAACTTGGTCAGCAGTCCATGGTGCAGTATGCACCGGCTCTGTAGCAAATCCCTCGGAAAGAAGAAGAAACAAACAAAACAAACAAACAAACAAAAAAAACACCACATACAGTCACCCGCATCTTCAGACAGTGGTATACTCATAGCGTCTCTTGACCATTCCAATTGATAGTTAAGGTGCCTGATCTCCCAGGCTGCTTTGCTGGAGTCCTCCACGAGTTGGTATACTTCATTGGCTAGTATTCCTTCAATAGCTTGATGAGCCAAAACAATACAAAAAGAGTTTTTTTGTGGATATATTAAAATTTCTTTAACTTTGAAAATACAGGTCTATCTGTAGAAGTCCATTTCTTCGCTTGTTGGCCTTTCGTTCACGTTTTTTTTTTTTTTTCAGTCTGTTCGTTCCACTTTCCCCAGGATTTTGCCCTCGTACATGGGAAGAACGGAGCCGTCGTCCCATACTTCCTCAAACACGGCGCCACATTCAAACTCGTCACTGGCCTTCTTGAAGTAGTACCTGTGCAAAACAAAGTGAAACATTAAGGGTTGGAGAGCTATAATCAAAACATGCCTTAAACATCTGGTTTTTCAAATCATTTTTCAGAGGGATGGACTGCACCCTACCCCCTCGCCTCAGGTCTCGTTTGCAATTATTTGCCCGAGTCAGTAGGGAGCCTTGGAAATGAGGTACTGACGAGAGGCTCGAGGCGAGCAGCTATTGGTAGTGTCGACATACAGAGGTCAAAAAGAAGCCCCATGCCTTCTACCTTCACATGTTACTCAAGGCAAGAAAGATGCTTCTGATCTTTCCAGGAAGAGGGATGGCTTAAAAAGCCTGAAGGGTAATTAAAATACCACCCCCACATGACTCTAGTCTTGGGTCTTGCATTGTTGTGTGGGCCCACTTTGGGCCAAAAAAGGGGCTTTGCTCTAAATTAGAGGGCAGCTTAAACCCTGGAGTTCCTCCTCTCTCTCTTGCTCGTCGCCAGCGTTCCTCTGTCTACTGGTGTCTAATTGGGGCTGCTGTCAAATGAAGGGCTTCTTTCACAAAGGTTGATATTTTGGGTGCCAGCAAGTCTGCATGTCCTGACACACACACACACACACAGGCTCTTGCTTTCTCCTCTTTCTTGGCCGATGAGCAGGCCAGGGTTAATGGAGAAGACGTCTCTCAGGCTGATAGTGTTGTGACCTGAGGTTAGTGGATCATCATCATCATCCCCGTGAGGTCACATTCTCTAGGCTAGACCCCTCCCCTCCATTCCCTTTCAAACGGAAGCAAAGTTGAGAGAAGGGTAAAGCGGGGGGTGGCTGTTCCAAATAATTAGGAACGTAATGGAAAATGCCCCCGTTCCCTAACAAACGTGTGCTGTGGTGTGCACTTGAATTCCAAGAGCTAACTTTTCATTTTATGAGTGGACTCCACCAAGCCATAAAAACAAAGCACATAAAACATCTAGAGGATGGGGCTGGGGGTGTGCAACTTCCAGAAAACAGTTGGCAGAAGCCATGGCTACTAATAAAAAGAAAATAGGATGTGTTTGCCATACAGGAAGGTTTCGCTAAACTAGAGGCCTGTGGCATCTGTATTTTTCCTGTCATCTTTGCACAACGCTCAACTCAGAACGCGCAAGAAGAGCAGCCTTTACTCGCTTAAAAAAAATAGGAAGAAGTGGAGAAAAGAGTGCAAGAGAGAAGTCTTTCCATTGGAACACATTTTATGTGGCAAGATTCTTCTCTGAGCAACATCTGGCACCAATATCGTCTGGCAGTGCTGGCAAGTACTGTTCTTTGTTGAAATGCTGCCATGTCCCAGCTCCACACATTTTCTGCTATTAAAACCATCAGCTTTGAATTCACTTGGCCTTGAAAAAAAAAAAACTATTACAAAGAATGTGCAAGGTAGGAGAGCTTTAGTTCAGGAAGAGGACTGTGTTTTACTCCTGGGACACTGACTCAGCTGATAAAAACTGTAATTAAGCACATATATGTCTCATACAGGAAATGCTCGGTTTTGAATGGGCTATTTGAAGCGGCGGTTATTTGACTATAACGGGACAAAAACAAATATGTCCTCTGATGTGAATGAGAAGAAAAAAAACGAAAAATCAATAGCTTATGTAAACACATTCACACAGTGCATGAGCGCATCGAAGCTTGATACAATCGCTGAAGAATTCTTAAAGTCTTAGTGCATGAAATGAAAGACCTGGGCTTCAAAGACGTGCTTATTAAGTGTGCCTTATGAAGAAATCAATACCAGATGTGACCAAATGGCTCCAGTTAAAATTCCCTCTTTCCTTTTCTGTACACCCATTGCATGCACACCCCCCTCTCTCTTCTTCCCTTCCTACCACCAACTCCAGTAAACAGCCAGCAGTAAACATTCTCCTCTTCCACACAACAGCAGAGGCTGTTCTCTGAGAGCCTAGCTAGAGCACGAACCACTTCAAGCTCCTGAAACCTTTCAAGAGCGCCTTTCTTCTCTGTTACCTTCAATTACGTACAAAGAAAACACATGGCTCCACGGGCCTGACTACTAGAGGGCGGCTCCGATTCACCAATCGCATTGAGTCATCAAGGCCTGGGAGAAGGGGCATGTGCGTACCTGTAGTTGCCTTTCTTGCGGAGCTGTTCTTTGAAGTGGCCTAGGGTGAGGCTGTGTGTCTTCATCATGCGCCTGTAGGGGATCTCCTCACCACAAAAGAAGTATGTGACCACAGTTTCATTGCCATGGCTGCCAGGAGGCTTCTTTGGCTCTTTTGGGCTGTGGGGAAAGACGGAAAAAAGAAAAAAAAAAATGAAGTGTGAGAGAGGACCCGTGCACAAACATTTGCTACTTGGATCACACTTTTAACAACTTTGGCTTTATTTTTGTTAAATAAATAATGGCATGGTACAAAAAGTTAAATGTTGTTGTTCATGTGAAGTTGTGTGTGCACATTACTAAGACCCTATACCATCAGATTTTTTTTTATGATGTTTTTACAAAAAATGCATAGACTTCATAGCTGGGGTACAACATTTTACACATGACTGTATATAATGAATAATTTTCTGACATTAGCTCTAATCACATTCCATCTCCATTTCCAGAATACTTACTGCTCTGTTTGAAGAACCTGGCTCTGGACTGATGCAGCTCCAGTTTGAACAGGCACTGCATGGCTCTTTTCTCTTTGAAGACCTGGTGTTGAATGCCTGATGGCAGAAAATAACAAATTAGGACAGGGTACATGTAAATTGTATGTACAGTCAAGGCCAGAAATATAACGTGAGCTGAACAGATTCATGAGAGACGTCCGCACCTCTGTTTGGAGGGTTTGGAAACCTCTTCCAGACGTCGACACGCTTCCTCCAGCTGTGCCAGGGTGTTGGGCGGAGGTAGAGGGGGCATAGCTGGGTCCTGGATAAATGGATGAGCAGGCTGGTGGGTGCGGAGGTGCCCGGAAATGCCTGCGCCACCCCAAGTGTGGGTGCGTGCTGACTCTGAGCCATATAGCTTCCTCGTGCTCTGAGTGCTGCAGGAAATCACGCAAGGCCGAAGGGTTATGAAGAGTAAAGGCAAGCACGGTTGGATGAAATGGTGCTTGAGGCTGACATGCTTACCTGTGCGGCCTGTGCCTGGCCTGGCGATCGCTTTCCATGATCCACTGCCAGACATTCTGCGAGCGGTCGGCGCTGTCACTCGGCAGTTGTAAAGTGGCAGTTTCTGTACTTTCACTGTTCACGTCCTCTCCAGACCTACAGACGCGCTTGGATAAACTTGAACCTCTGGAGGAGCAGAGAAAATAAAGGAGGTATTTAGATACAGCTGACATTTATTTCAGCACGTTTCTTGTGCATCATATTTCAGCACACGAAGGATGACTCACCCTTGGGTCACCTCGCTGATGCCGTTTCCATGCTCAGGGCCCAGGCTGCGACTCCGCGTGTATGCTGAGGGACAGCACTCGGGTACGGCTGGACACATGCCCTGTACCCGCCGTGCTGCCTCGGCTTCAATCTGTTCCTTGCTTTTGGGCACCGAATGGTGATGGATGTAGTGGTGATGGACGTGTTTGGAGACAAACGTTCGACCGGATGGGTAAGCAGGCATTGGCGCGGTGCCACCCACAGGCCTGGTCAAAGGCCGAGGTTCTGGTGAGCGAGAGCGGGGTGAGTGGCGTGCCACTCCGGGCGACTGACAACCAGGTGTCCTGAGGACACGTGACAGGTGCTCATCTAAGATGGCCTGCGGGTCGTCCTCGCTCGAGCGGCGCTGCAAGGAAGAAAGCTCTGACTCGTCACGCTCTTCCTCCTACACAAAAGACATAAATACGACTTTAGACAAATAAACTCCACACACAACCCTAAACCGGGTGCAAACAAAGTTAAGCAGGTGATGGGACTTTACGTCCAGTAAACTTTGACATTGACAACTTTGACAGAAAAATTAAATATATTGTGGATACAAACAAATACACAAACGTAAGTATGGAATGTGAGACGGCATGACACACTGACCTCTTCGATCTGCTGCAGTCTCTCTTCTAGCGAGCTCATAGTCTCTTGTTCTCTCTTCAGTCTTTCAAGCCTGGCAATAAGCTGAGCGGCGAATGCTGCTGGCTCCATTGGGGTCATGTCCTTTGGTGGCCGCCGTGGCCTCTACACATGATAAAAATACAGCTGTTATTGCTTTATTTGTGTCGTTACAACCTCGTAATTGCTTTTGGCAACGAAGCATATGAATGTGGTTGTGTCAATAACACGTATTAAACTAGAACTAACAAAGAAAGAAGCTCGATTCACACAGCTGCCCTCTACCTGAGGGCCTTTTCCATAAACACACCGTGCCCTTCACCGCTGGTGTGAGCATTTGGTCACACTCTGAGGAGCCTCAGCTTGCTCTCTCTGTAGTGCCACCAAGCCACTTCAAAGAAGCTTTGGCAAATATCAAATGCACACCAGGGCTGGGAGCGACAGTGGCTTTACATCCAGGAATAAAAGTCACATATCAACAGGAGAGGAGAGCGAGAGGGGTGGAAAAACTGAAAAAAGCAGAGGATTAAAAGAAGGGAAAAAGGAAGATGAGAGAGGAGATGAGTGGAGGCAGTGGGGGGAGATAGTGTGGAGTCAAACAGAGGGAGATCAGAGAAGCAGAGGTAATTTATTTGCCCACCACATGCTGGGCACTTCTCAGCTACAGTAGCCACATTATATGTGGAGGTGGGTGTATATTTGGACATGTTCCCACATATCTGTTCATTTATTATGCTTATTTTTGTGCTGCCTTTCATGGTGTGGTCTCATTTGTTCATCTAATTACTCTGAGGAGACCTGGTGGTAAATCTTTGGGCGCGTTACACCCAGACCAGGGGATAATCTTCAGCAACGAGGGGACAAAGAATGGACAGACACAGATTGTCCAGTATATCACAGAACTTTTTAGGTTGTTCTAATTGGGCAAACTTTTTTGAGTCCTTTTCGAATAAGACAAGGTACTTCTTAAAGCTCTTCAGCCAGTGCAGAGACAACACAACACCAGGAGCGTCCTCTGTCTCACACACCCCATGAAGGGAAAAGAGGGAGGGTAGCGCTGCTGGATGCTGTCACTTTTCTCAAAACTGGTTCCATTCATCTGGTGATCAAAGCAAGGGAGTATATTTTGATTTCCCCCGGGATAAAACAGGCTCATTTAGAAACGCCTTATTTACATTAACTTGCTACTAGACTGTTTTGAGTGTTGTTGTCTTGGAAAAAAAAAAGAACCTAGTACAAAGAAGTCTTGAAGATTTTTTTAGCCAGCTGTTGTAGTGCTGTATGAGAATAGATACTTGTGGGATTTTCTCCCTCTCTCTTTCTCTGTATGTGTGTTAATATACAAAATGAGGGAACTTACAGGAAAGGCAGGTAGTGAGACCTGGCCATTCATTCTCATGTTGCGATGCATCTCTCTCTGAAGCTGCTTCTTACTGCCCAGTTTGTACGGTGGGATCCCATCACTGCCGGAAGACAGAACAAGTGAGAACAAGTTAGACACATTTTGGAAAACAAGGAATCTTGGACTTCCTAACTCCTAAACACAGGAAAAATACTGATATTACACCACAAGCTTAACTGATATGAACAAAAAGCAACATCTATCAGATGATTTCACAGCACCCCTGTCGAACACTTCCTCTTTCCCAACACTGTCTTTTGCTGCTCATAAAACTTAGACATCTTCATACTTTTTCAGTGCGATTTTTTTTTGTTTGTTTTTAAAGCTTGGACGCTTTCCTTTGCTTGAGATTCTTTTTTTCTTGCCCACTTGGAAGTGTCTGACCTAGCCCTGAATGCTGTCTCCAGCGTGGCTTTGAAAGCTCACAGTCATGCGCACAAAGCCAGAGCTCCAATCTTCATTTGGCAAGCGGCGCTGCAGTCAGCCTCTGATCTCGGCAACATCAAAAGGCTGGTTTGTAAGATAAGGTAATGTTTGAAGTCGGCGCAGAAGCATTCCCTAGTGTCCAAGCAAATCCATAAATAAGATATAAGCAAGCACCCCCCTCCACACACACACACATTCTTCCCATGCTCCCTCGCTTTCGCTTTATCTAGAAATGAGATTCAGATTTGCTGTGCCTTTTAACTGAAATAAAAAGTGAACTATTGTAATCAAAACGGTCCCCAAATAAATAAGATGTCGGCATTTTTCCCCGCCTGCTTGCCTAACCTGCAGTGATAAAAGTTAAATAGAGAAGAGAAGGAAAGAACACAATAGCTGGCGGTGAGCAGGATTGAGGGAAAAGTTGAATAAGGATGAAAGAACACAAGATATGCCTTGTTATCACGTATTAATTTATCTGCCGTTCAAACATTTATGATTTTCCTCGACAGAGCTTATTGGGAGCTGGCGGTGTGGCTTGGGATATGAAATGCAATTCAAGGCTGCACAGCAATAATAAGTCAAATTAAAGCTAGATGATGTTGGTTGTGAACTAGGACAATAGTTTCAATATTCCACACCTCACACCATAAAGAAGAGCAAACAAACTAGAACCGTGACCTCTGCCAAAAATATATAATCTTCCAAGTTTAATCAGCCTGACCTTCTCACACTCACACATACACACTCCCACAAGCTGTGCGCTGGCCGGCTCTTTGAGGCATCAGGGGAACAGAAGCTGGCCTCTTTCATTGGCCTAGCTTTATGGGGATCGCCTATTCACTTGGGCAAGTAATTTTCAAAGCAGCCAGCCACCCTCTTATCCCCCTAAGCTCGCCTTCCTTAACAATGGGCTGAAAGCGATTCGCTTAAGCCTTTCATCCACCATGCACTTTATTCCTCACTCCCTGCACTTAACTATGCGTGTGCACAATTGGCTCCACTGCTTACCCACATGGGGGGGTGGGGTGCTTCGAGCCTAGAGTTTAGGGCTGAAAGGCTACTGGAGGTTGCCCTAAACTCAGTGGATCCCAGGTGACATGCTCTAGAACTCCAGAAATGGCTAGCATCTCATCTGGATGCTTCCATGCCAGGGCTGATCAAGAAACCCATGCCATGCAGGCCCAACTTGCTTTCATTTCCTGCCAGCTTGTCTCAATGAGCATCTTTCGGGCCACATGGCCAGTTCTCTGCTTCTCTTTCAAGCCAGGAGACAATAGGGATGGGCGTGGACAAGAAATAATGGTGGCCACTAGGTTTTAGCAAAGCACAACAAGTGAGGTCTCTGAGTCGGAAGAAAACCCCTGATGAACGCAGGGCAATTATAAAAGTGCTGTTTCCTGAGCCTAGGTTTGTAGACAGAAGTATTATTTAGTAGTTGAAATGGAGCATGATGTATTTCCTGAAGACATGGTGCGTATGGCTGTCCTTTCCAAAGCAGAAATGCCAGAGCTGAATCCCCTTGCTGCAGTACACCAACGCATCTGAGACTCTGAATATACCTATTAATAACCATCTAAAGAGCCAACTGCCAAGCTGAGCATTATCTCTTCTTTACCGACTTCCATCAAATATCACCTAAACAAAACAGACAGACCATGTTCTTATTCTGTCACACAGCTAAACTCACTGTGCATATGCAACTGAAAGCAAACATCATATATGATGACTGGTGTTGTTTAATATGCTGCGCACTGTTTGCTTGCGACGACTGTTTACAAAGACAAAAGCCGGACTTACACGCTGCTGTCAGTCATTGACATGGAGTCATCCGTCATGGTGTCGCTGGAGATCTCGCTGTCGTTGGCACTAGTGGTGGGGGCGAAACTGCAGCCAGAGGCCACATGGTAGGGGTTGGCAGGATCGTTGCGTCTATACGACCTGGACAGACAGAAAGGGCGTGTTAATATATATTCTATGTTTGTCAGTTTATTAAAAGTTGGATGTCTTTGGATTTAACTTTTCCAATAAGTTGTGCGTGTGTGTCCAGGAGGACATCAGGGTCCGGGGCCTTGAAATCAGTGAATGTTTTTCTCCATTTCATCTGCCCTCCACACCAAATCTTTACACATGAGTGAACTGGGTTAGAGTAACTAATATATCCTCAGAAATATGTTTTTGTGACCTTCTCCCTCAGAAGAATCTCCATCTGTCTTTTTTCTTAAATAGTATTCCTTATCTTGTCATTTCTTTCTCTCATCTCTTTCCAACATTGTGGTCTATCTCCCCCCCCCCCCCCCTCAAAGACCCACCTAGTCCCTCCCTCTCTTACGCTCCCTCTCTCACCCTCTCCATTCCTCCATCCTGCTGTGACACATTCTTGTTTCACTGAAGGAGGACAGGAAGAGAGTCTGTGCCTATACTTTGAGAAGTAAAGTAGAAAAAAAGAACAGGGAGACAGAGAGAGAGAGATGGATGGAGAGCGCAAAGGAGAGGCAAACAGAAAGAGCACATGAGACAGATCTAAGAACTCATAGTGAGTAAGAGACCGTAAGACAGTGGAAAGAAAGGAGGAAGTGAAGAAGGGGGAACGAGGGCCTCCTTTATGAGAATGCCTACTGGCAGGAGAGCTGCAAGGAGTTAAACAGCATGACTGTGGACAGAGGCCCCAAGTCAGACCTGACCTTTGGAGGCTCTTGCAAAGAGTCAGGTATTTAGCACAGCTGGGCTCGCATTTCCCCCTCCCTACCTCACCCTCTCATTCATCCGCCCTTTCATGAGGAACCCCCCCCCCCTCCTGTTCTCATCTTCTTTTCCGCTCAGAAAATATGCTCGGGCTCCTTCCGTGGGATTTTTTTTTCCTCCGTCTTTGGCAGAGGAATGAGATAAAAGTAAAGAAGGAAGTGAAATCATCGGATAGCGGATGAAAAATCAGAAACAGAGATGATGATGGCAACTGGCTCAGTAAGCGATTTGCTGCGGCTTGTTTTTTTTCTCTCTCTCCTGCAAATAGCTTGAATTTGAGGGGCGATGGAGAAAGAGAGAGAATAAGAGAGGAAGTGAGAAATGAGTTCCACATGGCTCAGATGAAAACAGCCCAGATGCAGACAGAGAGAGAACAGAGAAAGCAGCTCAAAGGCCACCTTAAAAAAAGAGATTTTAAAACTGTAGCCTGTATGTACATTATATGTCTTTTTTCTCATGTAACATTGACTTATCTATAACGTCTGGAGCGGATCTACGTGAACACCACCAAAGGGGTTTAAAGAGATTGAGATGAGATGAAAACTTACTCCGGATTCCCCTCCTAGCAGAGCTATTAGCGGATAAACATTAGTCTGGCACCGCACCTCGACGCCTTTCCTCATTTAAAATGCTAAACCAGGCCAGACCTAACACAGAGAGTTTGTGCTAATTAGCGCCGCTTATGCTAAATGTTAAATGTTAATCGTGGCACACATGAAACACCGCTTAATTACGGTGTAATAACAGACGAAGCTGATGCCAAACTTTCAATTAAAAGTTTAATAGGTCACTGGGCTTTTAAACCACTCGACAATGCTGTTGGTTTGAACGAAAGAAACTAAGCTGCCGTCAGAGATTATAACATACAGCCTCACTACAGCCATGCTGAAGTGCTTATTACTTAAGCCCGCGTATTTATTACTGACAAAGAATTTGTGCTGTTAGGATTCCAGATATCGTTTCGCATTTGGGAGGAATGACACAATCGGCTCCAGCTCTTTGATGTCCGGAGGCGGATTTGCTCTGAAGCTTCATCCATCAGCGGAGCGATTTCAAAGCACAGGAAGCGAGCACGCGCCAGCAGAGGGCCATGCGCGCGCGCGCGCGCGAACGTCTCAACTCTTAGGAAAAGCTGATACTAACGAGAGCAATGTGTGAATAAACATCTTAATAGTCACAGAACAATAAGAGAATACGCGTCGAACAACATTGATTATACACTGCTGGCGCTGAAGGAAAGCCATGGCACGTACTGAGGAGCAAATCGGACAACTTTGGAAAGAGTAAGGAGTTTGGCATGGTCTCACCTGTAGTTTTTCTCCAGCACGTCTACAGTCCTCAGTGGAGAAGCAGACCGCAGCGCTTTAGTCGACAGTCCGACCACAGCCAGCGCTTTGGCTTTAAAGTCATTACAACTCCATTCCTCCTCTTCGTTTAAAGTGGGCAAGTAGCCACAGACGAGTTTTAGACTCCCGAGCGCACCGGGACTTGTGTGTGCGGGGTTTTCACCGCCACTGCGCACGTACTCGAGGTATATGTCGGACTGTAAGAAGGTCTGGTACGCGTTCTCCTCCATGCTGGTCTGGATCTCCGTTTGCGCCTGGTCGAACATGGCCGAGTCGATCTGCTGCCGTTTCACGTTGTCCCGAATAAAAGTCTTGGTGGCCGGCTTGAGGCGCCTGCCGACGACGCCATCGGCTTCCACGTAGCGCTTGTAAATGGCCTTGGCCACGCGTAACGTCTTGCCGTCCTTTAGGTCCATTTGTCGGAAACCGTTACACGCAAACCAAAAGTCGAGTGCATCGGCGCACCGCTCGCGCTCCAGAAAGACCCGGAAAAGTCGCGCGCCGTCCTGGTCACCAAGCAGCGAGTGCAGAGACTTGGTCCAGCGCGCGAGCGGCGAGTCCGGTGAGGCGCTGCCCTCTGGCTCTCCCAGGCCTTCCTCGTCCCTACGCGTCGATTTCGCTGTCTCCTTGACTCTCAGCGCGGTCATTTTACTCGGCAGTTTGCGGCACTTGACTTCGCCCTCTTGGCCCGGCACAGGCGGACGGGGAGCATCTTCTCGGAAGCTCGTGGCCACGGGCTCCGAAAGCGCCCCGTTCATGGCTGCACGGTTTGTGGCTCCTAAGCTCGGCTCTAATCTCCCTCGAACTCTCGCTTGAAGTTAGCGGGGGAGCAGCACCTCTGTCCGGCTTCTCTCTGAAAACACACACAAAGTATTGATCTAATCAAAAGCAGATCCGCCCCAAACTTCAAAGAGAGAGCGCACTCACACACTCACAGGCTTTAGGGAGGGGGGGGGGGGGGGAGCTTCTCAGGAGTCTATGCAGCCATTCATACAAGTCTTATTTCAGCACGACTTTGAAATCGACACTTTATTGTTATTCATCCTAGTTCTGTTCTAATCATTCACTAATTACCCTGGATCCGACATTACAGTTAATTACTATAAACACACAGCGGAATCGAAATCGCTCTCTGAACACGTTACAACTTAGCTTATATATCTTGAGGGTATGTGCGCGAGTATGTGTACGTGTGTGTGTGTGTGTGTGTGAGAGAGAGTGAGTGAGAGATGCATTATCACATAGCTTAATAATGATTTAACGCCTTCATTCAAATAAATGAAAATCAAAAACAGACCCCATAAACAAACTTCCTGACCTTCACTACTGCCAGGTAAATGGAGACACAGATTCATAAGACTAACCCTGATCCAACACGCGTTCTCCACCCGGCCTTGATCTGAGCCAGAACACACTTTTAACATTTGCATACATAAAATCACATTTCCAGGGCATACTGCATTAGCGGAGAAATCGAGATTGTCAACCTTTCTTAATATAATCGCGCTTTGTAGTTCTTTCCCTCAGCGTGCTCTTACAGAAAGGCGACGGGAAGGTCTCTGGAGAAAGCGGCGTGCCATCAGTAACACCGAGCCGAGTCCTCCAGAGCAGCACTGCACACTGAGCCACTGTACCGGCGCGGGTAAAACCAACAATAATACAGCGCACGCACACACAGACACACACACACCAGAAGAAAAACGTCTTAATCAGAGCAAACTGAACTCCAGTTCCAGTGGGCTACAAACCAAGCCTGAAGTAATGCGAGTGAATTAAACCCACACGCGCTCACGCACTCAGACCTGTGCTTTGCTCACTGATTGGAGTTAGCGCTCAGTCGGAGCAGTTTTTCTTTCCGACACTAATAAAAAAAACGCAGCCCTTTTCAGAGCCAAACATATCAAGTATATGAATAAAATGGATATATAAACAAAACGCCTAATTCAACTTCAAAACCTTCCCATAAAGTCCAAAGGAAAGTCTACCCTCTCAGGGGGGCGGAATTCCACACATAAACTTCTTTCGCCCAGGATAACGAACACACTGCAAGAAAACAGTCAAAAAGCTTATTCGAGCCGACACGTTTGCTAAAGTGGGTTAAAACAACATTACACAACGTCTAGAATGAAGAAACGCGTCTTTCAGCTTTGTGCGAAGTAAAAAGGACTCGATTGGACACAGCCACGTTACTTCAAAGCGAGCGAAGAGCACATCAAAAGCGGCCCTGTGGGGCCAAAGCAAGGAGAACATGCAACTTACCATCGACCCATGAGTTCTATTCCCCCCAAAACTCCAGCGTTTTCCACAAGTCAAAAAATAGTCCACAATATCCAATACAGCGGCGCTCCTCTCGTTTTTCCGATCTGTTCTTTTGTTACAGTCGCAGAAAGGAAATTTAAAAACAGTTCGCCCCGCGTTTTTCCTCAAATGTTTCACGCAGCCATGCCGCACAGCACATCTCCTGTAGGCTATTCCAATATGTACTGGGCTCAGGGTTTAAGTGCGGACATCAAAGTAAGAAGCCGACAGCCTGGTCCCGAAAGGTACATAGAAAGAAATGCGCCTGTTAGAAAAGAGAAAAAAAGTACACGCCTCAGAACAACAGCCAAAACGCACACATTTTACATAAAACATCGGATTAAAACTAGGAATACTGGTGAACAGATTTTAACTCGACGTTTTATATACTCTAACAAAGTTTGGGCGAAACAAAAGTTACTACCAAGTTGCAAGGACCTTATCAAAGGCAAGCGATCTTGCGCCAACTCCCCGAGGCTTTGGAACGTCAGAAGTAAGTGATCTGCCGCCCCAATAGCGTTACATCCCTGCGATCCTTCTGTTGCTACATACACTTTCAAAGCTCACAAGTTTACTTTAACCCTTTCATTGCCGAAACGCGCCGCAAAAACTAATTCGCGCTTCCACGATCTGTTAAAGAAGGAGTTCTCAAAGTTTTGCAGCCAGAAATATCCATAATATATTACTAATTCCGTTTTATTTAATAAACATAATGCAACTTAGTGATCATTAGTCTAATTAGGTAATAATGTACCAAATGTTTCATTTTAATTATTTATTGGAGCTACAGAGATTTTCACTCTTTTTACACTTCCAGACACATTTACACCAAACTTTAAGTTACAAGAACTTGATAATACATTTAATAGATTAAATCATGGTGGATTGGGATTTCCACTATTTTTGTGTTCAAATGTAAAGAGATAAAAAATATTTCTCTTTTTATATCATGCAAAAAGGTTTAAAATTGTTCAAATATTATAGTCTACTGAATGTGTGTACAAAACCTGGATTTTTAACTAGCAACACTTCAGAAGTATTATCCATGCATGTATGAGATTCACAAAAATAAATCTATTTGAGTCGTTATGCTTGAAACTTATATTGACAGTTAAGGTACTAATGAGTACTAATGGGGGCTAGCGGTTTTCTGTCACATGAACCTGAATAAAAACCAATTAGGCCTGGTAAAACCCCTACTAATTATTTATACTACTGAGTAGCACATACCCTACTACATGGAGTTACAACCTTTCGGGTAGCTTGAAAGGGGGTCATCCATATGTTCCCAGGGCCCTATGATCCCCAGATTTATATGGCACATAAGGGGAGCATAAAAAAGGGCCCTATGTTTTCCTATGTTCCCAGGGTCATATACATTTTGATGCCTTTTTGAGACCCCCAAGCCACATAAAATATTTGTGTAATGTTTCACCATTGAAATGTGTCTCAAAATAATAGTTGGTTTCATGTGTGTTAACAGAAAAAAGAACTTATGAATATAGTACCCTGGTAACAGGTATGCTCCCACTTGAAAGGTGAGATTCAGCTAATTCGGGTAATGAGATTAACATAATGCAGTAGAATTGTTTATACATTACAGATTCCAGCTATAAAACATTCCATTTACATATTGCTGAAATCTGTAATGAAAGCGAGGGGGGAAAAAAAACTAGTGTTTGTGACTGGCAAGTCAGTGCACATTCAAAAACTATTAGTGATGCATCCCAAACGACATACTACACACTAAATTGTGCATCAAAACTCTAAGAACCTTATTCCAACCTACATATTGTTTAATATGGTAGTAAGTGGTTTGTCAGTTATAACCATCTTCTCAATTTTGGGCCAAAAAGTACTAAGCATTATGTAACAGATTTACAGTAATTTCAAGTGATTAAACGGCAGTTAAAATTTTAAGATGACTCCAGCTACGATTAACATACTAGTTACAACAGCAATAAAATGCACAATAATCACAAATTGGCACAAATGAGAACAAAAATAGATTTATATTTTGAGCAAGGAAAATGTAGTCACCAAACATTCCACCTAAACAATTCCCTCCCCCTTTTTAACACTTTGGTTTGGGTACTCTGTGGTGTGACATCTACGGCTGTTTTGAATTAAATTAGCTAATTAGAATTACATCCTGACAAAAAATAAATTAGTACATAATTATTTGAGAATATATTAAGTATAACATTGAAGTAATTGCATATCTTTGAGCATTGCAATGGAATTCTACAAAACTGTTAACGAAAAATCTTTCATCATTCTTAGCCAAACTGTAGAAGTTCGCAATTATATAAAATGTCTTTTAATGACGATTTAAAGTCTGGAACATTTGAACAAAAATTGAATGGATCTATGGGCCCTAAACACGTTCCAGTATGACAATGCCCCTGTGTACAAATGAAGCTCCATGAAGACATGCTTTGGCAAAGTTGGAGTAGAAGAACCAGAGTGGCCTGCACAGAGCCCTGACCTCAACCCCACTGAACACCTTTGAAATGAACTGGAACACCGATTGTGTGCCAGCCCTGCTTGTCCTCACTAATGCTCAGGCCAAAATGGAAAAACATGAGGAAAAAACCCAAATCCCCACAGATACCTCAAAATGCATTCCCAAGAATGTAGGTTATAGAGTACATCTGGAATGGGATGTTCATTAAGCACCTATTCGTGTGATGATCAGGTGTTCACAACCCTTTTTCTAGATAGCACATCTCTGCAAAAAAACAAAACAAAAAAAAAAAAAAACATGAGCTGTATTAAAGGTTTAGTGTTTTATATCCCTATTAGCATTTAGGCCAAGTTTTTGATTCATATTTCATAAACAAATTGTAATAGTCACCAATAAATCTATATTTTACAGTTTGGATTTGTCCTTCAAGTACTCAGCAAATAAATAAATAAACTGTTATGACATGCCAGCATGTCTGGGTCTTATCTCTAAAAAGTGAAACTACCAGAAAAGCTTGTCCTGCATTTTCAAATCCAGAGGGAAGATGTTCCAATGATCTCACCCTCATCATACTTCAAAGGCCTCATTGTCCCTTTGATGTCGAGCATTAACAAATAGGATATCATAAAGTGATGAATTTTTATGATGAATTAGAACAAAGTGATGAGAATTTACCACTGTGTGGCAGAGCAGCACAGTCTTCCATATATTTTGGTGTGATGGCATACTCACCAGTGTGAGCAGTGGGCATGCAAATGTTTATGGTCACTGCACAAACCATAACATCTTATCCAATTCTGAAACTGATAAAACCAAAGTTTATTTTTCTCTTAATCATTCTGAGCAATCTCTCACAAGAATATAGCGCTGCAGTCCACAGTTAACTGAATCCACAAACAAAACCCTAAACTCTACCTCAATTCCATTAACAGCAGGAAGCCACATTTAAGGGATTAATAGTCTAGGACGGACCTTTTACAATCCAAATGCTCATGCATATAGACAATCGTTCTGAGCTCTTCTTGACTTAGAATGCCACATGTGGATTTTTTTTTTTTTACTAGAAACCCAGACTTGGAGGAGTTTGGACATCTGCATAAAAGTGTAAAAAGTGCATACAGCTATGTTAATGCTATGCTAACTATAGCTTAAAGAGCAGTCCACTTTAACAGAACATTTTGTTAATATATATATATATACACGCCGTATATATTATTGTAAATTATTACACATACTGTATACAATAGTTCTATCTACCGTTGACATATTGATGTTCAGGTTATTTATACTAATCCCATACACACAGTGAAAATTACATGTAGTGCATTAAAAAAAGTTGCGAGAGTGCAAGGTTTTTATTTTATTTTATGTAAGCACAAATGAGCTTTCAGATATAGGGCTCAAACTAAGACCACATGAATGTGCAGAGGACCTTAATTTGGGTGACAGTGATTTAAATTTGGCTACTAGTTTGCTTATATTTTGGGGAATAGAACTAACTAAATTCATTAGAAAATATTGTAGGTAGGCACAAACAAAAATAGTAACTTTGTGAGAGCAACTATTTAAACTGACCAGTTAAACTGACAGCGCTGGTAGTTGTCCCCCCAAAACTGTTTTCCAATATTTGCTAGGGCATAGTGATAGGGTACATCACTCGTCCAATATTTCCGAATGCAACCTTCGCCCCTTTCTCTTACTAGTTGGACTGGCGAATTCCAAAATCATACACTATATTACTAGGATGAAGGTGGAATAAACTCATCACTTGTATAAATACAAAAGATGCAAGAACACGCTCTGAATTGCAAAAAACCTTTTTTTCAAACTCCATCAAACAAGTCAACATCTAGTCCTTAACCCTAGGACCTTGTACTCAGCAGCATTAGCAGTCTGTGGCCTTAAACACCAATAAAATTATATATGTTCGATGGTGTCTGCTTCTCTCTCCACACCACACCACTGATCAGCAACTCTTCTCAATTACTGTATTGTCTGCTGCTTCTTTCAGCTCAGGGTTAAACTCTTAGCAGTTTGCTTTGAAGTGATTGTCCCTTTATCTCAAGCCAGACCAAAGACTTTAGGGAGGACAATGGAAAAAGAAACCAAGTGGGCGGCTTATGGCAATTATCACTGAGGTCCATGAGGAGAGAAGTGAGACTGTCCATTATTATCACTGTAGAAAGTGAGCGAGAGTGTGAGAGGGGGGAGAGAAGGAAGGAAAGTGAGGCAATAAGCAAAAAGAAACAGATAACAGGAGTTTCTGTTTATAATTTGCATGATATATACTCACCAAGGGCATGGCTTCATGAGGAAGCGATAGCTTAGGCAAATAAACATCATCATCAGTACATGATTTTTTTTTTTTTTTTTTTTTTTTTAAACAAAGCCTAAGGTGAGACAGGCGCCCTGAACGGAGGTGAGAGGAAATAACTGGGATGGTCAGCAAAATCAGTTGGCATGTGGGCTACCTGTGTGCACTTTTATCTGGCTTTGAAGTTGACATGGTACTGTAACCTTTCAACTGAAAAAAATCCTAGGCAGGACTTGCTGGGACAGAGCCATGACTGAGTCTCCAACTGTCCAGGGAGATCACTCAGAGTTATTAATTTACTTTCTTTAGGTTTGGTTTCAATCCCATTTGTGACCGGCATTAAGCTTAAACAGCATACAGACATGAATTCTGCATTAATCCCTTTTTAGGCACAAAACCAAACACGTATGCATTAACAACGTACAATTCTTTATCTCTGCTGATTGCAGAGGGCTGGGAATGCTGCTAGATCACAGGCGTTGGGAAGATGGGTTTGGAGCGGACAGATCTGACCCCGGGCAACAAAATGATTATTAGAGTGGACAGGCACCAGTAGCTATTGCTGCTTTGATGTTGCTAAATCATAAAGTGTGGAAAGTTTTATACGGGAAAGCCCCAAGCCCATATACCCAGTATATGAACACACATACTGAGAGAAAGAGCGAGAGACAGTGAGACAGAGACTGGACTGGAAAGGGGAAGTCAACTTTTTGGCCAAACAAACAAGGCCTTATGTCTGTCAGTTTGAACAGTCAGAACTGTTCCTTATATATAATAAACTGCTTTAAAGTGAGAAATTAAGCTTAAACTGAATAACTAAACCTAATTTCTAATTCTAAATTCAGAAAGTCTTCTTGACTAGGATTTCTAGGATTTCAGCAAGTTATCCAATTAACATGGCTCTTCACAGCATGAAGAGTAAACAAAGTTGATCCTTTATACTTTTAAATGAGGTATACTATATATTTGCTTTAGACCAATCAACAAACTGACAAATTCCCTTTTAAATCGATAACACTTCCCTCAGACTCAGGAGTAGAGATCTGTGCCTAGAATTTCCTATCCAAGCAGTTGGGCAGGCAAAGCTCGAACCCAGTCATGGCACAAACCATCAGACAAAAGGTCAATACATAGAGAATTCAACCATGGAAAGGGTATCAGGAAAAACAAGATGATTATTTCCACAACTTTAAGTAATAGACTTAATAAGTGGCAGACTGAACTGAAACACTTGCTTCTAAAGGCAAAGAAAGAATAGAAAAATCAAGAAACAAACAATTATATAGCAAGAGCCGTCTCAATGTATTTAGTGACCGTATGACAATACATTTGAACATGACCTCAGTCAGGATATAAATGGATATTTCCATTCACACCTTGTCCTTCTAGTAAGTACAGATATCAAAATAGAGGCATTAGGCAGGAGATCAGCTGTTGTGTCAAGCTGTCACTACACCAATTTGAGCTGTGACTGTGCGCTCTCTAAACAACAGGCAATCTTCTGTCAGGACATGCCAAGTATCCATCCTGTGTAGAACTACTCACCGGAGTGTGCGTTAAAACTGGCCTCGTCGATTGTTTTTGTGACCTCGAGATGCAGGAGTCACCA
Source organism: Clarias macrocephalus (assembly GCA_011419295.1). NCBI lineage: Eukaryota > Metazoa > Chordata > Actinopteri > Siluriformes > Clariidae > Clarias > Clarias macrocephalus. The sequence goes on along the minus strand of JAAGKR010000522.1, from coordinate 125,426 downwards.
AAGACACGTCAACGAGAGCATATTCATATATAAAGGAGAACACATTTCTCCCACAGCCTGCTTTATTCCACTGGCAGACATTTCGTTTCATATTGCATAAATTACTAGGGGTGTTCATGTCAAAATGGGACTCGTAGTGAACTTTCTCGCAAATGTAGGTAAAAACCAATTGACATTTGCTTCAAGCACAGTATGGTGATGAGACTCTGAATGCAACCGTCCTGGCTGAGATGGCTCTGAGCCCACAGCAGTCGTTCCTTGAAAACTGACAGACAACTTGTCACCAACTTTCTGTGGAAACTGGACAAAAAAAATCATAAACACTTGTACATTACAGGAACTCAGCTGGAGTTATTGCCACATCACCTGTACAATTCTGACCCTAATCCAAGCAATTTCCACATGTTTCAGTTCATGGGAGGCCAGCGTTTCAGACACGAGGCAAGCAGTCCTTTCATGGCTCAGAACTTGATGGTATCCAAAGCACGAGTGAAACGCTGAGACAAGTGCATTAGTGTAGCAGGGGATTACAGTATATAGAAAAATAAAGGTAGTTTTTGCTCTCATAACTGCGTTCTATTTTGCACAATCAAAAGTCCTGGTGTGACTTGAATACCCGGTTGGACAAGGAGGGGAAAAAACATCCTTTCATTGCTAAGTCAAATTATGCTATCAAGCACAGCAGGAATTATAGAAATTATTACACGATGCTTGTTATTATCTCAGATGGAAATTCTTTTCTAATGATCTCAGGTGCACATCCATCTGGCTGTCAGCACCCACAATGGACCGAGCCCATGAATACTACACTTATCCACTAATCACATCCGTGCGTTATCATCTTATTATGTCTACACACCTAATATTAAGCAATATTGGCACCTGAACAGCAAACCACATCAAACAACGCCCAAGTTCATCCAGTTCCCTTCAAACTGCCTTTCTACAAAGCTAGTCAAAAGCACAGTTTGAGGCTGCAAGTTTATACGCAAGACATAATGATTGGACCCCATGATGATTGGAATTAGATGAACAGGAACGCAGGTTTTAGACCAGGGCAGGGCGACATCCTTTATACTGTTTGATTTCAGCAGTCTTTTAAGGTTACTTGTCGTACAAGATGATCCTAATAAAATCTGTGATTTTTTTAAAGTGGCGTGTGTGTGATGTCAGCTTATATGATGATGATCCTCTAATGATAGACTTGCAGTGAAACCGAGTTTACCATGTTCTGTTTTCATCATCGATAAGTGCAGTATAATTGCAGAAATCACATGCCTGGAGTAAACATGATTGAAAAGTTTAGAGCTTTTTGTGGCTGGGTGCAAATAAGGACAACATGGAAGGCCAAGCTTTATAATCAGCCCAAAGTAATATGATTTCCCCCCCCCTGTCCTTTAGCATATATGTGTGTGGTAGGTTCGAAATTCACTATATGGAAAGCCAAGCATTTAATAATTTTAATAAATGTGAGCAAATAACATTTCATTGACCATCCTACACCATCTTCCATTTCATACAAGCAATGAAGGACCAATTACACTGTGGGGTTTAAAGTTTAAATAAAAAACAAAAATGTGACACTGCTAAATTGGCTTTCAACAGGCCATTAGGTATTCTAATTCCGCTGATCATAACCAAAGGATTCTTTTACAGTGAAGGGTTTTCATCTGCAAGGTCATACTGTACAGCGTAAACATGGATGATGCCAGACTGGGACACTGTACTGGGTGTAATCCATCCTGAGTAACTGATAATACAAAAGCTTTCCCAAGAATGTGAGGATTTTTTTTTTAATTCATGATGAACAGTCACACAGGATGTATGTATTTTTTCAGTTTTCAGTGGTAATGCTGCAGTTTGAATCTATGACCTTCTGAGCCATAGTCCAACATCTTAACCATTGACTGTGTATGGTGTATATGTCGAGTATGAGAAATAACACCAAGCAGTGATGAAATGTGGGTTTACTCTGCTATGTTGTCCAAAGGTAGTTGATTCCATTCATTGATATTTCCCAAATATTAAAAAAAAAAAAAAGGAATAAAATCGTGGTAGGAGGAGAGAAAAATTTTTTAACTGTTGAAGATTTCTTTTCCCAGGTGTGCAGTAAGGAAAAAAAAAACCTTCCCCCTTCATTAAACTGTCTTTTGTGTTTCACTAGGGCAAAAAATTTTGCTCTGGTTACTTTTTTTTTTTGTTGCATTGGTCAAAAATGGATAATTCTTCAGCTAACTCATAAATCTCAGCATTTCCTGTACATCTTGACTGCTTATTCTTTGTAAACCAGCCATCATGTTATTTAACCTAAACCCATAGACTTGTGCTTGATTTAACACAAGTCAGCAGCCTAAGAGATGTGCAAGAGCTGTCTGCCCTTTGTGCAGTGGTTCCAATCATAATAGTCCCTGCATGGCCTTTCTCTCCAGCAAGAGACTAAACTCTGCACTCAGGTCTCAGCTTGACACTCCAACTGTGAAATCTGCACATCAAATAAATATCTACCAGCGTAATGTTACATGTGTAAACACTAGCTCAGATCATAGACAAAGGAATCTGAAACGGGTAAGCACAAACCTGGCTGTGAAATGATGCCTTCCTGGAAGTGGAGAGAAAGAGAGAGAGAGAGAGAAAGAGAGAGAGAAAACATCTGTACAGGTTGACATTTATTAAAACTTATGAGTAAACCTTACCTTTTACTTCCCAGTGACTGAGCTAGCATTTCTGTAGACACAGTGGCCTGATCCTACTGTAACATTGATGAATAGGAAGCCCATATGTCTGCTTGGACATAATAGTAGCGTGTATACCAAAAACCCAATGATTATCATGTTAACCACCTACTCATTCGAAACAGGGATATTCATAAAACAAAAGGAGGGCAATTTTAATGGAACTGAGAATGCTTTGGTCAACCTTCTGGTTTTCCAGTGGAGCCGTTGGTTAACCAAACGTTCAAGGCACGTTGCAATACCATCGGAGCTACAAGACAAGAGGACAAATCAGACGTTTGCTCAAGCTTTAAGATCACCACAGCCTACAAAGTTGAATGAGCACAAAGCAGAATTTCTAAAGAAACAAACTGATGAAATTATACACCGCAGAAAGAGGTCGTCTAGGAAACGTGTACATATAATCATAGTGACCACCAGAATTGAAATTAAGTTTATGATATGGTCACATTCTAATTGCATGTGAAAACATCCCATACAATCATTCAAACGGTGATTGGGGTCCATAACATCTAAACAATAATACTGTATTCTCTGGTCGACATGGTGGGTAATGTAGACTGATTGAAGCCGGATTATTTTCTTATGCTGAGCGGTTTTGTCATTCAAAAATGAATTTAATAAACTTTCTAACAAAGCTTGCAGGCTATGAAAAAGGTTTTGTGCAGACGTTAACTGACGAAAAAGGCTCTTACCTGCATAGCCTTTGGTGCTAAAAATGAGGTAGAGAAAGAACACAAAGTTCAGAAGTTCGCAGCACTTAAACGTTCTTCCCAAAATGTAGTGGGCGTGGGAGCGTGAACGTGTGTGCAAGCACACAATGTCTATGTGTGCACACACAATGGTGCATTTCAACAGACCTTTGTTTAGAGCACCACCTTGCATACACTCAAAGGATCAAAGGGCACACTTCTGCCAAAGCGAATCTTTGATCAACACGCGCCAGGGTCAGCTGATATGAACCAGCAGCACCATGCAGTGTAATAAAGCTAGTTAGCGCCATTAATAATTGTCACATTGAGCTTAGATGTATGCAGAGTGATAAATATACATGCATAGAGCTGATACTCTTAGCAAATATGCATGCACAGGTTTGGACCAGGATCTACCAGGTAGTAAATGCACCGCTTCAGACACAACAACAGACACTAGACATAAAGTAAACATTTGGAACAACAGTGCATTTACATTTTGCAAATCAATGTTACGAAGTGACCTTCACCAAATATTATTTCAAAGGGCTACATAAACATTATGAATCTTCTTAGCTCATTCACCTTCTGGATGTCAGAATAGTAATAACATCCAACAAAAAGCCAAATTCAATCAAAGCACAACCATTTGGTAGAATTCACAGGTTAGGCATGTTGGCATTTCCAGTTCTTTGTCGGTTAATGTCAGTCATCATGTGCTCATGCAGGTGTCTTACACCCTGTGCTAGCGCAATAGTAAGTACCTAAAAGACAAATCTATTAATTGGAAATACAGTACTCTATAGATACACTGCCCGGACAAAAAAAAAAAAACAAAAAAAAAAAAGTCACCACTTCAGAAGAGTCAAATATTGGCCTGCATCAAATAGCAAAATCAACCATCCAACACATTATTAAAACCTGGAAGGATAGTGCTGAATCTTCAACTCCAAAATCATGAATGGAGATAAACACTTGAATGGAGATTCCACATGCACAATGTGAGGAGAACTCACGGCATTGGGATTAAACAGTTGTGTGACCAAAAGAAAACCACTTGTTAGTGAGATAAGGAAAAACAAAACTAAAATTCACGTAATTATTTTGGAGCACTGGAAAAGGTGATGTAGTTCAGATTCAGTCAGGGTAAGACCTGGGGTTGCTGTAGTTGGTCAGGTCTAGGCTGATGTCAGCTGACGACCCGGATGACCAGGTTCTCACATCTATGGACTTTTTCCTGCCCTGACGGAACAGGCATTCCAGAATTCAAATTGTGTAAGTGTGGTTCTGGGAGCATGAGGGACCATTTTCACACACGAATTTGCCACCATACTGAACTATAATCGACGCGAAAGGCAGTCAAAGAAATCTTGGAGGGTGTGATTTTATTTATTTTTTGGCCAGGCAGTGTAGTTGATTAAAGTCATAACTACTGAAATATTTGATAGCAGTTTAGATACAATGGTAGGGAACTATATTTTCATGTTAACAATGTCAACTATTCAGGCAAAAAGTATAGCAGGGATTGTTTCTGGTTAATCCAGAATCTATTGCAGGAATACCGGGAGCAGGACAAGAACAACCTGGCTGGGATGCCAGACTATTGCACAGATGCAAACATATTCATAAACTCATTCATACCTCATACCTCATTCATACCTAGAGGCAATTGAATGTAGCCAATGCATCTACTGGCATGTCTTCAGGAGGTGTGAGGAAACTGGAGAACCTGGAGGAAACCGCTCAAGAACCCACACACAGAACAGGTAATAACCCATGCATCCTGGGGTCGTGAGACAGCGCTGATAACCATAGTGCTACCGTGCAGCCCAACTTTTCATCATAATCATCGTCATCTTAACATTATCTGCAAGATTAACTGAATACCTCCTGAACCTGTATTCTTATTACACTAGTTCAATTGCAAAGGGTAAAAAAAGAACTTGATGAATGTAGATAAAAAAGGACAAACAGATGCACATTGTGCATTATTACAGATCCCATTAAAAAAACAAAAACAAGCAAATTATGTATTTAAAAAAAGCATGGGAGAAAAGTAATTTGAGGTCTTTGAACAGAATATAAAAAAAGGATGGAAAGGCAAAAACAGTGTTCAATAGAAAAAATGTATTTAATTTTTAAAAAATAATAATAATTTCAATGTGACACTTTTTTGCCGTGAATCAAGTAAACATGGCCAAACAACCAGTATGCGACATTCTTTTGTGATAAATAAACAGAATGTGTTATTAAGTAGAACTCATTTGGTTTTAAAATGGATATAAATAAGATAGATAAATATGTGAAAAAAATTAAAACAATGCAACAAGACAGAAAACATGAAAGCAAGTCGTGGTTCATAACTCAAATGGTTGTGTGAAATGCTTGGGGGTGAAATCTTCAATGCTGAATATTGCATGTCCTTCATTACCTGAGAGAGCGACAGACAGAAGGAGATGGAAAGAGGAGGGGAAAGAGAGAGAGAGAGAGAGAGAGAGAGAGAGAGAGAGAGAGAGAGAGAGAAGGCGTCACATGGTTGTTTAGGGCTGTGAGCGGCAGGTCAGGTGGGCATGGGGAGGAAGTTGACACTAAAAAGGTGTAGTGACGGCGTACATTCCTCTTGACAGATGGCAGTCAACACGAGCACTTAACACAGCAGGGGGATTTGGTCCACTAGAGACATGAAGGCGCTGAGTCGCACAATTTAATGGACAGGGAGTAAATCATTGACTTCATTTGTTCTCAGATCTATGTCCTGCCTGTTCTTCACCTCTCTTTCTCTCTCTTTTGGGTGCTGATCAAGTAGACCAATATTTATATAAGTCAAGATCCCTCTTCAAACACAGAACGAATGACAATTAAAGGAAACAAGGAAGTGTGAATCAATCAACGGCTCAAAAAACACTGCTGCTTTTTTTTCTCTCCTGTGGATCAGAATGACCTTTTACACCTGGCCTCCTGGAGGCCCTGAACAAGGGATGTGTGTTGTATAAGTTGTCTTTGTCTATCTCTCTCTATATATTTTAACGACCCGAAAACTTTTCAGACTTTTAAGACCAATTTTAGTGGAATGTGCAATCTATAGTACAATGCAGTCATGATATTCCAATTACATATACAGAGTCAACCAAAAAAATTTAATACACATTTCAGGGAAAGAAAAATAGCATGATGCATACTATACGAATATAATATTATTAATATACACTGTATATCAAAATATAATGTATAGCATAAATTTAGCATAATTTTTTTATACACGATTTTCTTTTCCTGAAGTGTGTATACACGTTTTTGGCTGACTCTGTATGTACAATTCAATTTCATAAAAAAAAATAATAAATAAATCCAGCGCATCGAGTTTAAAACTGATGTAGCATGCCCTAAGTTTCAGGGTCATTTATGGGGGAACTGTCAAAGACAGAATTCACAAATCATACTCTAGTGGCATTGTAGAAGAGATCAGATTTACTTGAAGGGGAAAAATCCAGTTTAAGCAACACTCACTTTGAGTATAAATGCTAATATGAAAATATGCAACTGTAAAATCTATAACCTTTCATTACAAGAAAATAATTTTATTTATTTGTCCTACACAACAATGGCCAGTGGTATGTGGATATCTGATCGTCACACCAATTTGTGGGTTTCCCCCAAATGTTTCCAGGGATATCAATGAATTTTGTAGCATTACAGTTTAACTTCACTGAAACAAAGCTGTTTAGAATTGTTCCAAAGTCATCTCCATGAAGACATAGTTTGCCAAGGTTGAAGTGGACGAACTGGAGTGGCCTGCACAGAGCCATGACCTCAACCCCATTGAATACCTTTGGGGGTGAACTCAAAGCCTGATTGCATACCAAAACTCTTCATACAACCTCATTGATACTGTGGTGCTTAAATCCGCATAGCCACAGTCTCAAAAAATCTAGAAGAAAGGCTTTACAGAAGAGCGGCGGTTATTATAACATCAAAATGAGATGATGTCACCCATATCATCCGTAACATAGGTTTAGGTTCCTCTTTTGCCCCCAAGATGCCCCTCAGGGCGTGGTTCTGCCGGGCATAAAGGCATGTGCTGAACCAAGATGTTAGTAGTGAGTCCTTTGGGTTGTGTTCGGGTGTTGTAGGTCGCAGGGTGGGGCCTCCATGGATCGTAAAAATTTGTTCATTGCGTACTCGACTGCATTGAAATCTGGGAAGTCTGGAGGCCATGTTTGGGCGGGCTGTGGTGCACTGGGTGTTCTGGTGTCTTTCTCTCATGGCCAGCATTGGCGGTTTTAGAGACTGGTGCTATATTGGCCTTTCTGTGGAATCGGACCAAACCATCAGTCCTTGTGGGCGTTGGTGAACCTTGGGTGCCAATGGTCCTACCACCAGTTTACTCTTAGTTGATAATCAATGTTAGCATGTTGTGGTGGTAATGTTATTATGGCTGATCAGAATATATGCACATACAGTTTATATTGCGAATTCTCATTTGAATTGTTTTATTTGTGTATTATTTTATTTTCCACGTTTTACTTTCAATGTTTATTATATTTTTATATATTTCCTTTTACATGTATATATTGAGCTAAAAATTTCCAGTGATGTCCAACCAGTGGCTGGATTGGATTATGAAAATAATATCATTCGACATTTTAAAATCATACATAATTAAATAAATTTTCACGCTTAGCAGTTACGAAAGACTGCACCGAAGCTGGTTTGTGTTCACATCTGGTATTATATGCTTACTTAATTAAAATAAAAGATAAAATAAAACACAGCTAACAGTCATTACTACTGGTGCTTTTATAGGCGAAGAACAAATGGGTACATGTGTGTTAGAAAGTGTGTAAATAAGCATAAACATTGTGGATGTGTGTGTATTTATCGGCAGTGAAGTGGATGTCTCACCTCCTGTTTCGGCATGCATCCAAGTCCTCCTGTAAAACGCACGCTTTCTTCTGAAGGAAACTGACCTGCAGCCAATGAGAGCATTCATGCACGCACGCACGCACGCACACACACACACACACACACACACACACACACACACACACACACACACACACACACACACACACAGTTGGTCTGCAAGTTATTAAAAAAAAAAAATCTAGAAACATACAACTATGTACTACGTGATACTAGTTTTAGAACCACTGAAAATTATTACGTGTTTGTCTATTTATCATGTCTAGAATCCTCAAATTCCAGTTAGACTCGGGTCATCTTTGTTCAATTTGCTCGTGCCCTTCTTGATGAGATAACAGCTGGCCTTGCTTTTAGAAGGGCAAACGAACAGCAACTACTGAGAAACTAATTTCCTTTCTCCTACGATGTATATCAGCCTGTACATCGGCGAGCAGGGAGCACACACGATCCTGCAGTATATCAGCTCTCTTTGACAGCACGGCATGCGCTCTCAGGAGTCTGTTTTCTCATGAACCTGACCTTTAAAGTGCAATTCTCCTCTTAACTTCGGCTGAACTTTAAACGAGTGCCTGGGATTATTCTGCCCAGGTCGTAGATGAGATGAAAACGCTCGACAGAAGATATCACACAGGGTTTAGTGTTACAGCATCTAGGCATGTGCATGCTCTGTTTTATTTTCTATATAACGGATTCGAATTTTAGAGAAGTTTGCTGCAGGAGTTTCATAGTATTGAAATAATCCAGTACTGTTTGAGAATGTAGGAAAAATCCAACTTCCAAAAATCCAAACTTTTCACTGGTACTATGGTAAAAAGGCATAGCGTTTTTATTTTTAGGCATCTTTCATACGACGAATCTTTACTTAAACAGCATTATATACAGTACAAATCAGCATTTTTAGATTGTATTGTTATCAGTCACGATGCCTGCTCTTCAAGGGGTTGCATTACCAGATGATCAGTAATAAAGATGTAGTCATATCTAGATATTTTTATTATAAATTTATCACATATAGAACAAGAACCTTTTCAACATTATAGGGAAGAATGTGTTAAGCTGCACTTCAGCTGACAGCCATATACAAGTTCGAAGGCTTTAATGCTTTAATAGGTTATGCTATTAAAGTAAATAAATCAGTTTAATAAATGTGCACACACTATTTAAAGCGCATCTGAATGTGCTCTGCAGAGCTGACTCTATAATGATATCAACCTGTTACTCTAAATGTGGCTGTCACAACTGTACCATAGTGCAAGAGTATTACTTTAAACTTTATTTAACTTTAAAAGACATCAAAATAACGGCGGGAAGAATTCAGGCAGGAGCTGACAGGACTGAGCAAAGTGGCAGCAGATGTTAAAGGTCTATTAAACAAAGACTTTTCCCAGTGTAGTCTTATGCAGTTGACTTCATCTAATCTGAATTATTTTCATACTAACAAAGTACATTAAACATTTTTTTTTATTTACTCTCTGCCCCGCTGCTGTTTACACTTCCCCAACCTGCTATCATCCCCACAGAGGCGACTACTTCACAGAATCATGGGGGATGAACACATCATGTGCAATACTTGGCATATTTAAATAATGATGCGAGGACATATTTGATTATAGAACATGATCAGAATGGAAAGTGAAAATTCCAGGCAGACAAATTTGGTGTTTTTCATAAGGGCCTCACCCTCCGCCAGTAAAAAAAAAAAACAAAAAAAAAAACGGGGCTTTCTGTCCTCGACACAGATGCAGGCAGAGTGAGGGCCGGTGTAAGTAATAAGCATTTGGCCGGAGCCCTTGAAGCCAGTATTAATGTGGTTGCTGGGTATAATTGCGCATGAGGAAAGATGAATCAGGCCTAGCACTTCAAAGACCCATGGCCAAATTAGATCCATGTCTACGGAAGAACTCGCACTACTTGTTAGCTTCCCCCCCAACACTCGTCCTCTGAGGAATCAAATAAACAAGAGACACTCCAGTTCAAAGCTACAGGGTTTTTGGCTCTCTGGAAAGAAACAGCTGAGAGTGAGCAATTGTGGCAGGGAGCACAGGATGATACTATGATGTCAAAAAACTAAATAAATGTGATGACCTTAAAGCGTGATAATTAAAAGGAAAATTTGAGGTAAAAGCACCAAAGAGAACTTGTGAGATTAAAAGTTGGAAGGAGGGGGAGGAGAAGACAACCTTTTTTTTAAAATATATATACTCATTTCATATCCACATTATACACATTTTAAACCAAAGTATTACATATTAATGAGCATTAAAAGAAGAGTGAATTGTAACTGTTTGAAAAGATGCATATGTCTGCTGCTTGCCTGTGACTTGAGAGAGGTGATGGTGTCCTCTAGCTCCTGTCTGAGCTCAGCAGGCATCAGGCCTTTAATCTTTAACTCGTACTCTTGGCGAATGCGTGTGATCTGTTGGGGTTGATGTAGAGAAAGTGTTAGATGTCCATAAGCTCCACAGAAGCACCCCTGCTGGGCGGCAGCACAATGCGATAAAAAACGTTCAACCTACTGAGCTCTTGGATGAAAAGGCCAGGCTGTATATGGCTTAAACACTTAAACAGTTATGGTTTTTATACTACAGTTTATATACAGTTAGGATAAAACGCACTTATTCATGACTGATAAATGACCTTTTTGATCCCATATTTACAATGACAAGATGCAGTGTACTGTACAGAGAGAGCCCAGGATTGAGAAAAGTTCTAAAGTTTATTTGCCTTTTTTGGATATTAAAATTATGTATAATTACAATCAGAGAGAGAGAGAGAGAGAGAGAGAGACAGAAAACTTGTGTGACATTTGTTCAAAATGCAAATTTAATCAGATCCATAGATGTTCTCCTTCACATCCTTCTAAGGAAATTGTGAATGCATGCATTCTTGTAAAAAAAAAAAAAACCCTGCTGCTTGTAAAATGTTACTGAGAAAACGCCTTTAGTATGTAAGGGGGGGGGGGGGACATCTGTGTGGGTTTGATTTAACAGAGTTCTGGATTTCTGTAATTAATCTTTCAGCATACAATGAGCAGACTGGGAGACACTTCAAAGAAGAACTTTACAAATAGTCTTTTCTTGGTACCAGGTCAGTGTGGTGTAGAAGAAGCCTTGCCACATGGCCACCACTCATGCTTCTATCCTACTAGTTTGGAGTTGTGACAAAAACCTTTATGATGATCAAGAAAGTAATATGAACTGCGCAAAACCAATGGAAACACATCAAGCAACAGCGATACGGGGTCAAAAATTTAAAGACGAGAAATTCGAGCCTGCACAAAAATATTTAAGGTTTCCGTTTCATCTCCATGAACCATTACCATGGCGTCAAATTATCCCTAGCATTCCATGTTCAACTCAATCAGCCCTCAATCACCCCTCCGAATATATGTCCTGGAATCCAGTACAACTTGTCTTGTACAACACACAACGGATGAGGACTTGTAGGCTGCACTGGCAAGGCAGTGTATAATCAGCATCGACATTCCATGATTGTTTGCCTATGAGTGTGGGAGGCAGAGGCATCAGGAGTGAGAGAACAGTAGGGTAAGAGAGCAGATCTGCTGGATGACTCTCAAGGAAAAGAGCCATGGAACTGCACAGAGTGCCTGGCTGCTTGCCCATTGTGGACAGTTCTATTAGCTCAGGCTGTCTGGCCAGGGACTTGTCAGAAGCCATAGCAGAGAATGAAGTAACTTCCTTCTCAGCAGCTGTGTACAGAGAGCCACAGGTGGATAAGACTGCCAGAGCACACTAGTGGTGCTGTTCCGCTTCAGTAGAGTGAGTTGAGGTTTGTGTTCGAATAGTAGAAAAAAAGAGGCTTCCCGGATAACCAAGCTCTCCTCACCAAGCAATGAATCATTAGACACATTCCTTTATTCTGGGCTATATATGGATTTGGAACGTGATGTCATAGAGGAGCAGTCATGCTGTTAGAAACAATTGGGCAACCATAACTGTACTTTTATTGATTTGAATAAACATTTATATTTAAGGCTCAGTTTTTTTTTTCTGAATGGTCTTGTGTCTTGTTCTATAAAGTTACAACACTGAAGGAGGACGGAAACAGGAGTGCTGGCGCGGTCTAATCTACTACACATTGGCTGGGGATCAACATTTGTACTCTTCCTCTTTAATGTTTCTCACAGTGCACTCTTTGTTTACTGAATCATTAATAACACAAAGTCAGAACTGATGTATCAGTTAAAACACACTCAGGTCCAGACAATCAAAAACTGATCAAGTATGAACACGTTTTTGGTGAAAGCTATGCAGGAGGATTAAACGTCTGCTTTGAATTACCGTAGAATTAATCTTTTGCATTTTTAGCCCATATCAGGGTCAGCCACTTTAAGTTCTATAGCTAGAAATAGGAATGTCGCATGGGATTTTCACAGTATTCAACTTTAACTTCATTAGGAAAGATGCAGCTCAGTAGATGCATTTTTAAAAATGTCACACTTTTTTAAAAAAAAATAATAAAGCCCTCACTGTATAGAGTTTTAATACTCAAGCTAACTAATATGATCTGATTAATGTAAACACAGCATGCAAGCAACCGGCTTTTGCAGATACTATATCAGATGAATCCTTCCCAACACAGTGAGAGTTTTCTCAAGCCCAAGTGAGAGGGTTAAAGCAAGGTTGAAAAGTAAACTTAAACAAGAAGTAGATGAAAACCAGATTATAGATCCAAATCTTTAAACTTACTGCACCAAGAAAAAGAAAAAGAGACCAGACCAGGCTTTCATGGTCGTGACCTCAAGACCAAGACTTCTGTCAGACATCAAACGTTGGGCTCTTTGGATAATGTAAATCAATGGGAGGGCCAGACATTGATGTTGAACTTTAGTATGGAATGTCACTGACAAGGCTTTCAGTGAGCTCCCTATCCTCGAAAGATAACTATCCTGCATGCATAGAGGCCTTTCTCTGTTTCAGTGAATAGGAGGCAATGACAGCTCCTGACAAACACCAGGGACGGGGGTGGAAGTATGGCGAGGGTCACTTTGAGGACAGTGGCTGATCAAACTACTCCTCAGGCTTTTGTGCATGTTGATGGGACAAATTAAATAGGACTATATACCAAAGTTTACAAACAGGACTCAACAATGCAATCTGTCATTTTAAGCATCTCTTTCGTTTTATCTGTCCTTCTAGGAAACTTATTTGAATACAGAGAAAACAGGCAAATTTCCCACCAAAGAGTTCACTGTTAAAACGGCACTATTTCATCTATATATAGCCTTCCATTTGACTTTATTTGGCATAGAGTGGCACACACCAGGGTTTTTGACAGCTGCCAACTGAAAGGAACAAGACCTCAGAACATACAAATAAAGTCTGTCAGGTCGTCAAGCGCTTGATGTATGTTAATGAAGTGAGGGAAGCTGGGTTGGTGCTGGTTTTAGAATTACTTTATGCAACATGAGTGTGTTTGAGAAAGAAACAAAACAAAAGAGGCATCGATATAGATGCAATGGGCTTATTTCAAAACCTGCACAAGTCACAATTTTTGTCACATCTGGAAGAAGGAGTTCAGTGGGGAAATGGATGCTATTTGGATGTTTCTTTTCAAATAATACATAACTTTGCTATGAACCTTGAATTGCTATGCTATGATTTTTTTTTCTTTTTCAAGCGAGTAATACATGAAGGTAGTGCATCATGACACCTATGAGGCAGACATGAGGCTTAGGAAGTGTTGGTCATATCAAAAGCAGTTCCAAAACCAGATCCAGCTTTGGAATGAGCTGGCTAATGCAAAGTGACTGCATACACTGGTGCTGTTGTAAGTCCAAATGATCTCAGGTGAGACTTAAGTTCCAAAGGGAAAGTTCTGTCAAACATACTGATGTCAAACCAATCCAGTTTTATATCAATATAACACACCAAATACATAAGGTGGCCAAAAAGTCTGAATCCGTATGGAAAAAAAAAAAGAATTTAAAAGAATAAGTGACAGTAACATGCAAGCTTGATTTCCTCCTCCAGTGCAACAAAAGGGTTCTGGGCCAGATCCTACAGACTACCTACTTCAGTTGATTAAAGACAAAAGTCCAGCAGTGCACGCTCTGATTCTATATAATATTCTATTGTTGAAATCTATCTTGAGTCTGAAATAAAAATAAGAAGGAAAATATCTAATTCATATAGTAAAAAAATAATAATAAATTGTATTCAGACTTTTGGGCCAGCCTGTAAATAATAATATTCACTGCTTAGCCAAAATAAGAAAAAAAAACATCACCATTTCAGAAGCGTCTATTTAACCAATGTGGAGTGGATATGGTCTAAACTGGATGGATTTTCACCTACTATGTCCAAAAACATTGAAAAATACTCAACAACTAAAAACTTTTCTTAACAAGCACTATAACCATCTTCTGTTTAACCTGTTCTTCTGTTTAAGCAAGCAAATTCTGTCTTTCCCAAGCCAAGAAACAATTGTTTATTTTCAACAGCCGTTTACACCATTTTTCTCAGAAAATTCAGAAAATTGTTCAGAATCCTAAATGTTTGCTGGACATATTATAAAAATCTACTACAAATCAAGAACTTTTTTTTTTTTTTTTACATAAACACTTTCTGATAATGATGTACAATGATCATGTACGAACAATATATTGTATCTGTAACTGTAAATATAAATATACAGATTTTACTTGTAGGTTTAATGGTGTCCTGAGAAATACAGGCAGATACGTATCCATCATGCAATACTGTTGGAGAGGTGTCCGATTGGCGCCAAATTTATTCTTCAGCAGGACAACGACCCCAAATACAGCCAATGCCATTAAAAACTATCTTCAGTGTAGAGAAGAGCAATGAGTGCTGGAAGTGATGGTTTGGCCCCTACAGAGCCCTGATCTCACCACAATTGAGTCTATGTGGTATTACATGAAGAGACAGGAGTGTCTGAGACAGGCTACATCCACAGACGATCCGTGGATAGTTATCCAAGATGCTTGCAACAACCTTCCTGCTGAGTTCCTTTAAAAACTGTCTGTAAGTTTACCTAGAAGAACTGGTAGTCACACCAAATACTGATTTGATTTGATTTCCCTTCTATTAATTGACTTTACATTTTGTTAATTGATAAAAAAAAATATTATTAACACTTCTATTTTTGAAAGCATTATTGCTTTTTTCCCCACACCTGCCTAAAACTCCATCCATACATCTATCTATCTATACATGACATATAAATAACACCTATTTTATATTCCCCTATATATTCCAGAACAAAAAGGTAATAAGAATGGATGCATTGCAAGACAAAGATATACGTGTGAAACTGAATGTGAAATATAAATTTTGCTAATTGAAAATTATTTTAAAATGAAATACTATCATCTGGAGAATTTGTGCTTTTTCAACTTGAATCAAACCAAGCACCTTAAGAAGTTTACCCCACTCATCTATAGGCGGAGATTATGTAGAAGGTAGATTCTGTCACCTTGCACCATGTTTCATCAAACATTTTTTAATTCTAATATTTTTTATTCGACATAGCATGCTAGTCTGTGCAGCCCTCCATAAGGCTGTTGATGACATTTTATGCCAAGCAGGCACAAAAGGGCCTGGAAGAGACTCTGTGGAAGAACATCTGTTTGAAGTCTTGGCAGTAAGATTGCTTTTTTTATGCTGTGGATAGTATTACAAAGACATGTCTTGGAAGATAAACTGGGACTATAGGATGGAAAATAGAAAGTGGGCCCTTCTGCCTCTCTTTCCACACATATCTACGTGACTGAATACACACGCAGGCATACGCACATGATAACCTGGGGAGGGATGGAGACTGGTATGCAGGTTTATGAGGTGGGAGTAGATGTGCTTTGCAGGCTTTCATTTTCTACGGAAGGCAGGAGAGTTCTTTCGAAGAAGGGGAGAGCCTCCCTTGTCGAGCGTTAACACCAGTTCTGGATGTGCGCACAAACTCTGGCAGCTAGTGGTGTCAGAAAACAATAAAAGGAAGCTGTTTCCAGCTAAGCTTACGGTTAATGCTAAAGGTTCCATTCTTCACACAATATGCAGATGCTATAAGGCAGTCTAGCCAATTGAGGGATGACCCTAACTATCTGGTGTCTGGACTATGCTTGCTATAACTCATCCTGAAAATGTCAGTGATCTATTAGCGTTCCCTAAGATAAAAGGAATTTTTGGTGCTCCGTGGAGCAGGGAAGGTGCCAATTTTCTGCAGCTGCTCTGAAGCATGAGCCAGATTCTTGTTCAGCAGATGCTCTGGTGCTCTTTATAAAGTCACAAAAAGTGCAAGGTAGCAAGATGCAGCAACAGCAAAGAAGAAGAAGAAGAAGAAAAAAAGAGATGCCCTTTCAACAATATCAACAGCTCTCCTAATCTAATAACTGGCTCATTTATTCTGTTCTTGCTGTGTGTCAAGGTCAAAGTGGCCCTGCTATTAACGGAGTCTTCGTCTGAAGCCAGGGCTTCAGGGATGCTGGGTCTTGATGCTGGTTCCTCAGCAACGTGAGGAATGTATGTGAGTGTATATCAGCGACTTTGAGCAAGACCTCATCTGGCCCTGTAGGACTGAGTTGTGGGGGTTGGGTTTGGGAGTTCTGAGCTTTGGGAGTCCTGGAGGTTTAAAAAAAACGCACCTGTTCCTGGGTCTCCAGTTCCCGGCTCATCAGCTTCTTCTCTGCGGTGCGCAGCTGCCTCTGCAAGCTCTCCACCCGCTCCTGGAGAGCCTTCAGAAAGAGATGGAGAAAATGTAAGAATGAAAGAAAAAAAAGAGAAACAAAACAAAACAAAAAAAAAACAGATGAGACTAAAATCTTGAGAAACATCAAGCTCTGTCAGAAAACTTAAATCTGATTGGTAGTAATATACAGCAAATCTGTCACAAAATGGCACTGAGCGATAAGGATCTCCAGAGAAACACGCATGTCTGCCTTTCTTCTCAGCAACAAAAATCTGAAATGCATTTTAAGAAATATGACTCATTTTTTCTACTGTGAGGCCACATAACAGCAGAAGAGATCAAGGATTCTTCTCCAGCACAACGCCTACAATCGACAGCAACAGAAAGAGAGAGCGTGGTTCCTGCCTGGTACACTGAACCAGATGTTTCCCGCACACATCTGTACTCTTCATTCTAGGGAAGCAATAACATGCGGGTCCACATGGAGAGGGCCCTGTGCAGAAAAAGGGCCTTGGGTTGGATCAGTCTAGCATGCTTCTTTTCCACTATGGAAAAGGGAAGATGCTTGGAACGGGAATGGCTGATACAGCATTAAAAGCAATGGTGTGTGTGTGTTGTTTAAGTTTTAGGAGGAATCCTAAGCATCAAAGGTTAGCTAAACAATTTTCAATTTACATTGACAAGTATCAGCTGTAGAATGCCAGGAAGAGTAAATTACAGAAATGATTAAATAAATTAGAACAACAACAGGTCTGCTTTCTTTTAAATTCATAATGTTGCTTGTCCTAGAAATTCAAATGTTTATTTATTTTTTCAAATCTCTGCTTCAAATGAAACTCTTCCCGCTTTGCATGCCAACATGATTTTCAAATATGTACTTTTGTATGTGCTTAATACATGTGAATGATTTTATCAAAAGTTTCTTAAATATTTGTTAAAGTTAGAATTTACACATTATGTTCAACTACTGAGTACCTTAATACACTGGTGTTTGTCAAAATTTTTTTGAGCTTTAAATTGGACCTATTATGAACATTTAAAATTGTAATAATTAAATTTTTTAAAGACAATTAGATGACTTCCCCATGTGTACAAAAATGTGCTAAACACATTCTCTGCTTTTGTTCCTGTTCTCCTTTTAGGTATTGGCCAAGGCCTCAAGAAGCCAATTAGATCTATCCTCTATTGTGACCATCCTCTGGCTGGTTTCTCAGCTTTAGCCATTTACATAGACACTAAAACCACAAATTCAGATGAGAAGTGAAATAAATAGCCTGGGTGCGATGGCGGCTTAGTGTGCTAAGGTACTGAGTTACTAATCGGAAGGTTTGACGGTTCCACTAGGTTGCCTCTGTTGGCCCCATGAGCAAGGCCCTTAACCCTGTCTGTTCCAGGGGATGATGGCCGACACTGCGCTCAAACCCAAGTTTCCTAACAAAGTTGGGATATGAGAAGAATAAAGAATTTCACCGTGCGGTAATGCATATGTGATGAATAAAGCCAGAAAAAACACCTTATAAACCCTTACCTGAGGGGTATTAAAGCTTAAGCATCAACAAACACTCTTTTAGGAGCTCGGAGACCTACCCTTCCTTGAACCACCCTAATTTCTTTATATTAATTTATGTACATTAAATTAGTTTTACCGTGACAGGATGCAAAGTATCTAAAGGTATGATTTAAAAACTGTTTGTTTATGTTACAACCTCTTATTTCTATTCTATAATTATTCCCCAGGAATACATTAAAGGAGAACCTGAAATTTAAAATTAACTAAAATATTAATGTAAAAAGCATTTTTTAAACCAAATTTCAATACTAACATGGAAACTGATTTATGTTAATACCAAAAACTGTTCAGAATAGTACATAAGTATGGGACTTATGCCAATATAACATAGCTGTATTCTTTTCAGTCTGTTGCTGGCACACGGCTAAGGCTCTCATACCAGACGTGCACAGCTGATGCGTCGAATGAATGCATCCTTTCTTGTACAGGTGTACAAGGACACTAGTTCTTTACTTCTCCAATAGGTAAAACATTACTTCAGTAAAAAATAAACGTCTACATTTCTACTTGCATAAAGGAACAAAAATACTTGCATTAAAATGTACCTGGCTATCAGAAATAAAAGTACTGTGATTTATTAAGGCACTTACGTAAGACAATTATTTTCTTGATTACACTCTTGCTTAATCTACTCATTCAAAAGGCTCTTATGCCACTCGGGGCACAGATCTGTTATTATATGCTCAATAAATGAGTCTAACACTGATAAACATTATGATGAGCAATCAGCATGCAGGTGAGTAATTTCTCTTAGGGAAATCTTAAAGGCTGTAAAATAACAGGCTTTGACAACAGGCAAACATTTCTTTTAAGATTTGTTTTAAACTTAATATCGCTACACATTGCTATCATGGCTTTCTCAAGAAAAGAAGTCTCCCACTGTTAGATGAATATAAATGAATGTTTCATGTGTTTGATGTATAAGAGCAATACAAAAAAACTGGATTGTTTAATCGATTAGCAGCCCAAGGAAACTGAATTTGAGGAAATAATAATCGATGGTGGTTAAAGGAAATCGTGTGCCCTCAGTGTGCAAAACTAGTCCAAATATATTTTACTTACATAGCTCAGTAATGGAAATGGATAAAATTTCAAGTGATTCCTAGCTACAGCATGTGTTGCTGTTGCTTTTGTTGTATTAGCTTGCAGTGTAGTAACCCTGTGCTGGTTAAGAGACACCGTTACTTAGCTTAAGTAACTAGCCATGTAAACTACAATTTTTTTTTAAATACATACAAGACAAAAAAAAAATTGCTTCTGAAAGCAAATCAGCCAAAATAAAGCAAGTGCTGTATCCTGAATTATGTCTTATACATAAAAGGTAATAACAGATGTGGCATAAGGATGTAGAGTAGAAATTATAATATTTTACTTTGTAATGTAGTGGAGTGATAATGAAAAGTCCCCCAAACTAAAAAAAAAAAAAAAACGTAAGTAAGATATATATACTTCAAAAACTGCATTTAAGTACAGCAACAATTACATTTACTTTGTTACTCTCCACCTCTTACCAGCAAGTATAAGCCTGCTTGGTGTAACCTGGAATTATTACCCTGAATCGCTATTTGTCTATATCTTTGTGGCTCTCAAATTTCTACCAGTGACACTTTTTTTCCTTTCTTTTCAGATGCTGTTTCTCATGAGCAGGGCAATATGCCTTCTTGATGGCAAGTTCCAGAAGTGTGATACAGTGCTGGTGTCGCCCTGCTTCCTGGAAACCTGCTGACACTCATCAGTGGGAATTCTTTCATGTGGCTTTTCACCGGACTGATGAAGTGAGCCAACTCAAGTTTGAGAGATGACAGAAGTATGGTTCTTTCCTTATCTTAAAGAAGGACATCATCCTCAGCCTGCAGAAACATGACGTTCGAATGATTCACTTGCGGTACATGCAGGTCATGCGAGTACTATTCAGAGCAACGTGAGGTTCTTTACAGAATACCGAGAGACATCAACAGGACCAACAGCAGCTTTTAAAATGGACTTTGCACTCTTTGCTTGTTACAGACCCATGTCTTATCTGGTTGTGTTGGGTTCTGGTCAGCACTGACTAGTTCTCCACATTATTAACCACTAATATGAGCCTGTATTTGCTTGGTGGTCATGGATACTGATTCCTCATTCCCGAAACTTTCCAGATGGACCAAGGGAAAGGTGCTGCAGCCGTGCAGCTGTTGTTCTTCTCGGCGTGAACAGGGAATTTGCTATGGAGGATCTCTCCAAACAGGGTCCAGATGGCTAAGGCGATATGGTTTTTATCAGCCCGCCAGTGTGGGATCGATCTCAACAAGCAGCAAATGGGGAAGGTTCATTTTCCTGGAGGGGGTGAGTCTGCATGTATATAGAAGAGAGAGAAAAGGAAAAAGAAAGAGACAGAGAAAAAGACAGAGAGAGAGAGAGAGAGAGAGAGAGCGAGGCTGTGGATATGTGCAGTATTCTTACCTGTTTTCCAAAAGGTTGCTTTCTGTAACAAGTGTTTCTTCTGTGAAGACTAGTGCAACATACACACAATATATATAAATGAAGTACACCTGTAGAGACCTGCAGAAGATGCAAGCGATGAGATTTAAAAGACTCCAGACACTCCCACCCCCCGCTTGCATATGCGCACTCACGCACACATCCACCCACACCCACCCAAAACACACTCCCCCCCCCCCTCCAGTAATGCTTACATACACCAACACACAAAAAGGTGAGATCTGAGTAGCCATTCCTGGGTGGTCCTTCTCTAAAGATAAGGCAAGTATGTTTCCCTCGGGTAAAAACAGAAGGAAAAAAAAGGGGGGGGGGACTCTCAGGTCCCCTTTAAAGTGTAGTGCATGTTTTGTTAGCACCAGCTATCTCTTCATGTGGAATTTCTATTTGTAGCATGGCTTCTCTAAAAAATGTCCTTTAGATCCCTTAATGACAACAAGATCCCTTAATGGCAATGAGTAAGGCTACTTCAAAACTATGGTAAACTCACACACACACACACACACACACACACACACACACACACACACACACACACACACACACACACACACACACACACACACACACACACACACACACACACACACACAAATCCAGGCGTAGGCCTACTGTTGCTAGGCTGTTGTAATCAGGGTTGGGATAATTGTTAAAAGTAGAAGTAGATTAAGTAGTGGCCCTTCCCACACCCTACACCCTTGCATGCACACATGAACGCGATTGGGTATATGAATTTCTCTAGATATTCATCTGTTATACTGCGGTACCACCAATGTCAAGCTGCTGGTTTTTTTTTTTTTTTTTAAATGGTGATAGGGCACTTGATGAAAGTATGTCACTCAAAGGTCAAATGTGAAGCCAGTTCAGTGCTATTCCATGCAGCTACTGCAACAACAGCTGTATGTCGCTAAAGACAGCTGCAATGTCTGATGTTTGCATTTGCCAAATGACAAAGGACGGGTGTAAGGAGTCTAAGAGCGTGAAAAAAAGAGAAAGAAACAGCAAAAGAGGTGGAGGGTGCTGGAGGAGATTTAAAGGTTTGCTTCGTTTCTCTCATAGCACAGCTGGATATAAAGGAGGGATTGGGTTTGTCTGTCTTTAAAGCTTTCTTTCTTCCTTCCCTCCTTGCTCTCTTTTTGTTTTGTTCTCTGCGGTGGCTCTGGTGCTGTGAAGGCCGCTTACATGCCTTGCCTTTCAAACAATAACAGTTCAATACCCCCCCTCCCACCACCCCCCCTCTTCCCGGCTTCTCCCGCCAAGGCCTGTGCATGCCAGCACGTCCTTTAGAAATCCTTGAACAGACTTAAAACACAAAAGACAGTTTGTGGCAAAAGAGAGAGAGAGGGAGGGGGGTGTAGGAGCGTCCGTGTACAGTGTGATATAATTAAAGCAGACCTGATGCTATAAAGCTCTGCACCAGAAAAAAGAAGTACTAGAGGAAACTAATTTCTGGCTTCACTGTGCTATACTTGAGCCAGCATGTAACACAGAACTCAGTTTAAAGAAGAGAGAGAAAAAAAAAAACTTTGAATAAGAAAAAGGAAAAAAATGGGAAGGTGTGGTGGTTAGTGACAGTGTTAAGTGACAGTAGAAATTAACGAAACAGGCTGCACGGTGTGCTATTGTCCTACTAAAACAGAGGAAGAGAGTGACGAGAGGCTTTTTTAAGGCTTTTCTAAAGCAGGATGCTAGAATGTTTTTTATTGTGCTGCTTCCTGTGAAGTTGGAAATGCAGACACATTTTTGTTGCTGGGAATCACCTTAAACGTTCATCGCTCAACGATTATCTTTTTCCCCATACCCCCACATCACACGTGGTAGAATTGTATCAATGTGGAGAACATCGCAATAATTCACTAGCATCTGAAGTACAAACCATTTGTTTTTTTAAATAACTGAAATCATGCTCATGAGACATTATCTGCTGTTACATTCTGTTCCTATTATGTGGCTGACTTTATTGCTCTTTCCTTTGAATGAAGTCCCTAAAAGATCATATGTTTATCCAACAAATGGCTAGGTGACATTACGAGCAATAGATGACATAAATTAGAGGCAATCGGATAAGTTAGTAGAGGTGTAATTATGCACTATATGGCGTTGTATATTGTGATACAAGGCTCTTTATTTGATACGTCAGTGCATCAATAATATGTTCTTCATAAAATACAATGTGCCTTATATGTGAGATGTAAAAAAAGTATTTATTTTTTTAAAACTGAATCCAGCCCACACTCTTTTCTTTGAAAAAGTGTAAAATGTATCTCGAATCAGGACAGGCAACAGCAGGTTAAAAAGAAAAAACGAAGCACGATTCTCCAAAGCACGCTGTTTTCCCTGAGCTAAAACACCGACATACTAGTAGCAATGGCTAAGTTTGATGTGAACATGAACTGAAGCTCTTGACCTTTTTTTTCCTTTTAACATCTATGAGTCAGTAAGCTCAAAAAGTCCTCTTCAGGCCAATACAGTCTGAACTGGAGCTTTTCAGTATTTCAAAACATGCAACAGTAGCCTGCGTTTGGTTGGATCTGAAAAGTAAGCATTTTTTTTTTTTTAACCATGAATATAAAAGTTTGTTATATAATAACACACAGTCTTAATTATTCACTATTTTTACCACTGCTCAAACAGTTTTCCATGTGCTTTAAATGATGGCATAATGAGGGTGCACATTTAAACGATGGAGCAAATTAGTGAATGAATCAGAAGGAATAATTTCACTGAATGGAATCTGATTAACTCAGTCATTGAAAAGACTCAAAACATGGATTCTTCAGCTATATTCTGTTCCACGGTGTGCAAAAAAGGTACCCCACACTCCCTGTTGAGGGAATGTTGCCAGGAGAAGGGAACTCCCTGGAACCAGGTCAGGCATCACTTCCTCAGTCCGGATTATTCCCCGGATAATATCATTACCTTGGATACCTGTTGTTGCTATGTATTTCACACGACAGAAAGAAGAAAAAAAGTTATATATATTTAAAGTATGGACACTGGCATTCCTAAAGATTCTTAAATCAATTAATAAAAATATGAATTGCATAATAATACATACATTATAATAATGTATTATTATATAACCTATATATAATAATAATACATATGCAGGTGTGTGTAATATAATTTCTTCCAGGTCCCATGTTTTTTTTTTGTTCTCCAGAAAGGAGAGATGTTTGATTAGTAATTTTGCTTGTCCGCTCCCAGTAAAATGATCATCCACCCTTCACTTGTTACCCATACAAGTTCACAGATCCTTTTCGAACTGAGCAGTTTTGCTCCCTACGGTTTATTGTCTTACCTTACCAGATATGAATACCCTGTGAAGTCCGCTTTACAAGAAACTACTAGCCGAACTGAACGCAGACTTAATTACACAACCAGTTGTGATATTTGCGAAGTAAGCTTAGTTAATTGTCAACGATTAATCGCTCTTCAGGTAGTGTAATTTTCTGCATGCTATGGAGCCGTACATTCTATATTTCTGTGAGTTCATATTTAGCAGTTAAAATTAATTATTCTGATTCAAAGATGTATTCATTTTAGGGAATACAGGCCTACATACACACATGTGGTATACACATAAGTAACATAAATAAAGAAGAAAAGAAGAAAAAGTGAAAATATTCCATCAATAATCTATCAATGCATCCATTATATATACTGATTATCCTGTGTATGGTCACAGAGGGCCTGGAGCCTAGTGCAGAGAACTTGGGGCCAAAGGCAGAGTACGCCAAAGCATTGTAGGGAACGAGCACACCCACTCAAACACCCAATCATACCCTATGAGAAATGTGTAAATGGCAACCAATCTAGATTGCATGTCCATGGACTGTGGGAGGAAACTGGAATGTCTGGAGGAAACCCACCAAGCACAGGGAGAACATGCAAACTCTACACACAATAACTGAAGACACTTAAGCTTTTACCCCAAACTCTGGAAGCTGTGAGGCAACAGTGCTAACCATTAAGCCACAGTGCCGCCCTAAATTACTAAATGAGTAAATGAGCGATAACTATAAAAGTATGGCTAAATAAGCTAATTAAAAATCAAGATTATTCTTTCTGTATATTCTTTTTTGTATAAGGCTGTGTCTTATTATGCATGACTAACTTGAGTTTGTGTTTTTATATGTTTGTGCGTGTTGTTTGCCAGAGCTTCACTTCACTCGCTGAGCAATGCTGCGTTTACTACAGTACATCACCCCCAGTAGCAATTACACTACATCTATCTCTCTGCTCTCTTGTGAAGGTTTGAGTTGGGGGGCAGGTAGCCTTTTCTTTTCTCAAATCTATGAGTCAGAGCTGCAGTGCATGTCAGGACGCATTTTCAGCTCCGGCATGCTTGAACCAGAGTCCGTCTTCCCACAGCTCCTCACTACTACTGCCTAAAGGAAGCTGAATGTGACCTGAACCCAGTCAGCTAGCAGACATGTGGGAACCATCAGGTTACTGAGACTCCTAGTGAATCATACTCATAGTTTACAGTGAACTGAGAGAAGAAGCATATCAGCATGTGAGATAAAGCATGTGAGGTCTAAGGGAAAAACAAAGGAAAAAGAAAGAAAGAGCATACCCATCACATGGTAATGAAAGAACCTTACAAAAGAAAGCAGATGATTGAGTCGAAGTGTGTTTTACTCTTTGAACATCCAGGCAAATATAAAGGAACCCGTACCAGCAAAGTGCTGGGTAAAGATTAGAAGTTTGAACGATGCAAAACAAAGGGACATTATCAACATACCTATATCTGTAATGACCAGATTTTGTTATTTATACTTGCAGCATTTGTTCTAGGAAAAAATATTTTAATATAAGATCATAAGCCAAAAAATTATGATTAATAATTTCTGTATACAATGTATATTATAGAATTTAGGTTTTAAACACCTGAGAATTGTTTCTGAGAATTGGTGATTACTGGTTCATAAAAATTACTAAGAATGTCTATCAACTCCTACCATTCTTAATTGTCCAAATCAAACAGTTGGTACTAGACTTTCCTAATGCTACCAGTGTTTTTTTTTTATTTTTATACCCACTTGTTTCTGTATCCCACTCCTGTCAACTTTTTAAAGCCAAGTAGCCATTTTCGGGGAAATTTTAAAGGCATAGTCCAGTGGAACATTTAACCCCTGGGCCAGATAATGAGCGTTCTACTGTCCCCTTGTATATATTTACCGGACTGAAAAACAGTCAGCATTATCAGTATTATCAGTATTAATTATTCCATCAAAGATACCTGATTCATTTACTTCTTAGAAGGTTTACAAGTTCACTTCATATTAACATTCATGGCCATTCATAAGATGTTATTATTTTATTATTTTGAGGTGGGGATGGTGAAGGGGGCTTACCTGATTTTCTCCCTAATTCATAGGCAGTTCCCACCGGTCACTCTGTTAGTGCACTTGCAAAGACTCATACTTCTTCAGAGTGCATATTTTTCCAGTTTAGCACTGTTAAGGCAATGCTGGGTAATGGTAAAAAAAAAAACACTTGGAGGTAAGCGCTATCTGCCTCTTTTGCTTGCGTCCACAGATACCCATTATTGGCTGTTGTCAAGAAAAGAAAGATCTTGACTGTACATTGGTCAGAAGTCTCTCTTTCAATAATAAATTTATGTTTCACACATTGGAGAACCAGAAAACCAGTCTAAGACTTTCTGTCTGTATGTCCGTATGTCTGTCCAGGCAGATTTTGTCACAGCGTCACGCATTTGGCCGATGATGCAAGAAGTACAACTTAGCATAAACAAGGCATAATATACTCAACCTTACCATATTTTTTTCTTTGTATTAATGAGTTATTAAGGCAGATAAACATTATGTAACCTATTAACATGCATCGTTAACGGGTACAGAGTTGAAGCTAAATTAGGCTGATCGGCTTATTATGTAATAATACTAATGTAATTTGTGATATTATTTCAGATTGAAACTCACGTACATGTCTGCCTGACGTTTTGTACAGCATAACTCTCTGCCGAACTTGTTAATACAAAGCTCCGAAAAGCGATGGCTGCTGTGTAGTATAGCAGTTTTTTGGCATAAAACTGCTCATAAAGACCCTTTGACTCAACATTTTGATTTAATTTATGGCTTTACCTTCAGGAAAATTTTGAAGGCTCAACGTTTCACTGAAGAGCTAGTTTTGTATGATGTGACAAAATCGGCTGGACAGACATTCAGATGTACGGACAGACAGAATTTTTCAAGTCCTCCAGTAAATGAAACAAAGATATCATTGAAAGAGCAAGTTCTGACCTATGTACAGACTTAAAATCTTCCTTTTATTTATATAGGAGATTAAAAGTTTCTTTTACCTAATCATATTTACCATGAATCATGATATCTAAACAACATGCCAGGACCAGGAGGAAATATTTGACGTGAATTAGAACACAATCGTTTTCCATTCGGTTAGCCAGAGTGAAAAGGCAACAAATAGCTTTGTGTTTGGACTTCACAGGTGGGTCTAAGGGAAATTCCCTAGGCAAAGTGGCGAAATTATGACGGAGTGCTGAAATACAAAAATATATATATTATAATAATTTGGGGAACAATTTTACCATTTGTCACATTTCTTGTTCTGTCAGGTCAAAAAGACAAAGCTTATAGAAGTTAGGCCCACAGCAGGAGTACTGGAAAAACTAGCTGGTTGTTGTTTGTGTTTTGGGTAGGTTCTGGAACTGCACTAATTGCTCTTTAATCTCAGTTACAGCCTCCAATACAGTGCGCACGCAACACGGCTAATCAAGCTGTTAAAAGAGAAAAAAAGAGATTCTAGATCCTGTCCTTTCAATGTGTAACATCTGGGACAGGTCAGATAGATTTGAATTGATAAAATTGGTTAAGCAAGATCATTATGTGTGCTAATCTGGTGAAAATAAAGACCAGAAAGAGTAGCTGAAAAAAAGAAAAAAAAAAAGAGAGCAGATATAAAGCTTTTAAACACTTAATACTACTGCATTGTGAGGACACAGAGGACACATTCTTTGGTTGTTTTAAAGCAAGTTGAAAGGTTCAACAGGTGGACTAGCAGACCAAGCTGTCCCAGTCAATGTAGTGATGTGTTGCAAAAAAAAAAAAAATCCTACATGGCAACTGCTACAGTATTTGCATAAAGCCTTTGAGCTTGAATTGTTTTTTTTTTTCAAAAAGCCAACCAGTCCACACCTTTTTCCTTCACTGAAAATGAACAAGAGGTCACAGAGTTTGAGCTGCCCTTTCTAGTATAGCTAAAGGTAAGCAGTGGGTGGGGTATGACACACCAGGAGAATTTATACATCCACCACTGATGAGCATCAGCTTCAAATGCTGTGTCTTTTGTTCTCTAGTCATGTGTTAATTTTGATTTGTCACTTCCACTTGTTGTTCTCCTTGCTTTTGTTCCACACACGAACTAAGACTGTAGCACATGCCAAATTCAAACTAAAGTTCATTGTTTAACATTTCATTACTGATTGGCTGCTTGGTATTTTTTGATCTCCATAATTATCTTGCAAGCATGTACCTAACTTTCTTGGCCTGTCTTTGTTATACAAAGAGCGTTCAAGTAAAACTGAAATTGTGATGAAATTTCTCATGAATGAAGGAGTAAAACTGACATTCACAGAAGACTTCACGCACAGTACAGTGATGAGACTCTTTGCCTTAGAAAAACATGCAAACATTTTAAAGAAGGCTGTTTTTCTGTGAATGACTATTCCAGCCAAGGTGGCTCGTAGCTCACTGCAGTCATTCTCATAAACATTCAGCGAATGGAATGCCAGATGCTTCAAAATCATTAGATAACTAGTTGCCAACTTACGTAAGAGAAGTATCGGTAGTGGGAACTGTAAAGACAATCATTCATGAGCATTACAGTCCTTACTCCAAGCCATTTCTATATGTTTGGACCATTAAAGGAGTTTCTGAGAGACCAGCGTTTCAGGCATGAAACAGCCAGTCCAATTATGCTGTGTATGAGGTATTGAGAAAACTTTCTACCTCAATGGTATCCAAGCACTACTGAAACACTGGGATAAGTGAATTAGTGTAGCAGGGAATTATAAAGCAAAGGTACACAAATGGAAAATTTTAATTCTCACAACTGTGTTCTGTTATTTTTGTGCAATCAGAAAGTCCCAGGTTGACTTAAATGCCCCTTGTAGTTGGATACTACTTGTGAGGTTAGAGCTTGTCAATCTGTAATTGATAAGACATAAATAAATGGCATGTTTTTGGCACAAGTTATTTACATATGTCCCAGAAACCGAAGCTGTTAGGCATAGTGACGTATTTGTAAGCTGACTGCTTCAACTCTTTTTTAAAAGTCTTGTGGATTTAATTAGTTATTCTGAAACAGAAACATGGTTTGAGTAGCAGTTTAAAAATGATGTAAGTGGTTGCAATATGTGACTCCTGTTTACTAAACATGACCCATTACAGCCTCTGTATTGGATCCTCTGTTACAGCTCATCAAATAACATGCATTTATGTACATTTTAATTTTTCTTTTTTTTCACTTCACATTTCTCATCTGATTAGTGAAGTAATGACTTGACTAATACAGGGAGGTAGATATAAAGCTAGTACGACAAAAAAGAATGCATTCATTGGCATGTTAACAGGTTACTTGAGAGGCATTTACAAACCCAACACATTCATTCATCTTCAATAAATTCTTTCTTTTTGTAATGTGGGTTTGGTGAAATTTCTATGTACTTCAAAGCCTATGAAACTAGTTAAAATTGCTACCTTGATCTTATAGATGTAAATCATTAATGTTATAAGGTAGCCAGTGGGAGTCAACTAATAGTTGTTTATCCAGACTGTTGTAAGTAAGGAATTTTATTTAACTGAACCTTTGAGTATATAATCAGCCGCCGTTAGTCAGTCACTGTTAATCCAGCTGAGGCAAAAACTAACCCAGACTCTCTAACTCGAAAAGTTTTCATTTCCCAGGATTCATCCTTCTAGCTACTTACTGTACTCAGGCTCATGATAAAAGGATGACACAGAATCTAGCCCATGGGTACACCAGGCAGAATGATGTCATTGTGCGTCAACGGTAATTGCACTACAATGTTTTTGTGGTTGAGCCTGCACTTCAGGGAGTGGCGCTTTGTGTTTTAACGCCATTTTGCAATGAAAAGCACTCATGACACAGGAGTTAACACGTGGTTAAGGGAAAACAGATGATGGTGCTCTCAAGTCAACAGAGATTTCTTCTGACCAGCAAGACATTACTCAAACTGATAAGAGCTTTACTATCTCTATTCTCAGACATATGTTTTTGTTATTTCCTGAGAGAACACGTTACTGACGTGGATGCAGCAGACGTGGATGCAGCAGACGTGGATTTTAATGTTTCAGTGGGTAAAGATGTAATGTTCTTGAAATTCAATATCTGCTCACAAGCAAATGTGCTGAGTCATCTTTCCCCAACTGGGAGTCTTGGGAGAATAGCTGGCGATAGTTTATGATTTGAAGCATCTATTAGCATTTGCTGAGCTCCTATTTATATTGTCTCTGGCACAGCATGAGTAAAAATTCACTAGCCACTGACTGTCAGGGCCTCCTGCCTCCTGCACTTTAATTTCCAAATGACTGCCATGCAAGTAACACAGATCCCTGCTACAGTCACTAACATATGAGTTGGACCAACCACATGGTGCCATTTTGTGAGCAACTTTGAGAGAAATGCAAAAAATTCAAGTAAGAAAAAGAGTTACAACCTCCTTGTAGGTTAAACACCAAGGAGAGAAAGGGACATCTGATATGATTTGCTGTGTTCACAACAAACGTTTAAGGATTATTGCACTCAAATGAACTAGACTTTGATGTTCTTGTTTTTTTCCACCCTTCTTTTTTGTTTCAGGCCTTTGGCTTTCATAATCTTCCTTTGAAGTGAGCAGTCTGGAAATAATATCAGCTTGCAACGGTTTTTCTGACTGTTTATGATCATCTTCCATGTTTTCTGATCTCCTCCTATTCTTACTCAAATTCCATCTCTCTATCCCACACTGTGCATCTGTGTGGAATTTAATGAGCAAGTCAGCTATTAATTTGCGCCCCATTAACTGAGCAATTAACTCACAATAATGAGGTTTCTGAGTGGTTGGTGCACTCAAAACAAACACTCGAGTGTATTCTGTGGTAATTGAATGAATATCTTAGGTTGAGTGAGAGCTGAAGCACTCAAGTTGGACTCTGTAAGACAGTTAATACAAACAGCCTGCTGGTTACGCTTGCAGAAGGGAGTCAACTATGGATTAGCTGCAAGTTCTCGGAATGCAGCACAGTATGCAGCTTTTATTTCTTCTTTTTTTTACTTTTAGCATAAATATTCCTGCAAAGCCTATCTTAATACAGAGAGGTGCAGTTAAATTCCCTTCAATTAGCCTGTATACATAGATATATTAACTTCTCACCTTTCTAACCAATCAGACATGTCCAGACTCAGGGTTCACATGGCTATGAATAAATACGTGAACTTACATCAGTTCCTCCGCTCTTGAGAGGTTTTAGAAATCACTATTAGTGTTGCTAAACTGGACAAGATTTTAATCATGGGTTTTATAGGTAATAAAACACCACTGTAAATTTTTGGTAAATTAAAAAAGTACATATATAACTAAGTCTTTTTATTGGAAAGGGTGAACACTAATGGGTGACTCAAGTAGTGAGCTTCCTGATTCAAGTATTACTTGAGACAGGCTACATGAACAAGAATGGTAAAGGAAAAAAAATACTTTGATTTAGATCAATAATTTATATCTGCACTACTTTCAGCAGAAGGAGAGTTGACAGAAAATTTTTTAAACAGACCCCCACTTCTATTTCTGCAGCTGTGACTACTGAATCTGAATCTACAGTCAGGTCCACAATTTTTTTTCTTTTTGCCCTTTGTATACCACCACACTGAATTGGAAATTCAATTCAACTTTAAATCAAGAGGTTTGACAAGTGTGCCATTAATCATATTAACCATTGAGCAATAACATAAAGACACCCATTTTGTGGGCTCATAAATATTAGAACAAGTGGCTGATAAGCATTTGCAAGGCCAAGTGGGGTCTGTTCCCTTATTACTTCATGACTAATCAAGCAGATAAGGATGGAGGTGGTTGAGCCAAACACTGTAAACATGATAGGATGTCGATCCATATCGCAGATGGACAATGACCTACTGTAAAACATACAATGAAAGCTACAGAAGGCTAATAAATGGGATATTCTTCACTGGCAGTGAAGTCAGTCACTTGCTCTCAAATTAAAAACCCAAGTGAATCATGCACCTTTATTGAGAGAAGTGGAAAGCTATAGTGAGGAAACTTTACCTAGTTTTAAATGCACCCCAGGCAGTTCTATCTAGACATACCCTGAGAAACAACTGGAATGTAGACAGTTGGACACATTTATTAGTTTATTCTAACGCCATTCCTGTTTTCTTTCTGCTGAATGTTTACCAGGCTGTTACTTGTGCTATCTTGTCTATTTACTGCATTGCGCACAAAGCTCAAAATTATCACGTCTCTCATCATGGACACCATTAAAATAATGGTCTTTTGTTAGTTATGGTTGCTGCTGGCAAGATATGTTACTCTATACTTTATTTGATAGCTTTTCAGTCACACATTGCTGATAATACAGTCAAAACACTGTGCTAGCTAGCCTACCACGCATGTTGTGTTTGATAACAGTATAAAATTTTGTGCTGTTCAAAGTTAGACATAGTTCATAAAGGCGAAACACACCACTCTGTGGTCACTCATTAACATCAATACTCCTAAGCCATATGAGACATTCGTAAGGAATAAAAAATTATATTCATTGTTCTGGTCTATTCTGGCCTCTGATGTATACTTCAGTGGCATAGCATTATATTGTATAGTATAGTATGTATATTCATTCAGATCCACTTAACTCTGATTTAGTGTGTGTGTATGTGTATGAATGGGTGTGTATCCTCACTTTGCTGACACGGTCAGCATCTCGGCTGAGCTGTCTTCTCTCCTCATCCCAGTTTGTATGTCCCTCCTGTAGCTGGCGCTCCAGAGCAAGCTGGGTTTGTTTGCTCTCTTCTTTAATAGAGAACAACGTTGTTTGTAGCTCTGCCATTGTCTAAAAGCACACAGACAACAACAGCATGTTTACACGCCCATCAATACTCTGTGTCTTTACCCCTTAGTGAGGCTATTAAATTGGGACTTGTGAATAGCATTTACAGATGACCCAAGATTCAAGCACATTAAGGTGATGAGAATCTTAGCTGCAGTAAAACATTTGAATGGAACATTTTCAAGCAGGCCACATGTCTGTGAATGATGATCCCAGCCAAGTGGCTCAGATGCCACTGTAGTTCCCGTACAAACATTCAGCGGATAGGAACACCTGATCCTTGAAAATTGACCGATAACTTGTTGCACATCTCCCCGAGGGAACTTTACATACAATCAATCACAAACACCACTTGCACATTACGTGAACTCGACTTGGAGCTAGTGCCACAACCCCAGTACGGTCCTGACCTCACCGTTTCCACATGTTTAGGCCATTAAAAAAGTTGAGCAGTGAAGCAGGCAGTCCAATCATGGTTCCAGCATATTGAGAAAGCTTTCTACCATGATGGTATCCAAGCACTAGTGAAACGCTGGAATAAGTGCATTTGTGTAGCAGGGAATCATATAGGGAAACAAAGTTTTTACTCTCTTGTTCTGTTATTCTGAACAATCAAATGTCTCAGGTTTAACTTGAATGCCACACGTACGTTAATCTGGCATGTTATTTCTTTCCTCTCAGTTGGTTTGACGCACAATTCTTAAACATTTGCTCTTGTGGTGCATCACTTCAGGGTTTCTAGGCAGTTTCTTTATAATCCTACAGAAGGTATACTGAAATATTTTCAAGTTGTTGCCATGATTAGGGTGGCAGACAGGGAAACGTGCTGCCCAGTAAAAATGTAGTTTTGTTGCTTAATTTAATTTTGAAGTAAATGTTTAACTCTTGTTTGTATTTAT
Organism: Clarias macrocephalus; assembly: GCA_011419295.1. Classification (NCBI taxonomy): domain Eukaryota; kingdom Metazoa; phylum Chordata; class Actinopteri; order Siluriformes; family Clariidae; genus Clarias; species Clarias macrocephalus. Next base: position 91,355 of record JAAGKR010000522.1, on the reverse strand, counting down.
TGTATAAATGCTTCCCTTGCTTTTTAAGTGAGGAAAAATAATGTTATAAGGACTGATCTATATTTAACTCATCATTCAACTTTTTTTCAATGGTTCAAAATTGTAACAAAATCTGGGAAAAATGTCGAATCAGGATATTTATTAAATCGTGACACTTATAGAATCGCAATTTTAAAGGAATCGGCACGAAGGTATTGTGATAACATCGTACCGGGAGGCGACTGGTGATTCCCATCCCTAGTATATAATATGCCCCTCTTCTAAGGGCATTAAAATATTCTATTTTGAACCCAATAAAACCAGATATTGGTTTTCTGATTATGTTTCTGATATAGTTTATAAACATAAAACCTAAGCAAGTACCAGATTAATGATATGCATGCAATAATGGATTAATCAGAGTGTTTAATTAGATTTCTGTAAGTAAATAAGTTAACCTCTAAATGCAAATGAGGACAAAATATGGGTTGATGTGTTTCTGAGAAAACAAGTAAGTAAAAACTCTAAAATCCAGACTTGCATAAAAAAGAAATGCAGACTGACATAAAACCAATCTGTATATATCAATCAGAAAAAGCACCTCTAGTTCTTAAACTTGTGTCACAGGGAGATGTTTAAAGAATAACTGTTTATCTGTCAAAACTTTATTTAGAGTAGAAGTTCAAGAAAAGCGAACGCAAGCCAGAGGTGGCTGCTTAAGGCTAGACAGATAATTGTTTATCGTGTACAACTTTCAGCAGGAATGATTCGCTTGAAATCCGTTCATTGTGTAGGAGTAGGGAGTGAACACTTTAGAGCAGCCACAGAGCGAGAGATTAGGCTTATTTTGTCAGTGGGTGGACCACATGAAAGCAACAAACGGACCATTATTATGGTAACATCAGTTCCCTCTGTAATAATTATTTTGCCATATAGGATCCCGCATCTAGTCTTCAGCCTGGAGGCGCGCTCTCATCCCTTCTTTCTTGTTATTCCTGTATCTTTCCTCTGATATTTAGGTCCTTTTCGGGTATAATTGCCTCAGCTCGCATTCTGTAATTTTACAGCCGCTGTTTAGGCTGCGAGTAAGCACACTTCCTGCTAAAGCTGAAAACGTTGGCCTGTCACTCCACAGCTTGATTACTGTGCATGTAAATGCTGGCTAACCAGGAATTAAGTAAGTAGGTGGAGCAAAATAAGGGTTCCTGTTAGACACCAGTGGAGCAATCAACATATATTGGTGTGGGAACTTTCTTTCTTTCTTTTTTTCTTTTCCTCCATATGTTTCATGTCAGATGCTTATGCTTCTAACCACAGCAATATACATTATGTACCTAAATAATATCAAATTATAAATCTCCATAAACTACCCATCTCCTCTGAACCAGTTATTCCACTGCAATAGACACAGGCCCAGGAGGCTATACAGTAAATGCACTTTTGCTCTGACAGCATCTTTTCTTAGCCTCGTCTGAGTGCTAATCATTAGCAGACAAGCTGCAAATTATGTCAGGGTCAAATGTGGGTTGAAAAACAGTCTTCTTTGCATAAGCTAGAGAAGCTCAGGAAATGTTTGAGTGCTCTCAGCGCGAGCCTTGCTCCTATTTACACTAATGTATAGTCTGGTGCGTGTTTAATTCGGTCATTACTAGTGCAACAGTATTGCCCTGGGCAAATAGTAAAACTAATTCTTGATAAGGGGGCAAATGTTACTAGTAAATGTTACTACTAGAACATTGGTTAGTGGTTCAAAGGCCACTCAAATACACACGCATGCGCACACGCACTCAAAAGAGAAGAGTGCATCAAGCCTTCCCAGAGTGCAAGTGGGATTTAAGGCAAAACACACCAGGGTTAACATCAGATAATAATAACAACAGGTATACTAAATCCTATCTAATGTTTAGTGTGCAGGAGGGGCATTTATGAAGACTTTAACCAAAGCCTGTATTCCCACAAAGGTGCAACAGAGGGAAAAGAAACATGTTTGTTCAGCTTATGACATTTTTGAGCCTTTGGGGGGAAAAAAAAAACATGAGGGGAATGGGGATGGGGGGGGATTAATGACTTGCGGTTCGCTCTACAGAAACATAGCATCAGACAAAAGATGGGCAAGTGTCCGCAAACCCCGACTCGTACACACTTGCACACTTTTTTGTGCGTGTGTTTTTGGCCGTTGTGTAACTTAATAGGTCGCTGATTTCACACATCTGCTCGTCAACCTCACTTTGAACCCTGCGTATTTTGGGGTGGGGTGGTGGGCTTCTCAAATATAGTGAAAGAGGAGAAGGAGGGGGTAAACTACAACAAGAATGAGTTGAGAGTTAGGTAATGAGGGGGCAATTATGTCAGTTGAAAATGCCATTGGAGTTTTGCAGGATTGCAATGGGAAGAAATTAACTTTTTCTCCCGATTCCGGAACATAAACAATCCACAGGAGTTCAGCCAGTGTGTGTTAACCCGTGCAGGCTCACACGCAGAGACGGACGAGAGGAATAAAGAGGGTGAAGAAGTGAAAAGATCTAAGCTTCAGCATGGATCCCACAGCTTGATTCATGAGCGGAGAGGAGAACCTAGGCTGAGTTTCTTTAAACTGTGATCGGGTTGAACAGATTAAATCTAATGTTAACCACATGGCTGATGGGGGTGGAGGGTTCCAAGAACACACATGACCGCATGTAGAAATGAAAGACAAAAACAAAGATCAATGTACACATGGCGTACATGGAGTATATAATTTTGCATTTCTTTTATGGTAGCTCATAGGGAGGTGAGGCAATACAATGATTACAGGTGTATGTTTGGGATTTTAGTTCTATATTGTTTTTTCTTACAGAGCCTGTATGCTTGATTCAGGAAATTCAGTGATGGAAAATAAACATTGTGTATACTTGCAGTTCTTGGGCAAATTACAACCAAGTTTCATTTTAAAGAAGTTGTTACTGATTGGGAGGAATTCATGCAACACATAGCTGTCACAATGAAGGTGAAGAACGAGCATTATTAATACTCAAAATGAAAACACTATAAAGCGATAGCAAAGACTGTGAACATTCCTATCAGAACAGCTAGTTAATATGCAATGAAAAGTTCACACAGCCACAGAACCATAACTAATTATCCCTAGACAGGTGTAACACAATACATAACAATGCACTCTCAGACTAATGATCAAGGTGGTAAGAATGGTGTGTTTGAAACAAGGAAGGTTATGCTCCTGGTCTGGTACAAAGGTATGGGAGCATCATGAGAGGAGGCTGGTTCTCTATGAATGGGACTTGGATGAATGGGCATGGGGCATGACATACCATTAAAAGAATCCTGGATGAAGTGATGCACCAGGAAATAGAGGAGAATGTAATCTCATCAACCAAGAAAATAAAACTGGGGAGAAGATGGACATTTCAACAGCCATAGACAAGCAGACAAAAATATCTCAAGATAAGATAAGGAGTAGCATGTCTTCTCCCCTGATTTGAATTCCAATGAAAATTTATGTTGGATGTGTGAGTCCATCCGTAACTCTGGAGACAATATGCCAGGTGGCGCTTGGAGACATATGAACTAGAAGAATATTACTGTAAATGACACAAACAAAAATGTCTACATACCAATTTCCTCTCACAGAATTATAATGCATTTGACAGTAGAAATACTCCAAGGTATACAGTATATCTCACGCAAACTGGCATGATCACAAAGTTTCCTTTATAACTCATAAGAAAAATGGCTGTGGTTTTTCTTTAGCATAAAGACATTCCAGAAAGTGCTTAGTCTTTTCTTACCTTTAAAGTGAGGTCTATGTTGGAATTGTTACTATGGAATCATGAAGGCACTCTTATCTCTGTGATTTATACAGAAATCTGAATAGTACTTTATACACAATAACACCACCACCACTGCATATATAAAAGTATGAAGTGGAAAACAGTAATAGAGGAATGAATCTGTGAGAAAATAAACTGCTTGGTCAAAAAAAAAAAAAAAAAAAAAAAAAAAACCCCGGCATCTCTAAGATTTCATTCAGTCGCCTTTAGCTTTTATTATAGCTCACAAAGTAATGGCCAGAACCACTATTTCACAATTTGAGTTCTCCAATATGGCTATACCATCAGGGAAGAAAATCTCGATTGATGTGATAACCTGCTCATTCCGATCATCAGATGACTTTATTTTATTGACATATAATATTGCAGGACCTAGACCTGATCAACTGAAGCAACCCCAGATCATAATACTGCCTTCAGAGGCTTGTCCAGGAAGCACAATGCACAATGGGCGCATCACTTCATGTGCATCCCTTCGTACCATGTTGTTCAGCACTATCCTTCCAGGTTTAAATAATGCATTGAAGGATTCTGAACAAAAGTAATTTTAAATATCCTTAGCTGTTTTCTTTGCTTAATGCAGCCTAATAATGTGAGTCTCCTGAAATTGCATTTTTTTTTTGGCCAGGCAGTGAATAAATCCTAATTATATTATAAATTATATATACTGTATGTTTTAGCCCAAAGAACATAGGGAAACCCTAACTCGAGAACATTAGGTTAGGGAAGAGAGCGATTACCTGTGCAGACTTAGCAAGCTTCTGGGTGTATTCCTTCTCAAGCTGCTTCAACCTGCTGTTTGCCTGAAATGACAGAAGGGGGGGGGGGGGATGAAACCTAATCAGCTGGGAGGAAGTGAGTGCGCAGACACATTACTGTGACCTCTGTAGCTGCAGGGTATGCTGCTATGTTCCTGTCGCTAGCATGCTGAGGACTGACCGTCTCAGCCGGAACCAGGAAGTCTTTGATCTTCAGCTAACTATTCCTCACTCAACAGAGAGGATAAAATCTACAAAATTAGCTATAAAAACAACAACAAGAACAAACAAGAACAACAAAAGGAGCCATTAGAATTTTCTATTTAAAAAATGTATTCACTCATCCATCCTTCTTCAGAAAGTTCTTTCTGCTCATCAGGGTAGTAAGTGGATGAGGACTTTATCCCTGAATGGTACAAGAGTCCATATTTCAGGGGAACATAAACACACACATTCACACACTCACACCTAGAGGCAAGTTAGCATCACTATTTCCCATACTGGAACGTTTGGATGATAGAGAAAAACTGGAGACCTGGAGGAAATTTACAAAGACATCGGGGGAAATGTGAAACTCCAGACAGAGGGTAACACGAGATCAGGATGGAAATGTTGACCCTGGAGCGATAAAGCAGCAACCCCTTCAATACTGCACATTCTTGTAGTTAAATAAGGGTCCAGGGATATAATTGTCAAACTTAAACTGCAAAAACTGACCCACTATAGGAAAAAAAAAAACAACAATTCAAATTAACAAGATGATCTAAAGCCATTATTCAAATTAATCAATACAATGAATTGTTTAGATTTTCCATTGCACTTTGATAAAGTTAAGATTGTATTTATACACCACAGGACAATTTAGGAAGATGATCATTTAATACTAGCCTAGAAAATGAAAAACTACTCTGGTTATTAGTTTGGCCCTGACACATACATCCACTGCTGCACATTTATCTTTTTTTTAATTTTATTTCCATTTGTGTTTTTTCCAGTTTGCATACCCACAAGCATTATCATACTAACTTTAAAAGATAACTCGACACTATAATATACTTAGAAGTATATATATATTTTTTTCACTTTGCTTAAGGAGAAGCACCAACATCTTTCCTCACAAGGTGTGTGCATGTGCGTGTGTGTGTATGTGAGAGAAAGAGAGATAGAAAGAGAGACATGTCACTCATTTCCAGGCCCAGGAGTTTGTGTGCCATGTTTGTGCAGGCGAGTGTCAGCGGTGATGCCCTGCTGTCAGAGCTGCTTTCCGGAAAGCTGCTGAACCACTGACAAGACAGACAGAGCCTGCAGCAGGTATCAACACCTGAACCGCCATTTAGACAAACACACACGCAACAGTACTTGGTGTAGCTAAACCTGCTCTCGCCTACTCTTTCTCTTTCTTTTTCCTTCAACTTCCTCTGTTTTCATCACTATCCATCTGTCCCATGTGGCTTTTCTACCTGATGAGAGAGAAAACAAAGCATAAAGAGAGACAATGGAGGTAAAAAGGAAAAAAAACTGCTACAGTCATAAACACAGACTGGACTTTCTTTCAAGCTTGTCAGCTCCTTGTGTTGCTATAGAGACTGCAGTCTTGCCTGCTGTTTCATTAAGCATGCTTAAGGCATAGGAAAATGTGTGTGAAATGTGTGTTTGCTAAGGCCCTTTGATAGGTTTCTAAGAAAAAAAAAATCTCACTTATATGACTTGATATTGCAGTGATATGGTGTTAAATTAAACACCCACATCTATGTTTGCATTTATTACTTTACCCCACATTTTCTTAATTTCAAGTACCAATTTATCACAGGGGGCGCAAAAGCACACACTCACTCACACACTACAGGTTATTGCCTGAAAGGCCTGGAAATGGACTGTAGGAGGAAGCTGGACTACCCGGAGGCAACCCACCTAGCACAGGGGGAGAACATGTAAACTCCACTCACACAGACCTGAGGCGACCCTTAACCGCTACCAACAAGGGAAGGGGTATCTGCTCTCTCTCTTCATGAGCCCAGCTACAGATGCCTGTAGCATCACCAGGGAATCAAACTCATGACCTCTGGATGACGGTGGCGAGCACTTTGCTACTTCACAACTCGAGGCTACACCCATTTATATTAGATTTTTGTCAAGACCATACACAGGTTTTTGGACTGTTCCTCATGAACGCACATTTGCTTACGCTTCTTGAATGCTTACATAGGTTAATTAAAACAATGTCACAAAGCAGCTTCACAAATAATCCAAACGTATTTTTAGATCCCTAACGAGCAAGTAACCCGAAAAATAGCAGCAAGAAAATTCGCCAACACCGACCTGAGAAACAAGAAACAACTGGGAACCCATGTGTACGTGACCTCTTCAGGGTGCACGATACACATTTGCTTAATCTGCACTGACTTCACCTTGGTGAAGGGAATTCGTTTACACAAGGTGAACATGGCAGATTAACTTTTCTTTTTGCTTTGATCTAGTACCTTCTATCCTGGCTCTAACCTGGCCTCAATCAGACTAGTACCTTCTGACATGGCTATAATAAGGTGTCATGGTACACATTTTGTCGGGGAGGATGGTTGAATGGTACAGTATAACGACATTTCAATTGTGTGGTTGTGTTTTAAATGATTATGGTTGTTTAATTAGCTAGCCACCCAGCAACTAACGCGTACAAGTTTGGATGCAAAGCAGAATGCCAACAAACACCCAGTGTCAGTTCTGAGCATACACAAGGCTTAACTTGTGTGGAAGCCCTAAGCTACTGTAATTAAGCAAGCGGACCTGTCCCTCCTTGTGAAGCTTTCATTCTCAGCACATCATGAGGTGACAGCATTCCTGAAAATCCTAGCATGGAAAGAGGGAGAGAACAAGAATGCTGGTTAACAAGGTGTCTTTTCTTTTTTTTTTTTTTTTATGTGCAAAAGCAAAGGTCCAGTGTAGCTGCTGCTTTAGTGACTTTAGTGGCAGAGGCTTGTGTAGTTCACCTTGTTAAATTTAATGCAATGAAAATCTGCTCACTACACCAATGATTTATTTAATTTTGCATCATTTCATTTTTAATTGTTTGTAATGGTACAATAAGGTCCCAGGTTTTAAAGTTGGAAATAATAAACAAGGTCCACTGCTTCAATAATGTCCAAATTGTTAGACTGCACTGAAATAAAGGTCTTGTTTGCTCAAAAGAGATGTAAATGGCAAATTCATTGTGAGTTCAGTTTAAGTTAACGTGCATGTACCTGCAGAAATGTAGCCAACAAGGAAAAAAGGCGTTAGCCTAAATAGTGTGTGTAGCACTATGTTTCTGATGTTGAATACCTGTGCCCTGCTCAAGGTGTCTCTGAAGTGTTATCAGAAGTAGCAATCACTTAATAATGCTGGCAGAGCGGCTTTAGAAGTGCAGAACAATGAGGGTAGTGTATATAAGAGGCTAGTCATTGCTTAGTAAAACTTAATTAACAAGCTTGAGCTGGACCGCAGTCATTAATTTCCTAGATGTAGGACACACAGACATAGTGACAAATTAATAGTGTCCCCAACATGTCGTGGTATTTTTTTTATGTGTGTGTGCGTGCGCGTGTGTGTGGTGGGGGCTTTCTGAGCTTCCTCTTCAGGAATTTGTGCTGTGTTGTTTTGTTTAGAGAATGAGCCTCATTCTTTGGTATTAAATACTTTGGTCATTCTTGTGCATCCAGACTCGAATGGCATTTGTTTTTTTTCCCGCTTTTTTGTCTTTTCTAAGTCATGCCTTTGTAGTGGGGAAAAGACGGCATGTTCAGACTTGAAAAACAGCTAAAATAATTCAGGGTGTTAAAAGAAAAAGAAAGAAACAAACAAGTCCAAGCAAAAGAACTGCTTTCTGGTTTACTTAAAAAGGTGTGGACTTTTCCCCCCATGTGCTTTTCATGTAAGCTATTTAACCAGCTTAGTGAGAAAGTCACTCATGATGATTTTACAAATAATTGCATTGCCTCTCAGATAAACGAGAGATTACAGCACACAGACTGGTTGTGTTGATGGATCGAGGCAAATATACAGTACTAGTCAAAAGTTTAGTACTAGTCTAAGCTTGGATTTATTTTCTACATTTTAGAACAATACTGGATTTTTTTCAAAACTATGAAATAACACATGACATGTGATAATTAAGCAATAACGATACAGTACAGACCAAAAGTTTGGACACACCTTCTCATTCAAAGAGGTTGAATTTGTATTATGGCAAGAAAAAAGCAGCTAAGTGAAGAAAAAAAACGAGTGGCCATCATTACTTTAAGAAATGAAGGTCAGTCAGTCCGAAAAATTGGGAAAACTTTGAAAGTGTCCCCAAGTGCAGTCACAAAAACCATCAAGCGCTACAAAGAAACTGGCTCACATGCGGACCGCCCCAGGAAAGGAAGACCAAGAGTCACCTCTGCTGCGGAGGATAAGTTCATCCGAGTCACCAGCCTCAGAAATCGCAGGTTAACAGCAGCTCAGATCAGAGAGCAGGTCAATGCCACACAGAGTTCTAGCAGCAGACACGTCTCTAGAACAACTGTTAAGAGGAGACTGTGTGAATCAGGCCTTCATGGTAGAGTATCTGATAGGAAACCACTGCTAAGGACAGGCAACAAGCAGAAGAGACTTGTTTGGGCTAAAGTACACAATAAAGAACACAATAAAGAAAACTCTTTGAATGAGGTGGTGTGTCCAAACATTTGGTCTGTACTGTATATATATTTTAAGACAAAGGTTAGCTGTTCTGGAATAGTTTGTGCAAAAACAGTATTGACAAGTATATTTGCAATTTCCTTTAAGCACCATGATGAAACTGGCTCTCCTGTAGCTACGACCTTTGACCGGTGGTATAAAAATGTTATGTAAAACACAAAGTACTTAATAAATCAATCCTTAGGAGTCAAAATTTAACCCATTTCATAATGTAACCAGGCAAACTCGTGCAGCCACACTGATTTACACTGGAGTCATAGGTACAAGAAACTTTGTTAGCATTATCTGTTAATGATGATAAAATATTGTACCTGAGAACTTCCACTGCACCTGTCACACACACACATTAAAGTACAGCTTTTATTTGTTACATATACATTACTGCATAGCGAAATTCTGTATTTTTCACACTGGATTCTTCCCAGCTTTTTGTTAGCAGGTTGAGGTCAGAGTGCATGGTCGTCCTTTATATGGCGCCCCTGGAGCAGACAGGGTTAAGGGCCTTGCTCAGGACCCAACAGCATCTCAAACCGCCCGACTTTGTGATCAGTAACTTAGAGCCTTAACACTCCGCGCCACCACTGCCCCAGATCATTTACTAAATTTGATCTTAGCCAAAAGGCCAATAAGTGATGTACATGATGGGTCTGGACAGGGCTGTTTTTTAATCTCATTCTCAAAGGAATTTTGTCCCATTACACATTTTCCAGCAGTTTTGTTTTTTACTAAAAGTACACTTGAATGCAAGATCACTAAGCCAGTTTTGAGCCATCATAGTATTCCGTCGCTGATGTATCATGTTCTGTGCTGGCAGTTTACCCTTTCATTCGAAGGTTAAGAGTTTGAATCCTAGGATACCTGCACTCTGTTCTGAGGTCATGCGAATAGCACTTTCCTCCCATCCCCTAACTGTTCATGGGCAGTAGTTGAAAAAGATGTGGTCGTCCGGTGTCACGTGTCTCAGAGCGGTGTAGCTGTCCGCCACATTTTCAGTTGGATCTTATTTGTTCTTTTTCATTATGAGATATGTTTAAGTGAGAGAAAGTACAGTTTAGGAGAACATGTAAAGCCAACTGTGGTGTGTTTTATTATAACCATACAGCTGAAATTTCTCCTAAAGAAAAGTTACAAAATGTTTGTGTTACTGTTAGAAAGAAAAATCTGAATCCGCCAAAATCATGTTAGACTTAAAAAAAAAAATTAAATAAAATAAATGGAAATTGAAATCAAGCAAAAAAGTTGCAATTGTTGTACAAATTTTTGGGCTTATTTCAGCCCACTAGAAAATAAAAATGCCCCATCACGTTACGGCTATGAACTAGAGAGAGTGAAGGTTAGTATACACTTCTGCTAAGACAACTGAACCACCAAATCTTTTCAAACTGCTGTTCATACTATGTCACAGAGCAGCAAAACGCACCTGGGGAAAAAAAAACTACTCCGGGAGATTACCGCAATTGCCCCTATCCAAAGAGCACTGCCAACTTTGCTTTCATTGACTGCCGTTAGCCATGGCATCATGAGGATTTCAAGTGATCTCCGGTTATTATGTTCAGGCATGACAAGTAAAATAGTGTATTGTACTTATGTACAGTACACTATTTTTGAGTTATGTTTATGTTGAATGGTTCTATGCCACACAAATCATTGCTCTAACTAATCTGGAGCCTGCTTAGGTTGGTACTGGCATGTGAAAGTCTACGTGCCAAATTTGAGAGCTTGGGTCTGATTTTCACCAGAGCTCTTCTTAGAAAAGACATCTGTCTCAAGGCCTCAGGCCAAAGTATTTGCTTTTTGGCCTTAAGCAGCCAGGACAATCTAAAGAGTGTTCTGTTTGATGACCTACAGGGCTGCAGCCAGGGACGACACAACAAAGCTCAGATTAGACAATCAATAAGGGATGAAGGGCAAAAGCACTACAATGCCAAAAGAAGCTTCATTAACATCTGTTTGTGTGATTAGATTTATTTCACATATAGTTTTTCTTATTCATCTTTAAATAGATTTTTTTTTAATTTTCTTACGAAAAAATTCTACATTCTACACACAATACTCCACAATGACCGCATAAAATCAGCTGCTTTGAGTTTTGTTAATTTATTCGAAAATGTAGACATTCAAATGTTGAAATATCCAATTTACATAAGTAGTAGTATTTTGCCCCTTCAGCAGCAATAACAGGGTCACATCAAGACTTCTTGTGAATGATGCTACTGTACAAACATGGCATGCCGCCCTTTTAGAAGTTTCTTCCATTATTTTCATCAGAATTTTTCAAGTTCAATTAGGTTGGATGGGCAGGGTCAGTGTACTCCTATTTTTACTTCTCCACAGAGATGCTCTGTTGGGTTCAGGTCCGAGCACTGGCTAGGCCACTTTAGGACTTTTGTAGAGTTGTTCTGAGCTACTTCTAATAGTCCAGGTCACCGTCTTGATGAAATAATAATAATAATAATAAATATTGCCACAGCTTGAGATCCTGAGCACTGTAGAGATTGTTTTCACTCAGGATTTGCTAAAAATTTTCTGCACCCATTTCCCTCGAATTCTGACTTGAATTACAAAGGAAACTTTCATCTGAAAAGAGAACTTTTTACCACTGAGCAACGTTACAGTTTTAATTCTCATCAGCTCAGGTAAGACATTTGAACTATTTCTTGGGTAATGAAGCTAGAATATACGAGTCTCACTTTTGAATTAAAAAACATCACACATTCCCAAAACACACAAACATACACATACTAATGAGCCGTTAACATTAAAACCACCTAGATTTAGATTCCCCGTGCCACTGGGGTAGCTCTGTCCTCCTTGCCATGGCTCAAAAGGACTATTGGGGTGTGCTGTGGGTTGTGGGCTGCGGCCTCTCCGAATTGGGCTTGGTTGTCCAGGGAATTCCACGGATACTCGACTGGACTGGGATGTGGGGAATTTGGAGGCCGGGTCATCAACCTTGAACTCCTGGCTGTTAAGCACCATGCATGGCAGGATGTGATTTACTGGGTATCCTGGTGTCTGGTGGCTTTTTTATCGATTTGTGCTGCATTAGTTCACTTGGTGCCCATAGTGTAAACGGGCCTTGGGTTCTCATAGCACTGTCACCAGTTTATTGGTATATAATTGATAATCAATATTATTTAAGTTACCTGGAGGTTCTGTTAATATTATGGCTGACTGGTTTATATATAGCTGATGGTCCATTTGGTTCAAGTATTTAATGTTTAATATCAAACTAGTGCACATGTGGTACAACAAGATATTTTGGTATGTACAGATGTTTGAAATATTCCTTATACATAAGTCTGTCAGTATCTCTTTGTGTACACATATTTGCTGGAACCCAAAAAGGGGGAAATCTTTTCCTTGCCTTAATCTGTCACTGAGAGGTGATAACTGGTCATTAGTTTACGCTACTGTTATATTTAATATAATAATGACCAAAACAATAGGATATGGATTTCTCCATATAGCAATGAAATTAATAAGGTTGGGTGGTTCTGGAGTTATGGCTTTTAATCTGGCAAAAAATAAAAATTAAATAAGAGTGAGAAATGCTGGTACCATTCTGGAACAAACAAAAAAAACAACAACAACAACAAAAAAAACATGGATAAAATAAAAAAGGCATGACATTCAAACTTCGGAGGGAATGACAGCTGACAGCTCCGTCATGGGAGAAGTGCTGCTCACTGACGTGGATCTAGTGTTTAAAGGGGAGCATGTTTTACAGCATTTCTCTCCGAGGGTGGCAAGTGTATGTGAAGAGCTGCTTCAATCTAATCCCTTCTGTCACAGCTAAATCAAAACCTCGTTCAGATGCCACATTCGCAACAACAGGTGCGTGATGTGGGTGTAGTAAAGCTGCATTTACAACCTCCTTTACTTCCTCATGGCAGATTCCTGAAAGAGAAGGGAACGTGTCGGGGAAAGACGTGGCCTTGTTTTTCTTTCCTGCATCTTGAAATGTGCGATTTTTAAGCAGTCCCTGCCAAAGTCTCGAAATCGGTGTGTGTGTGTGGTGTTTTTTTTCTTTTCTTTTTTCTTGTAAAGGTCCAAAAGACCTGGATCTTTAAAAGAAAAAAGAAAAAACAACAACAATAACTGAATAACACAAAGACAACCTACATAGTGTCAGGCTAATAATAAATACAAATATTGATATTGATCCAAAAAAATGTCAATGTGGTTTCTGTGCTTTGTAACTGTCAATCAAATGTCCGCCACAGAAAAGTTTCCAGGACGCCCATGCTGTTTACGGTTAACAGCACACTCCATTGTGTTTTATTCTTTAATTATCTCATACAAACGCGGTATGTTTTCTTCCTACCATGTTGTTGACAAATCACCAGAGTAAGAATCTATGTAAACTGCTTTGTTACCAAGAACCTCAGAAATGTCAATCTTTTTGTCTTTATTGTTGACGTGAAGATTTTTGAAAGGCAGGTCAGATGACGTTACTGGTACTGTTGGTTTAGGCAGAAACTTCAAAGAGAGTGAAGAGCAGTCATGCAGGAAGAGGTATTTTGTGAGCTCACTCGTGTGAAGTTCTCAAGTGTTTCTCTTGCAGCTAATGAGGGTGGATGCTGCTTTTTTTGCCTCGCCAGCCGTTTTATAATGTGTATGCTATACACTGTGGCAGTTTCTCTTCTGCCAGCAGTTAACAGTTCACTTTTTTAGGCTTTACCATCCAGTTCCAGCTTGTCTGTGCTCCCGCGTTCTTTCTTTTTCTTGCCTTTTTCTCTGTCTGCTGAGATAACCGCACCCTTTTCCCCACTGCACACCTTGTTACCATGGTGATCTTGCAAGGAGAAGTTTCACTATGTATAAAGGTTCTGTGCTGGCAGTTTATATATAAAAAAGAGAAAGATACCACAAAGCTAAAAAGGTAATAATCCTACTTGAGCCTATTTATCTAAGAAAAGGCACCGAGAGAGCTCATGCGGCTGGCATATTGTAGTCATTCTCAGCATGTAGCACAGGCTCATCCTCTGATGTTTGGACCTTGCCATCAGGGATTGTCCGATTACCCTAGCCTTGGCATAGAAATAGGAAGGGGCTCGCTTTGAAGAGCCGAGACTGGATGTGTGTTTTCCATATGAGGGGTGGGGTGGGTCCTTGGGGGTTTGGGCCGTAAGGCAAAACAGTCATCGGGCATACAAGAGCTAGTCAAATTCCATTCAGAGGGAGTAGCATAATGTGCCACATTGCTTATACACTGCAGAAATGCTCTCTCTCGTCTCTCAACCTGGGTTATAAATCTCTGTATTGTTGGCGAGAAAACGCAGATCACTGTCCTCTGCTAGGAAAAGCAAAAAAAAAAAAAATAATAAATCTGTTTACTTTTGCAATATTACATCTTATCTACTACAGGAATCATATGAGTAATCAGAATGCATTTGTACAAACTAACTAACTCATCATCCATCCATCGACCCATCCCATCTATGCATCCGTCCTGCTAGGAATGGGGTGCTAACTCAACACAGAAAACAAGCATACACACATACACACATACACACATACACGCACACTCAGACTGATCAACTGACTAAAATAAATTTAAAAAAATACAAAGAAAGTTTCATGCCTTTTCCAAACATGCTGCTTCAGTGTCCGTAGCTTTAATTTAACTGTCCCCAAATGCCCCTGTGAGGAACCGCATTTACCTAGCTAATACAGTACGAGAAATGTTCATGTTTGGACATACAGTAAAGATGTAGGATCTCTGGGCCCTATAGTGTTTAAATAAAACAATTTTCTTCCAAAATCAAGCCTGAAGCTTTTTGGTAAAAAAATTTTTTTTTTTAGTTTTTTATATAAACGCAGAGAAATTGTCTACCTCATAACTAACAAAACAAACCACGCCAAGCCATCAACCAAACAAACAAATTTAGAATGTTTTGCTTTAGGTATTGAGTTCTAATTAAACACTGAAATGCTTGCAGAAACCTAAAAACTAAGCTCTGCAATATTAATTTAAGCCTCTGGATTTACGTCCTACTTAAACCCCGAAGCTAAAGTTATAAAGAAGCTTTGAAATGAGCCGCATGGCGAGGTGAACCGTTTACAAATGCCTCCAACCTGGTCAGACTTTACACAGAGAGGCTCATGCTGTTATTCTTTCCATGTGAAAATTTAACCAAACATTAATCGTGAGCATACGGATTTTCAAATCACTTTTGTTCTAGCTCTTCTTTAATATATTACAGTATGTTCACTGTAAAAATCATTAATATAAACAAAAAGTTTTCATCTATCAGGTTCCCCTGACTTCGGTCACGTAGAAGTAGGGAGATCAAATATGCCCCAGTGGATCAAAGAAATGTCTAACTTCAGAGAGTAAATGCGGCAGTTACCCGCATCTTAACCATCTCCCTCTCTCTTTTTCCAGCCTGCTGGTGTTAACAAGTGGGTTGAGTCGACTAGCAATGAGGGTGTGTGGGAAGATGAAGAGAGACCAACAGGTACGACAAGTCCACTGGAAAAGCAGCTCTTTCAACAATGATTCATTAGCTACACCATCGCCTTTTCTTCCCAACAAGCCCACTCCTTATTGATGCCCACATGCGCAGTATAAACTAACATAAACTAGACATGTGCTGTCCTTTCCTTTGACATGAGAGTAAAATGCATTTAAAGTCATTTTGCTGTAAGAGTTATTAAAAAGTGTTAGTCAGCAGCTGCCTTGCTGCATTCACGGTCAAAACATAAATACCGGATAATGGCACACCAGCTATAACAAACCATCCGTATTAGAACTTATTTCAAAGCAGTTGCAGCTTTTGTGAGCAATCTAGTGCGGAGCATGTTGGCAAGTTTTTCAACAACAATGTTCACACAAACTCAAGTTTCAGTTCATGCCTCCCCCAGATTCTTCAGAGACCTTGTTCAGATTTTTAAAACCCAGAAGCCACATGTCATGGTCTGATCATCCTTCCATGTGATCTCTTGCTCAAGGCTCAATTTCTGTGCGCAACCAAAAAAGAGAGACATAAGGAAGAGAGAGAGATGCAAACTCAAAAGCAAACTAATAAAAACTCCAATAAAATATAAAAAACAGTGCTCTAAAAATAAGTATTAATATTCAAGTCTATATATAAATTCTGCCTGTATGTATGTATGTACAGTACAAGTCAAAAACTTAGACACAATATTGGATTTATTTTCTTACTTCTACATTTCCAAACTGTAAAATAATCTCTAAGGCAAATGGAGATTGGGTACTGGTACTGTACATGCACACACATGTGCGTACACATATATAAAGGCAGATAAACCTCAATCGTTACTAGCTGCAGAAATTAAGTCTTCCTTCTCCCCTTTGTTTTCACCTAGCCTCTAATGCTGGAACAATCTAACACACAACCTTATCTTTCCTGATACAGTACTCTGCTTCCCATTATTTTATTGCACAAGCCTTTTCTCTCAAAAATGCAGCACCTTTGATGAAAATCCATTCACGGATTTAATAGATTTTCTCCATCTTTTTTCTTGGGGATCTGTGAGATGCATTTAAACTACAGCTGCCACAGACCCACTGCCTGGCGCGGACAACGCTTTTGTCTCCATGAGATGAAGACGACATTTTCGGCTTAGAAATCACATGGAGCTTAAAAGGATGAGAGCTTTCTTTCCTCATTTCAAACTTCAGCTGATAAAGCTGAACTTGCCAATGTAGTTGTGTAGTCATGAACACATCACTTTGACTGATCCATTCATAACATTTATTATATTTCACACTCATCCGCCAAAACACTTATCCTCCCCTGGAGTCTATTCAGTAGGCACGGTACACCATGGACAGAGTGCCAGGACTTGAATCCTCTACCCTGGAGGTGCAAAGTCACAGTGCAATCCACAACACGACTGTGCGATCATATTGTTGTTCAGTGACAGCTTGAAATGGAACTTTAACAAATTAAGAGAATGTGATCCGTCTGGTGGTCTGGACGAATACAAATCTCCGAAACCTGTAATTCATTTTAAAATTAATTTATTGGTATTTATCATACATTTATTTGTAATGTCTCCTTACAAACAGCTTCCCCAAATTACTTATTAAACATTCCTACTGTTGAATAACATTTATGTGCATTTATTTTTAGGCTCAGACTTTATGGAATGCTTGAATATCCAGTCTATGTGAATAAGTTGTTACTATAGAAACAATAAACTACTAAGTGTATTAATATAAGCCGGTGATTTGTCTTGTAGTAGACCTACAGTTACAGTCATGCTGTTATTGAAAATTTGTCAACAAATTCTGACCATTAACTTCTGGCTGTAAAAGAAACAGTGATATTTGGCTATTTATGCTTAATTTATATTAACTATAGAGCAATATCAAGCCTGTCCTTTTATCCTAATGATTCACAGAAACTCTGATGTCTATACACGACTGCCACATGTGCAGGTGTGTATCAGATGTAAGGAAAACTGATCGGATGACTTATTGTTCATAAACAAGTGGTGGTGGAGCGGAAAAACTGACTCGGACTGGGATCAGTACGAGGGCCATACTAGCATATGGTTCTGAAACGAAGGCCCGGGATTTATGGAGGAGGCCAAGCAGCACAGTAATATGCCACAGATGGTCTGAGAGGGGACTGTATGGATGTAATGAAAATGAATCGCCTTGATGGTCCTAATCAGGAATTTACTCCTGATCAACAGCACACTTTCTGCCAGTTCCTGGCCAACCTGTGGCATATTAAAAGCACTTCCCATCCCTGGTTTCTGTTACAAGGGATCAAGAGCTCTATAAATGTGAAGTAGCAGGGGTGAGGACCTGAGGAATTCCAGCAAAGTCACTTTAAAATCCATCTGTTCCTCAAAGATAGAACGGGGACTTATGCATTTCTAATGAAATGCTAGACAGAACTGTTCTTGAATTGCTAAGCTACAGTCACCTAGCACCTGTTAAGGTTTTTGCTCTCTCTCTCTCTCTCTGTGTGTATTGATGACTGTATAAGCATGTGATCCAGACACAAAGTGAGAAGCATGGCTGGCACAATGGTTCATCTGTTTACTGTTTACTCAAGAGCATAGAGGAAAGAGAAGAGGAGGAAGAGTCCATTTTGCTCTGAGTCACTTCTTTTGCTGACAGAATTGATAGGTTTTACTCTGGGGCATTGGAGAGAGTGACAAAGTTAATTCATCAGAGACCACAAGGATACAGACACTGCCAAACCCTGCCTGCTTCACCTCCTACAATGGAACTCTGCCAAAGCCTCAGGTCTTTTATTCTTACTAGTGAGGATTGAACAGAGTGAAACAGGCCAGGAAATGCTTCACTGCTTCTGGGGCCGAAGATCTGCTAACGTCTCATCTGATGTGCATGAAAATCCTGTGGCAGAGCTACAGTACCAGAAGGAATCAACTCCCCCCCCCAAAAAAATCCTGCAGTTCTAAGATGATAATTGAGATAATTATGTGTTATGTCTTCATATGATGTTGTCACAGATGGATGATTTGCCTGGACTGGAACTGCTATAAATCATGTTTATATAATTAATCGCACCAACAAGTGCTTAATTGAGCATTTCTCAGGCTGCATGCAACATGGCTGACACCTTTATCTCGTGTTTCCTATCATGGAAATATTGGCTACAAGGAAGGAATACACTCTGGACGGGATTCCAGACCACTGCAGTGCACAAAACATGCTCACACAGTAAAATCACGCATACCCAGGGTAATTTAGAGTAGCCGATTATATTTGTATACTGCCTGGTCAAAAAAAGTCACCATTACAGAAGAGCCAAATTACTGGACTGCATCAAGCAAAGACAACAACTATGGAGATTTGAAATTACAGGGATTGAGTTAAGAACTCTTCAAAACATTAAATCACCAAAAAACAAAACCTGGAAGAAAAGTACTGAACCTTCAACACTAATCCCGAGTGATGTGTTCATCAGGGTAAGAAGAGGAGCACACTAAGTGAAGCACATATCATGCATAGATCTGTGGTTGCTTAGTTGGACTGATGTAGGCTCTACATTATATGGCAATAAAATTAAGTTGCTGATAATCTGAATGTACTGAATAAGCAAGTCTTTCGTCTCTGGCGGCATGGTCATCTTCCAGGACTCAAGTTGTGAAAGAGTGACTCTGGGAGGATGAGGAATCATTTTAACACATGAACTGGTCACCACATTTTGTTCTGCAATCAAAGCTAAACGTAACTGAATGAAATCTTAGTGTGCGCAACGTTTTTTCAGGCAGTTTAGTTTTCTTCTTATAAATTAAGAATTCGTAACCCAGAGGAAACTGACATGATGTATCCTTACACATTGCTCAAAACTTCACCCACCTTCTCCTGAGCAAGTTCTCTCTCAGCAGTGTGGCTCCTCTCCAGATCCTGGCGGACACGCTCCATCTCGGCCCGGATACGGCCTAACGCCACCTCCTGTTCCTGGGCAGCGCGTTGGCGCTCCTCCTCACGCAGTAGGCCCAACTCAGACAGCTGCTGCTTCCTCTGAGCGTGAGCCGCAAGTAGCTCCTCCCTCAGTGTGTGCACCTGGGACTCCAGTTCACTGATGGTCTGGAATCACACATGAGGTAATTACCTTATCAAATAACAATCAGCACCAAACAAAGGACAAAGGAAAAGAGGATGATTTGTTACATTTTATTGGTTTTATTGGGGTGCATCAGTGCACTGTCTTGAGTCGCACAGGCACAGAAGACACACAGAGAGCAGGGAATGAAAAGTGCAAAACTGGTGGAGCACTTGTGCTTGGTCTAGGGAAGAAGAGGAAAACAGAAACCACCCCCTCTGATCTCACAGCCTCAAGGGTTCAACATCAAAAGCGGGCATTCCACAAAGGTCAGTGGTTTGATTTAATGAGTGAAATTAGCGCAAATCAAAGGTCAGTTACTCATAGTTGGGGGCGGGGGTGGGATGAGGCACTGCTGCCATTTCTCATTTCAGGAAGCTGAAAAAACAAAGAGGCTGACTGCTTTGCCACGTTTGCAGCAATGCTTGAAAAAGTAAAGGGTGCAGATGACTAAAAAAGCAAGCAGAGTGAACAAAGGCATTAGTCTCCCTTTAAAGAATAGAAACCACCGTTTCCAAATCAACCAGTAGTGTATGTATGATGGTCTAAGTCCCCGGACTTGACCTTGCTTGTGCTGACAATTTTTGACATTCTTAACACTCTGAATAAGTTGTCAATTCCAAAGCTACATTAATGCTTCAAAACGCTATAAATGAATCCCCTTCTAAAGTTGTACGCTACTGGCAACACAAGGGTTTAGCGGCTCCTTGGCTTCACTCCACTTGCTTTTAGGTATTCTAGAGGAGAGGGCGGTTATCGCCCACTCAGAAAGTTGGTTTTAGTAACGTAATCAACATAAATTAGACCATATTGAATGCACATCCACCTCCTTTGATCTAACGCTAGGAGCAAACTGTTACTGATCAGGAGTTTAATCTACTGCGTTAAATACATGAGCATCATCTAACTGGCAGAGGAGGAGGCGTCACAATTAGTTATAACGTTAATCTAAGATTTAAACACAATCTAAACACGATCCAAAGAAATTATAGATCGGAAACAAAGTAATTGACATGTATCAGTCTGGAAAGGGTTACCAAGGCATTTCTAAGGCTTTGGGACTCCAGGAAACCTTGGTGAGAGTCATTATCCACATAGAGTAAACCTGAAACAGTGGTGTAACTTCTCGGCAGTGGCTGGTCTACTAAAATTACGCCTCATCCAGGAGCTCATAAAAGAACCAGAACAACATCCAAAGAACTGCAGACTTCACTTGCCTCAGTTAAGGTCAGTGTTTATGATTCAACCATAAGAAAAAAAAAATGCCATCAATCGAAGAGATCAACCACTGCTGACCAATAAGAACACAATGGCTCACCTCAAACTTGCCAAAATATATCTTGATTATCCCCAAGAGTTTAGGGAAATTATTCTGTGGACTGTTCAGACAAAAAAATTACCTTTTTTGACGGCGTGTGTCCTGTTACATCTGGCACAAAACTAACAGAGTTTCATACTCCACACCAAACATGGTGGAGGTAGTGTGATGGTCTGGGACAGCTTTGCAGCTTCTGGACCTGGATGACTTGCAGGTACGTGCTCTACCAGAAAATCCTGAAGGAGAATGTCTGGCTATCAGTTCATAACCTCAAGTATAAATGCGCTTAGCAGGACAATGATCCAAAACACACCAGCAAATCTGCCTCTGAATGGCACAAAAACAAAAAAAAAAAGATTTTGGAGTGACCTAGTTAAAGTCAGAACTTCATTCTGATTGAGATCTTTAAACGGGCAGTTCATGCTTGAAAACTCTCCAATGTGGCTGAATTAAAACAATTCTGCATAGAAGAATGGGTCAAAATTCCTTCATAGCCATGTAAAAGACTCATTGTCAGTTACCACGAACACTTGATTGCACTTTTTGCTGCCAAGGAGGGCACAACTAGTTATTAGGTTTAGAGGCAAAAGTTTTCACATAGGGCTAGACAGGTTTGGACAGGTTTTCCCCTAATAAATTATTTTTAAAAATGCTTTCTGTATTTACTTGGGTTATCTTTGTGCATTATTAAAATTTGCTTGATGATCTGAACCATGTGTGACAAATATGCAAAACAACAGCAACAACAACAACAACAAAAAAAAACAGTAAGGAGCGAATGCTTTTTCACAGCACTCTATGTAGTCACCCTATAGCCTATACAGAAGATACATTTAATTCTATATTCTGACTTAACATTGTACTGGGACTGGACTGATAAACACACACATCTACAACCATCTAACAATTTCACAACTACCTGCAATTGCTTTTCGCACAATATTTATTACTTGTTATTTGCACAAGATCTCTTTTTTCTATCTTTGCTGCTAGTTTAACAAGAAAATGTTTACTGTTTCTATTCTTTCATCTCACAGACAAGTTACTTGCACTACCTTAACTCATTACCACAGAGTATTGCATTATGTTATTATGATGTGTAATGGCTCTGGTTTGCACATTTGCGTGCTGTCATTTGTCTCAGCTAGTCAGTTAATTAGGTGTCTTAGTTTCCCAGGAATACTTGAACCTCTAAAAATACTTAGGCTTTCCCTTGGCACTGACTATGTATCTAAATCTTTAAACAGCAGTGAACAAAGCACTGATTAAAAGAAATATACGCTGTATCCACTTAGCTGTCCAACTTTCGGCCGATATGAAACTTCCTATGAAAGATCCTACAAAAGGCTACAGCACAGCAGTTATGATAATACCTGCTGTATATACTGTAGGGAACAACATTCATGAAATGTACTGTATCAGTCAGGATTTAGACAGCGCGGGTTAAAGTGGTAAATTACCTCTTCTCTGTGCCATGTTGCTTGACTTTAGTTACACTTTTGACACAATTGCTCATATTGTTCAACTTGATAGATTAGGGAATATTTAGGAGTTAAGAGTGTAGGCCTATCCTGACTCAAATCTTATTGGACTGCTCGTTATCAGTTTAAAAAGTGGTCCAGGATGAGACAGCGGCTGAATACCATTTTCTGTTAAATCATGAGGACGGCCATGGAAGAGAAGAACGCAAGTGGAGTGTGCTGCTCTGGCTAATGTTCTACAGGGAAACTTGTCAGCGTGTCCATGCCTCAACAGGTCAAAGCTGATTTGAAGGTAGTGAGTGAGACCTAAACAATATTAGGCAGGTGGTTTAAATGTCACACTTTTTTTAGACTTGTTCAAGGAGTCAAACTCAAGGCAAGTTTCAAGCTCCTATAAATGGAGTCCTATTAATTGCTTCAAACCAAATGGTCTATCAGTTAACAAGAGTCCAGATAAGACCATGATGCGGTAAATATGGTTTGTACCTTTCTAGTGGTGCCCCGTAGTAGGAAGTACAGAATTAGAGTTTAGAATGTTTTTGTATGCTGTGGCATGAAGGTTTCCCTTCACTGGTACTTAAAAGCTCAAGGAAAAACCTGTTCCAATATGACAAAACCCCTGAGCACAAACCAAGGTCCATAAAAACACAGTATGCCAAGATTGGCATGGAAAAACTCAAATGGCCTAAGACATGCCCTGACCTCAACCCATATAGGGTGGACTAGAACACATACTGTGCACCAGTCACGAATGACCTCACTAACGCTCTTGTGGCCCAATGAGCTCAAATGCCCACAGTCATACTCCAATCTCTTGTCATTAATCTTTTCATGGTTTTAGAATGGAATGTTCAACAAGAAGGTCTAGGCGTGATCAGGTGTTCAATTAGTTTTTTTTTCCTTTCTTTTTTTGCCATATAGTGGATATAGTGGTTGTCAAGGAGCTTTTCAATCATTGCTTGATAAAGTCTCATTGAGTAAAAATATATAAATGCTCAGCCCTATGCTAATTACACTTGATATTATTTATCTGATTTGATTCACAATTAAGAGAAGTTTTTTTTAAAATTTTTTTTAGTACTGTAGATAAATTAATTGCATAGTGCACAATACACTGCATAGCAACATTACCTGATAACAGAAAATCTACTCAACATTGGACATCAAATCCATTCCCAGCACAGCTACCCTCTGGATAAAAGAGACATTTAAATTCAACATCAGTCTGAGCCGCATTTACATGTTTTCAACTATCAGGTCCATGTGCTGCTTAGGGAAAAAAAAAAGTATTTCAAGGATTGCTAAACCAGCCTGATGCAAGTGATGTGATGTCTGATCTGGGATTAAACACTTTTCATCATCTGGGAAAGAGGGACTGTGTGTGCCAAGGACCCAGAACTCACTCAGGCTAAACACATACAAAGATCAAAACAAAGCAGACTTGGGAAAGTCATGGAAGACAGCGAGACAAGAAACCAGTAATAATTTCTGTTTTCCATAGCTCAAAATAGCCTGCAAAAAGACTGATTGCAAGCATGATTCTCAAAACTCCAGTCTCTATTTCTTGCACATGGAATAATATTATCCAGAAATGAACATACAGTACTGTACAAAAGTCTTAAGCCACCCTTTATTTCTTTATATTTTGTTACCAAGGAGCCAGACTTTCTTAGATTTTATGGAATCCTAAAGGCTTCCTAAATTACTTTTTTGGTTCTTATTTTAGGTAAGTTCATTTCAGTCGATTTCTGTACCTGACCAATTTGGTTGATTTTTATTTGTTAAGCCACTCAGTGACCTATAATTTAATCAAGCTTAAAAAAAAAACATCTGACTTAAGGCATGAGCCAGTGAGAAACAGGTGAAAATGATGACGGATGATCAGTCCAATGATTAGTATGCCGGTGATGCTGAATGCTGAGTGATGGGAACAGACGAGAGGGGAAATGAGGCTGCTGCCAAGCTTGTTACATAAACAACCACATTTTAAATTGTATCTTTACACACGTTGCTGCCTCTCAGTAAAATATTTGTTTCCATGTTTTTATTTAGTCTACATCATTTAATTTAATTTAACATGAAGAAATACGGGATGATTCAAGAAGTTTTCAAGATGGTCATAATACAATATACAAATTCTGCACAGCAGAACCATTACCAATCGAGCTAACAAAACATTGTTTATCAACCAAACTAAAGCTACATGTGTGTAAGGTATTGCTTCTAGGTTATAATAATTATAGTCTTCAGTGCAACAGTAATAATGTTATAACAAGATATTTTGTGAGATCTTCCAGGGGCATAATCATATTATTATCTATTTTAATTTTTTTCTGCTTATAAGACTGAGAAAAAGTCAGTTCCAGCAACAAAACCTACACAGGTCTACTAGGACATATTCCGCCTGTAGTTAAGTCAAAGATTTAAATAACCGAAATTATAATCTATTAGAAAGAGCACTTCAATTTAATATAAATATTAATATAAATTTGTGCAGTCTTCAAGACAAACTACTGCCAAAGCCAAGCTGTTACAGAAAAATAAACACCACATTCTGAATAATCAAATTCAAGAATTTCTCAGCACTGTGGTATAGCTGAATACAGATTTAACATCCTCACTCTCATCCATACATTTTCTATCATTTTTACTGTTGTCAAAAGATAATCCTATTATTTATTATCTGTTGAATTCTATATGAGCAATAATTCAATAATTTATCAAGTCAATACTTAAATTAATAAGCCAGATCATGGCTTTAAAAGTAATTCACATTTAATATTAGAAATCTAGTTCTATTTAAAGCCCTCCACAATTATTGGCACCCCTGGTTAAGATGTGTTCTCAAGTGAATTAAAAAAACATACATGACTAAACATTTTTTAAAATTTTATATACATCACAATTATTGGCACCCCTAACAATTCTGGTAAAATAAATGCATTTCAGTAATTTTACTGCAGTTTTTCAAGTTGATCAGAGTCTCAAGAACATTTTAATTAATAATTCATGACTTCCTGTTTCCCTTCTGTATAAATATGATGTGTCATAGAGGCCCTTTTCTCTTATCCACTCTTCAAAATGGGAAAGACAAGAGAACACTTCATTCAAGTAAGGCCTGTGTGTCAACCATCATAAGTCAGGCAATGGCTACAAAAAATAGCCAATCACCTAAACTTGCCCATATCTACAGTTAGAGAAATCATTAAGAATTTTAAAACAACTGGAACAGTGACAAACAAGCCTGGACAATGAGTGAAGAGAATGGTAAGAGAAGAAAAAGAGTGGCATCTTGGGGTCATAAAGTCTCCATAACAACCATCAGATGCTAATCTAATAAATGTCTGGAGTTTGCTAAGTGGTACTGGGACTTCACCTGGGATGGTGTGCTGTGGTCAGATGAGGCCAAGACAGTGCTTTTTTTTGCCATAAACACTCAAGTGGGTCTGGCGTACAACAAAAGATGACAATGCGGAAAAGCTCCTTATTGTGGAGTATGGTGAAGGATCTGTGATGCTGTGGTCTGTTTCTCTTCCAAACGCCCTGGGAACCTGATTAGGGTGCATGGCAGCATGAACTCTTTCAAATACTAGGACATTATAAATCAAAACCTGATAGCCTCACATGACTTCATGTAAAAACATTTCTTAATGTGGGATTTTTGGGATAAAGGTTTTTCTTTTTTTGCAATGTGGTTCTATATTGTTTCATTAAAAAACTAATTTATTACAAGCACACATCTTAACCTGGTGTGCCAATAATTGTGGAGGGCACTGTAAATGATATAGCAAATGTAGCATCTTATAACTTCCTCCCAAGCTGTCTTTGAACGTGTTGCTTTCTCTTGTATGATGGATGAGGAATGAACAGCAATTCATTAATCCATGAGACCCATTAATCCATGGGTCTGGATATAAGCCATTCATCAAGACCGCCCCCCCCCCCCCATTAAAATAACTTTGACTGATTTGCTCCATCACACTGGCTGTCATGTGCTTTGGCCTAATCTCCTATTTGGGAATGATGTTCTTGTAAATTTGTCAGTGTCATTAATTTGCCAATCATGGCTGCAAGGAAATGGTCCCCAGAGCAATATTTGAAGGATCAGATTCTCCCTCATGCTGTTTGAACTCTAAGAGCGAGAAAGAATATCTCAAGGATGAAAAAGTGGGAAAATCAGACACTGGCCAAATAAAAGCAATAAAAACAAATCTGACTGAAACACAAGAAATATAGTAATGGGATGGACTGACTGAATAAAACATCTGTTGTCCTGTACATCCTGCCTAAATTACTGTCTCTTTTCCAGTGAAGATGTAGTTTTCTATAGAAAATGTTCTGGATTTCTACACAATTCTCAAAAAAATCCTATTAGAACATACTTTAAAGTTACATATCAGGCAAATAATAAGGCATTGATTCAACTATTTCCTCTTCATTAAATAATCATTATAAGGACAGAGTTTCCTTATAACACTGTGCCATAAACAAACATGCACAGAAAACACTTTCAGTCTCTAGAGCCAGTTGTGTATTAGCACACAGTACTTGCTGCAGGCAACGCTATTTATTGGGAACTGTCCTGGATGGGCTGCCAACTGACTCTCGGCCTCGCCCCTTTCATCTTCAAAAAGACTGAGGAAACTAGGAGCCTGGAGGGTGCCAAAGCAGAAATTCCAGGTTGAGAGGAAACTGAATACTCCAGCTTCAGCCCAAGGACAAGGATATAAGCTCATTCCCTCAGCGATCTAAACAAAGACTGAAAACCAAGACATGGATCAATAAAACCTTCAGCACAGTATTAGCATGGCAGCATTTGTACTTTGGTTTGTTTTGATGGTTGTATACTGTTGTAGGTTGTAAGTTTTCTTTAAAACCACTATGATTGTACAGTAGCAGCACTAAGATCTAGGCTAGATAACAGCGCTGGACATTGGCAAATCCACTAAGAAACACAGAATCTCGAAAACAAATCTCTGCTCCTGAATAATTGATTCTTCTGAACTTCATTTTACATCCAAACTGTGCAAACCACATCAAGAGAGTAGACTGACTGACTCATCTTCAGTGCATGTGAAGGATTTGTGCTCACTTTGTCCGCTTTCCAAATTTGAAAGATTCCAGGAACAAAGCTAAGTCTAGACTCGGTCGCTTTTCTGCAGCTGTAAAAAAAAAAAAAAAAGGAGATTTTTTTTTAATCGGTTATCGTTGTCGAGTCAATGTTTTCAATGTAGCAGTCGATCATTTTCATACTGAGATTCATAATATAATCAGCCAGACACCATGTGCTCCGATTTAACATCTCATCTCAATAAAGCAGGCGGCGGGAGGCTTTCGTCAGCACCATCTTCTCTCTTCTTTCCTGGATTCCATCTCTCAGTTGCTCTAAGAGAAAATATTCCTTCTTGAGAAAAGTAGTTACAAAGGCCATCTTATCGCAGTCAGACAGCTTTGAGGCAGCCAGTTTCCTGTCAGCAGGAGCTGCAAATATGGATCTTCATCTAGCAAGCTTGATGGACACTAGTTGAAATGCAAAGGACTGAAAAGTTTTCAAACTCACCAGCATCAGTTTCACATCAAATTTTGTTCTGTTAAAAATAAATGAGAAAAGATTCTTGTACTTCGGTGGTCAGGAGATATCTCTTGTGAGAGAAATTTCTGTGCATGCATTGTCCAGTTTGCCATTATCTAACAGACTGCTCAAAGACACTTTTATCAGAAAATGTTAATCTCTCAGTTTAAAGAGGCTTGTCGATGCTGTAAGAGAGTCACGCCATCAGGAAGAAACTGAAACTCTTAACACCCAGCTTGGACTGTAGGGAACTGTAAGGGTGAAGGGGTGTTAATATTTGCTGAATTTCTGACCAAAATAACATTATCACATGGAGAGACATGCTCAGCCAAACCATGAAACCTACAGTAGCCCCCACAGCTTCGACAAATTGCTCAGCTCTATCTGCAGGCTTAGAGCGATGGAGGATCTGAGCCGCCAGCAGATTCTCGCTGTAGCAGACAATTTCCTTCCCCTGGATTACATCCTGTGTGGCCTGTCCACTCCACCACCACACTCAGCAATAATATGACTGATAAGGTGCTCTGTATAGGCTTTATGCCATGTGTAAATATCAAAAATTATTATTTTTTTTTTACTTTTTTTTTTTTCTTTCATGAAAAGGTCAAAAGTTGCTGCATAAATGTACAAAAAACAAAAAAGATTCTCCACGGACACAAGTCAATGTTTTAAATACATCAGTGCAATATATTTGACACAACCAAATTTGATCATGGCAAAAAGGTTCTTTTAACACTCCAGTCCAGGACAGACAAATATGACGACGCTTTCTGCATAACAAAAAAAATCTGGTTAAACTTGACTTAGTCTTTTGACTGAAATGCGCGCTGTTTTAAACTAGAAGCGTTACTCAAGCTTTTCTCATCCACTCTGCTAAACTCCGCATAGAAGCCGCTCTGCTGGACGTCTCTCCTGTAAGGAGCTAAAAAACATGCTTTAGCTATGCTGACAATTTATATTTCATCTCATGGTTTGAAGACTCCAATACATCCACAGCTGGGTGCTCGGTTCTCAAATGGTTTCCCACAGAGGCTCCACGATAGCTAGGCTGGAGAGGAGACCAGGCTTTGGTGGAGTAACCATGGGAAACCTGCTGATAAACAAATCAGAGGATTCTAACAGCTTTTCCAAGACTGTAATCAATATATGCTAAATGTTTCTGGGAGATAGAATGAAACTTTAAGCCGCTCCGTCTGTGAAAATGATGGCTACCTGCAGTGCAGCGCGAGAAACAGCAAATTCGCTGGACAGTGGATTGCGAAGCACTAATTCATGCCAAACCAGCTCAAATAGATGAAATATGCGGAGGTGGAAAGCAAAGGTAGAAAACAAAAGGCCTTAACTATATTCCACAAAAACATTTGCCCACTTTTTTGGCAACCTGTGGGTTCAGATCCATTTACAATTCGTCCTTTATTTCCCGCTCACAACAGTACATGCTGCGTAACACGTAGGATTTTTTTCCTGCACAATTTCAATAGTTCTTTAAACAGTTTTTGGGAATTAAGTTTTTTGCAAAAAGAATTATGCTTTATTTTAGAATGTATTTTTTAAAAATCAGCTTCAGATACTTAACTTTTCCATAACAAAAAAATGCATAAATGTTAAATGGATAAAGCGAATACTTAGCTAGCAAAGCAGAAACAAAGCTAGCAAAGCCAAGGGGAAATATGTTATGGTTAATAGCAAACCATAAATGGAAAACGTGGTGATGGGGAAATGAAAAGACCACATACCTGTCCATCACGCTTTCTCCATTCTTGGGTCTGTGCTTGGTGCTGGACCATGGCGGACCGCGCCTGCTTCTCCAGACTAGCAATCTCCCGCTGATGATCCTGGACCAGGCTGTCCTTCTCAGTATTGTGTTGCTGAAGTAGGTGTGTCCTCTCCTGCTCATGCTGCAGTTTCAGCTCCATAATCTGATTGGACAACAAGGAGTGAGACTTCATCAGCAGTACATCCCTGTCGTCATGACAACTTGCGCATCTCTTGGAAAAGCGGGGTTGGGTGGGGTGAACAAATGGTGTTAGCTTTGCTACGTAACAAACCGGAGACTATTTTTGCATCACTGTTACCTCATAGGTCCGGCTATCTCGACCCTTTTCTTTTGCTGCTGTTTATAAATAGCCAAATTGTCTAAAAGAGTTTAAGAAGCCATACGAGTAGTGATGCAATCACTATGAGCCCCATGTAGCCAATGGCACACATTGAAACAATCACCTTAAGGGCTGTCTACAATCATTATAATCTACACGCATTAAATATATGCCTTGAGGAAAAAGGCAATACAAGAATATTATTTAGTTAGCTAACTAATTTGTATCCTTGTTGAATTCTGCTACATCAGTATGTTTCTATACAGTGTCCACTTACCCCTGGTTGTCTGACAAAAGCTTTTGAGGTTTCACTGTGTCAAAAGCTAAAAAACTAAGCAAAAATATAGCTCAGAAAAACTCACGGTGATAAAAGGTGGCCAAATCCTGAAAGTGTAAGATTGCCAAAAGACACAAAAGTGACCAGCTGCATTATCTCGCTGTTTTCTACCTGCTGTGTGGTGAGTCGCTGCTGGGTGCTGAGAAGCCGCCGATTTAGGTTCCCAGGCTCCCATTCTACTCCCCTCATCAATTGAGGGAGCGGGGGGTGGTAGCAGAGGGGGTATTGGGGCTGGACGATGACCTTGGCCGGTCCAGCCCTGTCTTCCCCGCCGGCACGGGAAGAACCCAGTCCCCCCAGCTTTGATGCTAATCCTCAGCACATTGTGCATCCTGGCACCCTACCTGGCCTGCTCACTAGCTGGACACTGTGGTGCTGCTATTGAGAGCAGGTGATGAATGGGGCTGCCTCAAAGAGCCAGAGTTTCCCCCCAGCAAGACAGCAAGATGGCCACAATGAAATTACTCAATGCAGCCCCATGGCATCAGCTTTACAATTCCAGCAACAGAAAAAAAATCGCTTTTGTCAGCTCCTGGATTATATTATTCTATGTTCAAAAGCAATGGATAAACACACACGCTTCACACTGACTCAGAAGCTTGGGCAAATGAATGGTGAAATGCCAGAGGATGGAACTCCAGGCCAGATTCAGATTTTTTTCTTTCTTGGCAATATCACAGTACATAACATCTTATTTCATCATGAGTGAGGTATCGGATATAAGTAGCAAGTAGCAAAATTTTAATCTACACGAGAAGATCTTCTGTTGTGTAGTTCGAAATTAAACAAGTATCGATGAGGATCACCTGTGCAAGGAAACTTTCTTGCAACAATTCAAATTGAAATCATTTTGACATGAAAATGGAGATCTTTCATGACGTTTGTTCACCAGAGGAAAAAGAGAAAGCACACAATGAACATATAGATGGGTTGGGAAAAACATAGACGCCTTATTGTAAACGTCACAGCGAGCAGTCATCAGAGTGCCAACTTCTTAAAGCGGCTGTACTGAATGGCCGTTGTCAATGAGACAGACATGATTAGCACTGAGCTAATGCGGCAGCAGCCCAGCCGAAGAGACTCCCTGGGGAAGATCATGGACTGGGAGAGGAGAAGAGTTTGGCTGCTCTCAGCAGGGGTTTGGCATGCAGGAGAAGGAAATTTGGGGCCAGGGCAGCTATTCTGTTCTTGAATGCAGAAAATGCAAAAATGTGTGTGAGAGACAAGATGTTTCCCTGCTTGTGTGCTAATGAGCCTTTCAGATTAAGTATATGTGTGCACCATGGCTTAAGATCTAAAGAGTAAGTATATAACGATTGGATTAGGTAGTGAGAGCGATGACAGAATGGAAACTATGTTTCGTTCTCTCGCTATAATGTAGCAGCAGGGAGGAGGGTCATGATGGAGTGACACTTCTATACATTTGCTCTCCTTTAAAGTCTCACTGAAGCATGCCACATGGAAGTTTGGGAATTACCTTTTCTACCCACATGAAATGACTCAAGCTGACCATAAGGTTCATAAAAACATAATCAAATATTTCAGCTTCTCCCTCCTATCATTTAAGATAAAAAGAATGAACTGAACATTTTCAGGGATGAATTTTGAACTTATAATGCATCTTTAGGGAATTCTGTCTCATCATTGACATGTTTGACCAGGAGAATCATTCTATTAAAGGGAGAACTATTGTGCAGGATTCACTTTTAGACATTTTTAGACATTCGGATGGGTCTCTAGTGTGTGTACAAACAAACAAATAAAATAATTTCCTGCTTTTTACCCGCATTCCACTTAATGGTATTGGTTTAAGCCAAAAAAGTATGTTTTTCCCTATTTTGTGACGCCGCGTTTTTGCTCAACTTTGTCGTCATCTGCTGAGAGGGTGTGGAGCAGCAGTAGCTGCACAGACATCAAAACAGCACGTTTGGAGGAGGAGTAAATCTGCACACTCTGGGGGACCTCTTTGGTAATGGTATAATGGATTAAGGAATTCTTAATGCTTTAAAAATAAAACAAATATGCTTGACGAACCATTGAACCAAGTTTTTTGTACATTAATAAAATATATTTAAGTAAATAAAAAACATATTATTGGCTTCTATTAAAAGGACAACAGCATGTTGCTTCCTGAATAAAAAAAAAAAAAAAAGACATTGTAACTACAATCTTTATCTTCTTTTCTGAATTCACAGTGGAAACTGAAGGTAAAGGAAATAACAGAAAATCATCTAATTTCCTTTCTGTCCAATACTAACCTGTTGCTCATATTTCTGTTGGAGCTCCTCTAGCTGGTGGCCAAATTCCTTTGTTTGCTTTTCTCTCAGAGACTTAGAACGAGACAGATCAGCTTCCACCTTTTCCATCTAGAACCAAGAAATAACATAAGCAAAAGTTGGACATCGCAATATTGGTTCAGCATAATAGTATTTAATATCAGCTGTATCACAATTGAGATAAAATGTTAAATGACATCAAGTTGCTTGACTGCAAAACATATGATTCCATATCTGTATGGAATGAATGCAAAATTTTGCTGGTGGTCATGGTTCAGTCACCTTGCCTCATTACACTGAGGCAGTGAAAAGCATGTTTACAGCAGGTCAAACAATCTCAAACTCAAAAATATTCAAGGGCTTTGGCTTCAAAATCACTCAAAACTTATGCTGTAAATCTACCGGCTCTGTATAAAAGCATCTCTGGGTTGAGTCCCTCACAATATAGCCATAAAACCCAAGGTCAAAATTTGATTCGAGTTAATAATTAATGTTTTGCACATGTCTTTTAGATGTCTTAAGATGATTTGTGACAATTCTGAAAGCACTGTTGGAAGCAGAATTGGATGTACACTACACACTGTCTCATGATTACCTTTGAGACATCCAAGTAGCGACGTTTCCGACTTTATGGTTGCTGTTTAATTGACTAGATATTTGGCATTGCACAGAACACATGCAAGGCAGATGCTTTATACTAAGACCCTGATTGTTACAAAACAATACAGCATAACATCAGAGTCGCAAACCTCGGAAAACAAATTTAGAGCGGTTTCGTAACGTGAAGGTCTGATATATAATACAGCTTGTTGTGACAGTCAGAGGAGCCCAAATCACTATCACACTAGGGACAAAGAACGTCTCATCAGACCCGTGCTCTGTTACAACATCTGGGAGAAGGATGTGAGCAATGGCAACTGGGTGACAAGGCCTGCAGACTATCCTGGCCTAATTAAATGCTCGATCAAACACTTGCATGCACCATCAGGTTTTTGGCAGCAGCTTCAATAAAGTTAACTTGTCATAAAGCACAATTCACTACTAATGTCATAAAGCACATTCCCTAATAATATGCACTCTATTACAAGTTTTAAACTCACTAAATTTAAATTTGTGTTTTTATGCTACTGTATATTTATACTGTATAGTATATAAACTCTAGCTGGCTTGGTAAAGTATAATGTACAGTAGAGTCATAGTATTTAAAGTGGGAAGTGTTTAGTGATTTATTTTTTCACTTTTTAGATATCACAAATTAAGGTGTGAATACATAGTCAAATATATAATTATATGTGTTATCAATAAATAATATGCTTAGTCTATGAATAGCTGAATTATGTTCATAAAAAAAAACATGATACAGCATCTTTTATGGCAGTAAACTAGTTAAAACACTAGAATTGTTTGTCCTTTTATATAATAAAAGTTTAAAAACACACAGTAAAGTTCCCTCTGAAAGTATTGGAACAGTAAAGGAAATTATTTTGCGTCGAGATTTGAAATTCAAAGATGTATATGAAACAATTAGCTTTTATTTTCTTACATTTCCATCTAGATCTGTTAAACAATTAAGAACACCCATCAATTTCTAAAGTGATCAAAAAGATTAGAAAAATGTGTTTTTTGTTGCCCAGTTGTGCCCTATTAGATTGTACTATGAAGAGTGCTATTGTTGTATAAAAGAATAACCCTGCATGGATTCCAGAGAGCTGGTATTGGAGAAGAGTTATCTATTCAAAAGCTGAGAAAAGAGAATTGGTCATCGCTGAAAAACTATTTAGAATGAAAGAAACAACTGGTGTATTAACAACCAAATTGAAAAAGGAGATAGCGGTTTAGAGAAGTTGCAACAGTATACAATAAAAACATTGTAAAAGCTGTTAGGAAAATCACAAAAACAACAGTTAGTATAAAAATGGACGTCCAATTTGAAAACAAATATAGAGATGAGCCACAAAGAAACTGGAACCAAGATAAATTTTTGGCAAAGTATCTTTCAGTGAAATAAACATGGATTTGCTCATGGTACTGTACAAGTTCATCAGTCAAGCACGGTTGAGGTAGTATCCTGGGTTGGGCTTGCATGGCTGATTCTGGATAGTTTTCACTAATCATTTTTGATGATATAACTCATGGTTCTAGAATTAATTCAGCATTTTCTCCCAGAAAATTTTTTTTATAAATAAATAACTGAAAGAAACTGGAATCCAGGAAAAGCATTACAAAAGACTAATGCATCCTTTTGGGTGATTCCAGTGGAATAATGAGTTTTATTTACTTTAGGACCGTCTTTTCCAATACTTTTGGTCTTCAAAAAATTTATGGTCTTTCACCAAGCTGTGTTCCATGTTGGTTAACACATATAGATGTAAATAATAAGAAATGTAAACTAAACTACTCATCTCATTCAAAATGAACAAAAATGGGCATTGCTGTTCCAGTCCTTTCATAAGAGACCATATATACCATATATATCGATCTTACTTGCTAACTTATTGGTGAGCCGACACCATTTCATTCATTTAAAAAATTTCTTGGTCACTTGGTCAAGTGTTTGATAACTGTAAAACAGAACTAATTTCATTAAAAATTTTATTTCTAGTATTTGTGGAATTAATTGTGATCTATTGCAAGTGAGCAGGAATTCACTTGGCTAATTTCTAAATAATTAGTGAAAAGCAAGTGGAATATATAACAGTTTTTCTTGTACAGTCGTGGCCAAAAGTTTTGAGAATGACAAATATTAGTTTTCACAAGGTTTGCTGCTAAACTGCTTTTAGATCTTTGTTTCAGTTGTTTCTGTGATGTACTGAAATATAATTACAAGCACTTTATACGTTTCAAAGGCTTTTATCGACAATTACATGACATTTATGCAAAGAGTCAGTATTTGCAGTGTTGGCCCTTCTTTTTCAGGACCTCTGCAATTCGACTGGGCTGCTCTCAATCAACTTCTGGGCCAAATCCTGAATGATAGCAACCCATTCTTTCATAATAACTTTTTGGAGTTTGTCAGAATTAGTGGGTTTTTGTTTGTCCACCCGCCTCTTGAGGATTGACTCAATGGGATTAAGATCTGGGAAGTTTCCAGGCCATGGACCCAAAATTTCAACGATTTGGTCCCCGAGCCACTTAGTTATCACTTTTGCCTTATGGCACGGTGCTCCATAGTGCTGGAAAATGCATTGTTCTTCACCAAACTGTTGTTGGATTGTTGGAAGAAGTTGCTGTTGGAGGGTGTTTTGGTAACATTCATTATTCATGGCTGTGTTTTTGGGCAAAATTGTGAGTGAGCCCACTCCCTTGGATGAGAAGCAACCCCACACATGAATGGTCTCAGGATGCTTTATTGTTGGCATGACACAGGACTGATGGTAGCGCTCACTGTTTCTTCTCCGGACAAGCCTTTTTTCAGATGCCCCAAACAATCGGAAAGAGGCTTCATCCGAGAATATGACTTTGCCCCAGTCCTCAGCAGTCCATTGGCCTTACTTTTTGCAGAAGATCAATCGGTCCCTGATGTTTTGGAGAGAAGTGGCTTCTTTGTTGCCCTTCTTGACACCAGGCCATCTTCCAAAAGTCTTCGCTTCACTGTGCGTGCAGATACGCTCACACCTGCCCGCTGCCATTCCTGAGCAAGCTCTGCACTGGTGGCACTCCGA
Source organism: Clarias macrocephalus (assembly GCA_011419295.1). Lineage (NCBI taxonomy): Eukaryota > Metazoa > Chordata > Actinopteri > Siluriformes > Clariidae > Clarias > Clarias macrocephalus. Next base: position 54,777 of record JAAGKR010000522.1, on the reverse strand, counting down.
TCCCGCAGCTGAATCCTCTTTAGTAGACGATCCTTGCGCTTGCTGGACTTTCTTGGATGCCCTAAAGCCTTCTTAACAAGAATTTAACCTCTTTCCTTGAAGTTCTTGAAGATCCTATAAATTGTTGATTTAGGTGATCTTAGTAGCCACAATATCCTTGCCTGTGAAGCCATTTTTATGCAACGCAATGATGGCTGCACGCGTTTCTTTGCAGGTAACCATGATTAACAATGAAAGAACAATGATTTCAGGCATCACCCTCCTTTTAACATGTCAAGTCTGCCATTCGACCCAATCAGCCTGAAATAATGATCTCCAGCCTTGTGCTCGTCAACATTCTCACCTGAGTTAACAAGACGATTACTGAAATAATCTCAGCAGGTCCTTTAATGACAGCAATGAAATGCAGTGGAAATTTTTTTTGGGATTAAGTTAATTTTCATGGCAAAGAAGGACTATGCAATTCATCTAATCACTCTTCATTACATTCTGGAGTATATGCAAATTGCTATTATAAAAAACGTAAGCAGCAACTTTTCCAATTTCCAATATTTATGTAATTCTCAAAACTTTTGACCACAACTGTATATTAGTTATATGTTATATGTTTTATATATTTTAAGCAGAACTTATTTAATTTATAAAAAAAATATTTTATTGATTCATCAAAAATAAATAAGCTGACTATTATTAGCTGGCAACCTATCTAACAGTTACTAGCGAATAAGTAAAACCTTGCACGAGTGTTGGTCTTTAAACATTCAATCATTTTTCAATCAAGTTTTCTTATACATCTAAATGTGAATACAAAGATCACTACTACACCACACACACCCCTACCTTTCACTTAAATCTAACACATTTAAACTATAAGGGCATGCTTCAGAACAGCATGAAACATAGCCTTATTGATGAAGCACTATTAATGTGATTAAAGCTCACCTGCTGCTTCATGTCAGCGTAGGCTTTTTCGGAGCTGAGCTCCACCTGTTTCTTAAAGTTCTCCAAAGCGCTCTCTGCCTGCTGGGCCTGTTGTCTCTGGGACTCTCTTAGGTGGCTTATTTGATCCTCTTTCTCCCTAGAAAGAGAGCATACACAGACACATACCTTTGAATGCAACAGGGTTTTAGACAAATCAATCATAGGAACTTAACTCCCTATCACATCCTGAAGAAAAAAACGAAGTGAAGACCCCTTGCGTTTCTACTTCTTCCTAACGGGACTGCTCTTACGCGCTTATAGACACAAACATATATGTAATGAATATATAAGTTAGCCACAAGACTGTCTCTTTATTATAATACTGAACACACATATCATACAAATGATCCTACAAAATACTTCCTGTCAAAAAAAAAAAAAAAAAAAAAAACTGTGCTGGCAATACGTTAGCCCATCTTTTCCCTTCGCGCCAAAAGAAAAATCTGAAAAAAACGGGAGCGTGCCAAGTACTCCTCCCAAAATGTATTCAGGCCATACATTTTGGGAAAAAAGACACACCCAAAGAAGGGAGTAAACAGATGCACTGTGTATTGCCTACTTTTCATCACCTGATAGGTGCCGCTTTACATCGAGAACTGAGAACTTCAACGATCATAGAGGCACTTGGAACCCGCAGGAGCGGTTGAACAAAACAGTTTCTCCACCGCATCCTGACAATAATGCAGAGAGACAGCAGGCAAAAAAGAGCTGTCAGAGTCAAGACAATGCTCACCCCGGGATGAGACTGACAGCTGCAAAGCGCCTGTCAAGCCCTTCTCAGAGCGAGTGTTTGTACTGTGCATTGCATTAGTATTTGCCCCTTGAACTTTTCTGCATTTTGTTGCATTATGAATTGAAATGGATTTAATTTGGATTAAACTGTATGTCATGAATTTTCATAATACATCCCATAATATATTGACGTGACTCATGGTTGCTTTTCTGACTAATACCCTCCTTACTTAGTCACTGGCTTTTGGCCTCCTCTCACAACCTGTGCCATATTCTATCATTTATAACCAGCGGACTTAACAGAGTTAGACAGGATTTTGCGAGTTTTAGATATTTATTATATCCCTGATTGATTTCTTTCCAGAAATCTGTCTCAGACTTGTCTTGTTAGCTCCTTGGCCTTCATCATGATGTCTATTTGGCATGTTCTTTAATCATCCCTGGGGTCTCCTACAAACAGGTGTATTTATATAGAGATAAAACACAGCACTCTAAATCCAATTCATATAATTGTAACTTCTGGGGGTGAGTGGAACAAATTTAGGTGTTTTACAGCAACATATTCTTATGCAGTCAAAATCCTAACCTTCCTGTAAATAATTTTGCAAAGTATCTGCCTGCCCAGTTCAATATTATGATATGTTTATATTTGTGTCATACTAATGCAGTACCACAGCAAAGGCTCTCTCTCTCTCTCTTTTTTTAGCAAGTAAGCGTAATTACAGAAGTAATTACTTTTAACTGACAGTAAGATTTACTAAAGTCTGTGAGAACAAACATACATGAAACATAGTAACCGCCACATCCTGTAGAATCAGTAACAATAATGCTGAGGCACAATATATTGTAATAGTATCCAAACTGGTTTATTTGACGTTACAGTGGAATGTGTTAGAGAAAGAATATATATATATATTTTTTGCCTTTGTGTTCTTAAAGAAAAAAAAAACACTGTACACGAAAAGGTTCAAAGCACATTTAATAAAGTTCTCATTCCACAGTAACAATTCATAAAAAGCTTGTGGTTGCACAGTCAGTCAAAACTGCTCCAACAACCAATTCGGGATACAAAACCCTTTAAAAAAGGCTTCCACAGAAGATTTTCCAAAGAAAAGAAGGAAACAAGTGTTTCACATCAAGCACTGTCGAGCTAAATGACAAACAACCACCGACTGGATGTCTAATGTGGGAGCTGTCCTGCTTTAGTAACTGTTTTTTTTATTTTTTTTATTATTACTCATACCCATAATGCCAGACATAATAATAACAGGAAACAATGTCAACAAAGAGAGAGAAAATGCACACCAAAGCTGCCTTCTTCTTTTCCCCCAGTGTAATTTTGGTCCCTCTCATGTTTGACATCAAACGGTCCAGAAATGGTCTTTTTCCCCCTGCAATGTTGTGTATTCGGAAAGTCTGTAATTATTAATCTGCCTTGCAACAGGAATACCTACAGGGCAGACACAGACACAAAAGGACCTTCTCTGGATCTCTGAGAGAAGGAGCAGCTTTGTGGAGAAACCAGCTTTGGAGGAACAGAGATTGAAGTGAACCAAAGATTGGGGGGGGGGGGGGGGGTTAGGGGGCACACAGCCACAAAAATAGGTCCCTGAGACTTTCAGAGTGAGGTGGCTGACTGGGAGGGACAAATACAGAGACAGATGCAGTTCTGAACTTACTATATTCATTCTCATCCTCAAGCACAAGGTCTAAATCAACACATGTTAACCCAAATTACAGACTATAATCAGACTAACGTTGTATTTATAACATAAATTATAATCCATAGTATGTGACAAACTTTCTGTTGTCTCTTGATCATAAATATATCCCAAATATATTTTTTGCCTTCACCACTTGCACTGTGTGTTTTTTTTTTTTCAGTAAGCAATGTGAAATGAGGAGCAGACAGTCTGTCACCATTCATCACCATGAGAGAGCGAGATGAGAGGGCAGACCAAGGGACGGTGGTGAACGAATAAAGAAACAGAGGGCGGGAAAGGGGAATGCCAGCTCGGCCTCTGCTCTTGGATGGGGTTTTTTTGGTCGGAGAAGTGGCAGGAGAGGAGGCTCAAATTAAAGATGTGCCGTTGGACCAGAGGAAATCCTTCTCATCCCGTGCTCTTAAAAGGCTTCTCATAGAAGAGCGGTGGAGGGCGGAGGAGTGAAAAGGGAAGGACTTAAGGCAAGGGTGACGGAGCTTCCGTCCAGCCACAGGCCAGACAGGAGGGTCCGTTTTCCAGCCATCTGAAACCACAAGACGCCTCCCATGTGGAGAACAGAGCACAACTGAAGAGGAAACTCATCTCCTGCCGCGGGAGAAAATGACTAGAGAGGCTTCGAAAACACAGCAGTGGCTCTCGGCCTCCCATTCATTTTCATAGATTTGGCTTTCAATTTCCAACATAGACCGGGTCACTTGCACTCGTGGCGGAAGTGTGTGTGGGGGGTGTGGATGGGTTATGTGTGTGGCAAGCATAGCAAAGCCCGGTGGCCTTGTCAACCCACACAGTTGTCTTGAAATGCATGACAACGCAGCACACGAATATGAATTATTTCCATGTAAATGACAAACAAATGTCAGGAAATATGAAAACATAAATCATACATAGGTTTGGATAGTATATCAAGCAATCCCTAAATTACTGTTAGGTAAAGGTTTTCAAGTAATGCTGGATACTATGCTATGTGAACAATAATGGTGACAGCATTAGAATTTATTTTTTTCCCATTGATTCTGAAAGTATTCTGAAATAGCAGTTCAGACATTTGCAAAACATCCAAGCTGTATGCATGTGCCTAAAAGTCCTTAAAATATTCACTGGCATGTGTTTTTTAAGTCTGGTCCTGCAGTATCACTATTCTACACATTTTGGTATTTACCTTGGCCCCATTTTACTGTAGCTGATTCAATTCGGGTAAATAATAAGCCTGGACTAGGTTTAGGGTGGCATAATGGAGCAGCAAATAATGTTGCCACCTCACATCTTCAGGGTCCCCAGTTCGATTATGGGGGTAAGCTATTGTCTGTACATTTCAGGGGCCATAAGGTTTTCTTCAGCTTTTATTGCATTTTCTTCCCACCTCGCAAAAACATGCCAGTGCCCATGGCTTGGCTACTGTAAACTCCCCCTAGGCATGAATGAGAGTGAGAATGTGTGTGCATGGTGCACTAGGGTGGACTTGCATCTCAACCAGGGTTTATTTACCTCCATCCGATGTTCCAAGAATAGATTCCAGATCTAACCCTGATCAAGATATAGTGATTATTTGAGATGAATTAATTAGGTTGTACTGAAATAAACAAAGAGGGATAAATGTGACTGAGAAAAAAGTTGGCTGTATTTGTAGGTTATTTTGTAAAGAGAAAAAAAAAACTAATGGAGAAAGATGCAACATGCTTGATTTTCTCACAAACTTGTTCATGGTGTGCTTACACTTCTGTGAGCACAAAAGCATTATTGCCCTTATTAAAATGCTTAAAGGTCAAACACATCCATCGTGATCAATGGCAGGACTCATGGTTGTTAGGACTTGGGGCATAAACATGTCAATCAATGAATATCTCACAAGACATTGTTATTAGAATAGTCCAAATAAATATGAATGCTCTTTCAAAGCACATGTGCCCCGACAACATAAAAGTCAGTACACCTACAAACATATGGCCAAATGCATCCCATGTGCGTGCCTCAAAAAGTCCAAAGCCTGAGACCAGGCATGTTATGAATTTTGTTTGACTGGAATGCTAACGAATCAGTACCAGATCAAAGACCGCCCCCAAAAAAGCAGCTCGTGAAATAAGATGAGAAAATGAAAAGCTGAAATATTCAGCGTCCTAAAAAGGGCTGCATTTTCTTCTCCCTTCACCCATTACCCTTTCCATCTCTCCCCAGAGAGTGAGTAACAAGTGCAGCTAGAGCAGCCATCAAGCACTTAGGCTCCTTGACTGACAAATATGCATAAATTCAAAAACAGCAGCAGCTGCGATTGAGAAGAACTTAACACCACACCACTGTGGTCAAATATTCTGTCTGAGTTTCGACAGAGAGTCGGGCTTAAAAAAGGGAGAGAGAGAGAGAGAGAGAGAGAGAGAGAGAGAAAGAGAAAGTAACGAAGCTAAATATGGTAAATGGAAGCTGTCTGTTATGATCACAAGGCTGTTTATTGAATGGACTGGGATCTTCAAGACAAAATCAGGCCAGTGTGGAAGAAAAGACTATCTAGTGATCCGTTAGCAGCTGATGCACGATTTTGCCAGTAATACCGCAGTGTGAATAGAGAGAGACCAAATCTCTCTTTGCTGCAGCCCTGGAGTACATGAGCGAAGGGATTAGCCTTCTGCTTAATATAAGGCAACTATTTTTTTTTCCTTTCAAATGTCCATGCTATTAAAAGTTTTAAAATGAAAAAATAAATAAATTAAATAAATAAATAGAATGAGAAATATGACTCCCAAAAGGTCCTTGTTGTGAATTAATGGGTAAAAGTGTGTGTGCATGGTGCCCAGCACTGGACTGCTGAACTATCCAGTATGTATTTCCGTCTCACTCCCAGTGTTCCCAGAATTCATTATGGTTACTAATGACAAACAAATAACATCAAATCAAGTGTCAGTGTTAATATGACATTGGTTACCACCAGAGTAAGAACAGATGATTTAAAAGATCTTCGACTGTTGTTTTTCTGCTGACTGGGATATGATTCATGCCACTAAGCTCTCCCGTCAGAATGTTTGGTTTGTTGGTGGATGTTAAAGAAAGTGGGTTAAAAAAAAAACCCTCAAACCTCTTTTCTTCGGAAATGGTCATAGTTTTTGTTAATTCAGGTTAGAACAACATACTCATGATGGCATAACATGATAAAAGGGCACGAAAGAAAATGTGAATCAATTTGCTTATAAGGTGCTCTTTAGAGCACCTGGCAAGAACATGGCAAGGACAAGCTGTCTGCTTTTCCAGTGATATGCAGCAGGTCATGTCTCTCCTCTCTCTCCTGGAAGAAGATAAATTCTCTGCCTTCTCTGTTGAACCTTTAGCACACTTTGCTTTCATTAGGAATTTGCTAGCATGGAACATCAGGCTTGTATTAGCCACTCATGAACACAGGCCGTAATTCATAAACAATGCAAAACTGAAGTGAAGTAAATGTTTTTCGACCAAAGGGAAAACAGAAGAGTAAGAGGAAAAGTACATTAACAATGTGACATTCAGCCAACAGTCATGTTATACAAGAAGGGAAAGCATTTCTAATGCTTAGTTTTATTCCCATGGTAAACCCAGTTGCATCTATGACTGGTACATTGCAATATATATATATATATATATATATATATATATATATATATATATATATATATATATATATATATATATATACACACATTTCTTCTAGCTACTACCCTGGAGAAGGTGAGACATTAAAACAGAAATAAGTAACAATCTATTTAACCTCTTTTGGATATACAATGATCAGCCATATAATATACAAAGGTTTTGGGTTTTTCTTGTGCACTCGGATAGCTCTGGACCCTTGAGCGTCCCTCCACAAGGCCTCTGGGTGTGTGCTGTGGTGTCTTGGACATGGACATAAGCAGTGGATCCTTTGGATACTGTGGGTTGTGGGGTTGGGCCCCTGTGAATCAGACTTGTTTGGCAAGAGGATCCCATAGGTGCTTGGTCAGCAGATTGGGATCTGGGGAATTTAGAGGGAAATCAGGATGGCGGCCTTGGCCTCTTTGCCTTCTGGGCCCCATGTGCAGTGCACTGGGTGTTCTGGTGCCAGCATTAGCCTTTCTTGGAATCAGAAGCCTAGCCTTTGGTCTCTGCAGGCATGGGTGAGCTATGGGTGCACATGAATCTGTCACCAGTTTGCAGTCATAATAGTATAGCTGATAGGTGCTTGAGCTCAGAGACCCACAATTGGCTAGTGTCAGTGTGATTGACAGGTAAGTGAGTATGCCATCTGATCTTACCACAACATAATGTATCTGAGGAAATTCGTCAAATGTTGGTAAGTTGGGGACAACATATTAGCAGCTTTTAGAGGGTGTCATCGCTCTATGTCCCACAATCATTTTAGTTTCATCTGAACCTCACGTCTTTGCTAAGGAATGTGCACAGTGATAAAGGTGGTTCAAACACACATGAGCTTATTGATTTTCATTCTCTGGCCATCTCCCTACATCAAAAAAGACTACAGAGGGTAAAAATAATAATAAACCTTTGTACTTCTACTGCAATGCTAGACATACAGACAGATGGATCGGCTAGGAAGATGGGGCCTCAATTCCTAAGCTGGAGTCTGCTTTTAATTGCAGTGCCACAAATAAAGGTGAGCGGTTACCTTTATCTGGTTATGTATTTCAACACAAAGAAGTGAACCAAAACATGTTCAATGAAAAGGTATTAATTTTTCCCTAAAATGTTCAACACTGGCTAGGCCTCACCCAGGAAATGAAAGACTGGTTTGGTTAAAAAAAATAAATAAAAATAAAACAAGGAGAAAGAGAGAAACAGCACCAGTCCCCCAGAGCAATTCAGCAGGACTGGAGTGATTAGGCTGTTTGATGCTGGCCTCTGAATTCCCTGAGATTGCGACTTCCTGCCCTTGCCCTACCCCCATAACCAGGGCCATAAGCCCACAAGCTGAGCAAATTTCACATCTGCAGTGAAAACACTGCGACCAAGCATGTTATCCTGATGCACTTTGAGGTTTATGCCAGCATCTGTTGCCAGATCAAGGCTCCGCTTGCCCTTTACCTGTGCTAAAGGTCAATTTAAACAAGCACAGATTCAAAGTCTTCTAGGTCATTTTACAACTCTTTGAAAAGTGATGAAAGCAAAGCAGAAGCGCAAAACGTGCCTCAATCTATAAGAATTATGGTGAAGTGGCTTTGAGTAGCCTGGGTCTCATCGGGTGAATAGGCCATTCAACATAAAGATCTGAGATGGTTTCACTTAAAGACAGAGGTTCTGATGAGATGGAAAACAGAGAGGGGCTCATAACCACAACCACATACATTTTTATGAAGAGGGAGGTTGAAAAAAAAAACAGTTAATGCTCATTCAGTGTGTATTTTTAATAAGAATAGTGTGCAGCTAGCTATAGCTTCAGCATTCACAGCCAGTCGCCACTTTGCACACAGCATGTGAGACAGTATGCTCATTTCCTCTGATGATCAGAGACGCATGAGGATGAAAGATTGAAACTTTGTTTTTATATTCAAGCTTTGTACTTCAGCATAGTGTTGCTATAGTAACACAAGTAAAATCAACACACTAGACCATTTGCATGGGAAGAGAGGACTATTACAAGATTTTTTTTTCTTTATTAAGGCGTGTAAGCCTAGAATAAACAACGCATTCCACAACTAAAAGGGAAAAAAAAAAACACTGAATATATAAAAATATATATTCTAATACTTGTGGATAAGTCTACTTACAGTAGCTACATTACACACTAATATTTTCACCTACATATAGATTCCCACATAAACACAACTGCACAACTGAAAAAACATACTAACAACAAAATTGTCTACACACATGGACATGCAATTTGCACCTGAACACACACGTGCCATCATGAGAGCCATTCTGTTACGGTGGAAAACAGAGGGTACTCTGTGTGGTTCATTTCATTTTGATTTCACTGCTCGTCCTCATATCTCTGCTACCAGGCGATGTACATTTAATGAATCTGTTTCATTTATGCTTTGAAGTGCTGGACAGACTTTAAACCTGGTTATAGGCAGGTAGTGAAGCAGAGAACCTTGCCACTTGTTAGTCTGATGATGGCTTAATTAGCGCCACACTAAGCAGGCTTCTGTACTGTTCTTTCCTGATATCACCTAATTTATCAGCCATTAATGGTTTGCGATTCACACATTTTGTAACCTTAAAGAAAAGAAAAAGCTTTACTACAAGGAACATAAAACATTAATGCTGGAATTTTACAAAATGTGTAATTGGCATTCTTGTCTCTTTTTCTTACACTATGTATAAAATACTCATTTTTTCTTGTTCCCAGCAGGCATTTCCCAACTGCTTAATGGACTAAGTAAATGAAAAACACTTAATCATTCTCTTCAAACATTGCTTTTGTGACCTGGACAATAAAATTTGAAAATATGCCCATTTTCCAGAAGATTCCAGGTAGATTCAGTGCTGAGTAGCTGATTAAGAATTTTCTAGGACTATCAAGAACTATCTAGAATGTTGTATTCAATAACAAAGCATATGCAATTTTAGAATGTTCAATAACTTTCCATAGTAATATACTGTAGGAGCAGGGGCTCACCACTTCAGGGCATTTTTGCTGCCTAAGCAAACACATACTATGAATCTATCTGAACTGATTAGAGATGACATCAAGAAGCTGCAAACATTCTTCAGACGCATTTCGCTACATATGCACCCAGTTTATTAACAATATGAGCAGAAAAGTACTTGTGTGAAGCCTATAAGACATATTTTGGCATACTGTAATTTGAACTTATGATGGGGGACTATATTTAAGGCAAACACATGAAAGTTAGTTACATATTACAGTCACAATCTCAACATGAGCAATTAAGAAATAAAGCATACTGTCTAGGAACGAATCTGTGTTACATAGTGTGATCAGTTAACTTCAACTTCAGAATTTTTGGTTTTTGTTTGTTTTTTGCCCAGACTAACTAATAGTGTAGCAGCCATAACTAAAACACTCCAGAGCTATATCACTATAGTAACAATGATTGTTTGAACTTGACCATGCAGTAAGTTCTTCTTCATTAACTGCATGCATTTATTTAAATGTAGAATCTAATGGTTATTAGTGATTAGTTTAAGTAATAGCACAAATAACTGCAACTGGGTGATGCATAAAAAACCAACAGAAAAACACCAAAACTATTAGTCACAGTATTCAATACAGTAAGGTAGTACACAAAATTGGATTGCCCGGTTAGCCTCACTGTCTTGGGTTATGAATGCATTTTAAAAGTCTGAAGATGACCACAGTGGGCTGTACCTCAAGCAGCAAGAGCTCTGGCCTTAATGGGGCAGAATTCACTCTTCATTCCTTGCCCTTTTTATTTCCCAGTAACTAAATATCACTGGATAAAATGGTATCATTCATTACGGTACAGCCTTAATATGTTCATTAAGAAAGGCTGTTTAAACAAGCCTGTTAAAATCACAAAGATATCACATATCCACGGGAAACAAAATCTGGAGGTTGTCATTGTAGACCTAAATAAGTCCCGTTACTGTCAGTCAGGTGTGATATACCACAGTCAGGGGCCAAACAAACTATGAGCTCATAGATGGCAATTACCTAGGCCTTAAGTCACTGTTTAAAACCAGATTGTGAGATTCTGGGTCAGCATTTACACTTTGTGATAGGCATGCCTACAGCAGTGGCCAAAAGTTTTAAGACAACATATGCAATGCATTACAGTTTCCAAAACATGCGATTTAACTAATTAGTTCGAGTCGAACTGGCTGGTTCAATTCACGAATGGAACAAATATTTAGCAGGACATTTACTTTCTGAAGCTGGGATATCCACCATGCACAGAAATGCCTAAAACTAGGGAATTTTCAAGTGAATTGTGAACTTCTGTGTCAAATTTTTTCATATGCTCTTCAAGAAGCAATTAAGCAGGCATGGATTGAGCAAATGATAGCAGAGTACTTGTCATGCGCACTCCTAATGCAACCGGAAATAATGAGGTTGCGATTCAGGAAGCATAAAAGGAAACAAGATGGCTCTGCACATCGCTCAGTCATTAAGTTCGCCCATGCTACTACCGACGCTACATCTATCTATTCATGAGTACTCATTTTCTTGGGTTTATTTCCTGATTGAGTGTGTGTTATTAGAACGCGGGTTGCGTTGTGTAAACCCTTGCTCTCGCCGCGAGAGAGTTCTAAAAATAACTGCGTGGTTTTCCTGCCTTCTCACGCTACTTTCGCATTTGGGTTTACCATCCACGCTACAGGGCTAACTGCTAGTCTTCTGTTTCATCTCCGGTTGCCTAAGACAGAATGACTGAGCCATCAGCAGTAAACCCAGCGGATTACGCTCACCTCTGCAATGTGGTTAACTGGCATGTCGAGCTGACGATATGTCTTCCAAGACGTCGCGGCCTTACGCCGCAAGGTGGCCGAGCTACGGCTAGAGATCACTGCTCTACCGAATGCTCCACCGCCCGCCACCCCCCTCCCTACCTTCTGATGTTTACCTGCCGTTACCGAATAAGTGGGATGGTTGCGCATTGTTCTCCTCGTCTTGTTGTTATCCGGACAGGCAGCTGAGTGGGCCACGGCGGTGCTTCGTTCAGATTCTGATGTAGCTCACTCCTACAATGAATTCACCCGTCAGCTCAGATTCACCTTTGAACATCCTGCTGCTGAGGTGGAGACAGACAATTTTATCATCTGCGGCAGGGAGGGTCATCTATGAGCCGCTACATGGCCGATTTCCGGACTCTCGCCGTACAGACCGACTGGGGAGACTCCGCCCTCCGGACGGCCTACTACGAGGGACTAGCAGGACAAGAGCTCTCCGCGACTCTGGAGGGATTAATCCAACTCGCCCTCCGAATTGACCAACGCCTGCTCACCCGTCCTAAGCCAACTCCTCGTACCCTGCCGCCCACCACACCGTCACGGCCCCATTTCACGCCACGACCTTCCTCCTTTTAATCCGACACGCCCGTTCCTGAAGCACGCTCCTCCTTCTCAACTGCACCCACCGGACCCAGCCAATCATCCTCATCATCAACCAACACGAAGAACAGATTCAATTCTACATCACCTCCATCTTATCATCCTCGGGCACCCTTGGTTATTGCCAACTCATATCTTGGACGCAGAACCGCATTCTACAGTGGGGTCCGACGTGCACCGAACTCTGCCTACGGGCCCGGGCTGGGACGTGTTCTAAGGAGCCCGAGGCCCCCAATGTCGACACCAACAGCATCCCAACGCCTTACCGGGAACTGGCTGAAGTGTTTTGTAAACGACGCACCACCCACCTACCTCATCGCCCCTACGACTTGGCAATCAACCTTCAGCCGGGTTCCGTTGCGCCCTGCGGCCATCTCTACTCACCATCTTCTACCGAGATGCAGGTGATGGAGGAGTAGGTTTCCAGTGCCCTTCGCCAAGGTACCATCCGGCCCTCCTCCTCACCTGCCGCTGTGGGGTTATTCTTAAAGAAAAAAGGCGATGACTTACGTCCATGTGTCAATTATCGGGGGCTCAACGACATCACCATCAAGAACCGACACCCATTGCCGCTTACCAACTCTGCCCTGGCCACCCTCTCTGGTGCCACCAATTTTACTAAGTTGGACCTCCGGAGCGCCTACAACTTGGTGCGCATTAGAGAGGGCGATAAGTGGAAGACAGCCTTCATCACCCCCACAGGACATTATGAACACCTGGTCATCCCTTTTGGACTATGTAACGCACCTGCCGCATTCCAACAGTTCATTAATGATGTTCTCAGAGACATGCTAGGCCACTGGGTGTTCGTCTATCTTGACGACATCCTCATTTACTCCCAGACTGTTGACGAACACATCCAACACGTCAAAGCGGTTCTCGAGAGATTGCTCGCCCATCAGCTGCACTCTAAGTTGGAGAAGTGTGCTTTCCACGAGCGCTCTACCACGTTCCTGGGTTTTGTCATCAGGGTGTGGCCATGGACCCGCAGAAACTGGAAGTTGTGCGTCATTGGCCCCTACCCAAGACCCTCAAACAACTTCAATGGTTTCTCGGGTTTGCAAACTTCTATCTTTGCTTTATCCGGGACTACAGCACAGTTGCAGCTCCTTTAACCGCTCTGACTCGTCCTTCCTCTCACCCCTTCAACCTCAACCCTACTGCCACCTCTGCTTTCCACGAACTTTGTCGCCGTTTCACCTCTGCTCCTATCCTTCTCCACCCCGACGCAGACAAACTATTCGTTGTGGAGGTGGACGCTTCGAATGTGGGCGCTGGGGCCGTTCTCTTCCAACGAGGTCACCTGCAAGGGTGCAGCTTCTTCTCCAAAAAATTTGACCACACTCAGCAGCGACACGAGGTAGGGGAACGCGAGTTGTTGGCCATAAAGTGAGCCTTGGAGAAATGGCGACACTGGCTCCAGGGCGCCAGAGAGCCATTCATCATCTGGACTGACCACCAGAATCTAATCAACATCTGCAAAATAAAACAGCTTAACCCTAGACAGGCGCGGTGGGCATTATTTTTTGAAAGCTAAAACTTCCACCCGTCATACCGCCTGGGGTCCAAGAACACCTAGGCCGACACCCTCTCCCGACAGCATGAGGAGAGAGCGTCCCCCGGGTGGAGCCCGTACCTGTCCTACCTCCCACCAAAATCATAGCACCACTCCGTTGGGATCTGGAGACGAGGGTGCGCCAGGCACAGGCTGCGGAGACCGAACCGGCAGGTGTGCCACCTGGTCGACTCTATGTACCCAACACCGTCAGGACGGAGGTCATCCAATGGGGACACTCCTCCCCCCTCGCTGGACACCCCAAAACGCGTCGCTCCCTCCAGTTCATCCAGCGCGCCTTCTGGTGGCCCACCATGACCAAGGATGTTCACGAGTTCGTCCAGGCGTGTCCAGTGTGCGCCAGGGCCAAGGATGCAAACCAACCAGCTCCAGGCAAGCTTCAACCACTTCCTGTTCCTCGTCGGCCCTGGACGCACATTGTCGTCCACTTCATCACGAGCCTGCCGGTCTCCGAAGGAAAGAACACCATCCTCATCATCGTCAACCGGTTCTCCAAAGCTGTGCACCTGGTGGCCCTCCCCGGGCTCCCGTCAGCTAAGAAAACTTTTGGACTATGTAACGCACCTGCCACATTCCAACAATTCATTAATGATGTTCTCAGAGACATGCCGCTGGGTGTTATTAGAAATTAGAACATGTAGTCTGCCTGCATGGGTTCCCAAAGGACATCGTCTCGGACAGGGGGCCTCAGTTCACCTCACGGTTCTGGAAGGCCTTCTGCCGTCTGATCAATTCCACCTGTAGTCTGTCCTCCGGCTACCATTCACAAACTAACAGTCAGACAGAACGGACCAACCAACAACTGGAGCGCTACCTGAGGCGCTACCTCATCTGGGCTGAACTGTCACACAACCTCCATGTATCTTCCGCCAGCGGCTTAAGCCTATTTGAAGCATGCTACGGTTTCCAGCCTCTGATGTTCGACCACTAAGAACCGGAGGTTGAAGCACCGTCGGTCCAACAGTTGGTCCGTCTGTGTCGAAGGCTATGGAACCAAGCAAACCTTGCCATCCAACGCGCCAACACCCGCTATACCACTCAGCACCGCCGTCGACACCCACCGGGGCGATTATACCACGTAGGTGACAAAGTATGGGTGTCCACAAAAAATCTACATCTGCAGACAGAATCCCGGAAGTTATCACCTCAAATCATCGGACCATACCGCATCACCCTCCGAATCAACCCCATAACCTACCGGCTCCAGCTGCCTGCGGCGCTCCCGATCCACCCAGTATTCCATACCTCCCGGCTCAAACCCTTCACCACTCTACCTATTCGTGAGTACTCACCTTCTTGGGTTTATTTCCTGATTGAGTGTGTGTTATTAGAATGCGTTGTGTAAACCCTTGCTCTCGACGCGAGAGAGTTCTAAAAATTACTGCGTGATTATCCTGCCTACTCGCGCTACTTCCGCATTTGGGTTTACCATCCACACTACAGGGCTAACAGCTAGTCTTCTGTTTCCTCTCCGGTTGCCTGTGACAGTAATGCAGTCGTCTTTTTGGCTCTATACCCAACCAAATCCAAAGGGTTTTAAAGAACCGGCAAAATATTGAATGTTGCATGAATGAAACATTGCATTATCTTAGTATCTTAATTGTCATTATTTAAAAAATAATGAGGAAAAAAATTTTAATTTCTTTAAAACGTTGAATTTCACTTTTGCCTCAATACCTGTAGCTGCCACTGTACATTACTAATATGGTAAAAACACCCAACACAGCTCGGAATCAGCTCAGAATCAAAGATGCAAATATTTGTTTTAAAAATATGGGTGTATATTCCTGCAATCTTCTCAAACAGCCTCCCAGCTGCATTCCTGTCTTGGGAAAGAGACTGACCCAATGTCACACGTGAGAGTCAGGTGATGGCCTTTACCATGAGAGGCTTTTGTGCAGTGTGTGACACCAAAACAGTGATTAGTTTATTATGCATTATTAATCAACTCTTATTTTCTTAAGGAATAGCTTATAAGAAAATAAAAAAAAATGTCTAAAAATGAATTGGAAATTAATTTCATCTTCTTTAGTTTTACGCTCATCAACTTCTACACTATTTTTTTTTCCACATATCACTCACCTGAGTGCCTCGTCCAACTTCATGATCTTTTTTCTGGTTTCACTCCGCTCCTTCTCCAGCTCAACCTGCACCTGGAGCAAGACAGGATAGCACAGGCGTTGATCAATCACCTTGCCCAATCAACTCTTTCTCCCATAATTTATCTCCACACAGCCACGGCTCTGTCTTTTACGGAGCCCTCAATTTCCTCTATCTCCTTGAGGTCAGAGGCTCAACCCTGCCTGAATGCCTGCAGGTGTATAGGGTGTCCCAGCTCTCCAGATGGGTGCCTCGCCATCAGCCTTTATGACCCTGACTTTGAAGGCAGGCTGTGGTCCAGGTGTTGTGCTCACTTTCAAAACGTGATCTCCGCTTGATCATGATGGCCTAATTCATTACGATGACTTTCTTTCTTTTCATTTTAAACTTTTTATGACAGAAATGACATTTTAAAGGGAGCTTATTAAATGTTCAAAGTGACGCCTGGCACAACCAATGATTATCCAGTCATGCTTGCCTTTTACGACACATTCTTTTTTTTTTTTACGTACCGTAATCAGTAATCAATAAATAATCAGCTAAAGAACTTAAAACACACACACAGTTAAGCCAAAAGCAGAACCTGTGCCACAGTCATATTGACTTTCTTCAGTTCATTTCCCCAATAGTTTATGTCACAAAGGACATAAAAGTAATAAATAAAAGAAAAAGAAGAGAACATGTAGAGCTGTTTTTACTAGTTGGATAAATCGGTTGTACATAAAATCTTTTCGGAATCAAAAACACCCTTGGAAACAATTTTCATGAAACTGAACGAAATAAAATGTAGTGTAAAGCTGTTACGCACATAATTCTAAACAGGGATAATAATCATTCAACTAATACTATATATCATACGTGATCCAAGGACAGATCACCACATCTTAATGCAAAACCTGAGAAAGCCGAGAAAGCAAACATAGTGCGGCATTAGAAACTTTGAAGATGATTACAATGATCACCTTTTAAGTTCCCTTAATTGTCCTTATTAGATACCATTCGTAGCCTTGTCAATTCTTCTGTGCAACCTGGGACTGGTTCAAGGACTGGTCAGCACATTGGCACTTTTTTATCCAGTTTATTTTTAAACTTTATCCATGTGAAGTGTGAAACAAATTTGTGAAATTACGAATTGTTACGTAATTTGTTGTATATGTAATCGAAGCAAAATTGAAAAGTAAATTTGAAATAAAACAAGGCAAATATGATTTGACATTAAAATAATGGTGTTGCAATGTATAGTACAGCATACCTCTCTATGCACAAGTCTAGCAATATTTACATCTTTGGTAAAATTATAGAGAAACACATTTTACATTGTAACACTACAATGGATTAAAAAAATTAATAAAATTAAAATTTAGATTTTTCAGCTTTAATTCAAAAGCCTGCCCAGTTCTAATATAGAATATAGATCTTATATAGAATATAGAATATAGATCTTGTACCAGAATGACTAGAATAGAATAATATTCAAAATGCACTATATTATCTGTTAAACATGGTAAAGACAATGAGCATACAGTATATGGAATGGGCTTGTCTGGCTGTCAGTGAAAGTTACCACGACTGCCCATGAGTGTACTGTCTTACTCGGGTCCTGCCTCTCTCTGCTTCTACTGGCACGAGTGATAAAATTCATCATCATGCCACTTGACTACATGTACCTTTTATAAAAGAGGTTTAAGACAACAATGGAGCTTTAGAAAAAGCTAAAAGCAACTTTTTTTCGAGTGTACCAACATGGCACCAGGCTCCGCCCCAACTTCAGTCATATACCCATATGGGCAGATATAACCGGTTGTTGGTTGCTGTACTGTATGAACACTACTTTCTGTCAATCATTAATTACCATGCAAATACTGAGTCATGATGCAGTAAATATGTAAATTTAGCTTAATCTAGAAACCTTTCACAGGCTTTAACTACGTTTAATTCAAAATATTTGGCAACAGTGCCCAGCTTGGCTCTTGCAAAACCTGAGCAACAATAGTTCGCACACTAGCCAGTAGAAAAGCAATATTAAACACTACATGACTTTCACTTCCTCTGTCTGGCTGGATAACAGGAAAAAAAATATCACCTTTTTTTCTCTGGTATGCTGCAGGTCTATTCTCTCCTGCTGTATTTTATTTTCCAGTTCCTGGTCAATAAAAAAAAAAAATCAGACACATCAGTCAAACAAAATAAAAATCTTCAGTACGCTTTTCAAAATCATTTATTTCTGAACCGCATCAAGTCAAATGAATAAATTTGAACTTTATACAGACAATCTCACACATACAAAGGAAACAAGAAACATTTGAGTAAACAGATCAATTCAGTTCCTTGTTTTTTCTTGGTTTTATAAAAGTTGAGTAGACAAGTGCGTCATGAGTATTTACCCTGATCTGCTTTTGCCTTTGGTGCTCGCTGTCTCGCAGCTGCTGTTTGAGCCGAGCCACCATCTGTTCCAGGTCCTCGATCACCTCAGACGCCTGACAGCGAGTGCATGTTTAAGTCAGGAGCTCTTAGTACAATTCATTGTCTTTCCTGTTATTCAGTAGGAAACCCTTTCAGACCAATTACATTTTTAGTGTAGATATTTGTAGGCTATAACATCACCAGTAAAAGCTAGAAAAAGTATTGTGAGCAGTATCTGATGCTAAGACTATAATATTTTTAGAAGATAAAATTGATACATTTACCTTTTGATTTGGTTTCAGGCTTAATTTAAGAAAGGTGTATTCATAAAATAAATTTTATGAATGTATTCAAATAAAATTTTAATTTAAAACGTTTTGATTAGCAATGCAGCAACAGGAAAAAGAGAGGGACAGATATGTGATTTGTTCAGCATGGAGAAAATTAAGTTGGTGTTAAATAAATAAATAAATAAATAATACATTAAATGTAAAATAATTTTACCTTTTGTGCACATGCATTTACAGTCAGTTATTTCTATATTTTGTTTTTTTTTAATCATGGATCCAAATTTCCAGAACAAGTAGCTCTATACATGCCACAAAATTCACTGTCTAAATTATACAGATCATTCACAGAATTAACAGAAGGGTTTACTTTCATGCTAGTGCATGTACAGTAAGCGCTTTGGAATAAAGTCATTAACATAAAGTGCACCAATCCTTAGTAACTGCTTGGTCGATCTGATGCAAAGGTTTCATAAGCAAGTACAAACAAAAATAACATCTGTTAAACTGAAGTCAGGTATTTCAGCAGGCAGAGTAGTCAGTAGGGTTCAAGATGAAAATAAAAAGATAGATAGACAGACAGACATATTCAGATAGTGCCACTACATTACACACCCAATCCAGATCCAAATAAATAAATTAATTAATTACGTAGTTAATTAGTTCATATATTCTACAGAGCTTTTCCTGCACAGGGTTATGGGAGGCCTGATGCCTATTCCGGGGACTTAAGGAGGCAGGGAGCCAGTCCATCGTAGAGCAGACGCAAGCACAAACTCTAGCAACTTTTGAATCACCAATAATCACCTAATCTCCAGGAATGTGCTAGAAAAACAGTGTACCTGGAGGAAACCCACCCAGCATGGGGGGAACACACAAACTCCCCACACACAGACGTCGGATTTGAACTCTTGGCCGTAAAGGCGCAAAGACACGGTGCTAGCCACGACAGAACTGTGCTGTCAAAAAATAATAAATAGATATATAAAATGACCACATTCTATTGAACTAAGGTAAGTTATAATCGACTTTCTTCCTTTCGGGAATTAAACCACACTAAAGTTTGTCATTAAAACTCCTAGGAGGATCTCGACACACTCTGTGACAGGTTGGTTTTGGTCCACACCCGAGTTTGACTGTTGTGTTCGTACCTGCACAAACTAACTGAATAAGAATTAAACACTGTACATGTAAAAGTGTGTGATACCAAGTGGAGTGTTGGTTATGAGGCCACCTTGGCTGCAGACAATGCATGCTCCTGCTGAAAGTGGTTGATGTCCGCATCATGTTTGGCCTGGAGCTTTTCCAACACCTCCTCATGCTCATCACTCTGTAGATTCTTCTCCCTCTGTAAAGTCATATTTCTGAAACACACACGTGCACAAGCACACAAACAAAAAAGTTGCCTACTTATGGATGCTACAACAGAAACTATGTTGGATTGAACAAACATTATAAATGAAAGTGATGGTAATGACCAGGGATACTTTCTGCATGTTTGTGTGCATGTGAACATATGCTATGTGCACCTGCAGTTGGCCTCCTGCAATTCTGCGCTCATGGCTGCAATGTGGATCTCCAGCTCAGCTTTCTCCTGCGTGACCTTCTGCCTGAGCAGGTTCCCGTTCTCCACCTCCACCGAGAGCTGCTTTACCCGAGCCTCCAGATCCCGCACTGTCTGTTCCTATACAGTATACACACACAGAAAGCAAAATAAACATCAAGACTAATGCACAAAGTGACATCAACAACTTTGTCAACGATATACAAGTACAAATTTACACGCATGCAACTGTAAAATTTTATATTTTAAAAGTAACATTTATTTATTTAAGAACTACATAACAGCCTGAAAATCTATTATGAAATTTACTGTCTGAAAAAAAATTGCCACAAGTCTGCCAACCCAGCCTTTAAACCCCATAGATTCCTATCCGATCTAGCACCAATTGGATACGCTGGACAAACAAGCCTGATCCACACAGCAACCCAGAAGTGTTGAGGAGTCATGCCCAAGGGTCCAGAGTCACCCTGGTGGCACAAGGGCAACTCAATATTTAGGCGGCTTTAATGTTAATGGTTTTAATATTATGGCTGAGAGGGGTAACCTTTTCTCTACAAAGTGGAAACAAATCATGTGAATTGGTGATGAACTATAGTTGTTTTGTTTTTTTATCATCAGCCCATCCAGGAAACCTCAAAGTTTTGCATGATACTCAAAAAATACATAAATTTTTTATCATTAACTAATTTACAAAAAACTATAGGTATGCTATTGAGGCATATTTTCCCATCTAATGTTCTTTAATGAAGACAGACGAATCGATATAATTTTTTGAATGATTTTCTCATTACTCGTACGAAAAAAAATTAAATATCGCACTTAAAAAATCAGAAAAGATATTTCTCTTTACTATAAAATGCCAATTTTGTCTACAGTGTAGTTTCACATATTCTTTTCTTTTCTCAGTCAATCCTGAATTGGAAACAATTGTAATCAAATTTTTTGGTGTTTTTTTTTGTTTTGTGGTTTTTTTTTAATTAATAAAATGTATTATTTAATAAAAAAACAATAAATGCTCCAGTCAGTACTATAAATCCTTTATTTTGTCATGATAGACATTATGCTGAAATGGTTTATAAGAATTGATGTCTGTAAGGATCATGTGGAAGCTCAATCAAAACCAGACATCTAAGAATGAAGCTTTTAACACAGAGATATATATGCTCTTCTGGTCTCATCCTTAATACAAGCCACTGTCCCTAACATGGCAGCTGGAATGCAGGTTGATGTACGTGATGACAGCCTATTGATTTAAGATACGCGGCCCAGGCTGATGAAAGTTACCCGCGCTGAAAGGAGCGGCTTCACAGACACGGGCCGCTTCGAAGAAACAGAAAAATGAGCCTTTGTTAGCTGCCGGCGTGAAACGTGGCATGATCTAAAGGACTACAAGTCTCAATCGTGACGCATGTGCCTAGTGATTTATTGGCAAGTTCGAAGTCTGACCCTCGGTAATGCAAGAGAGCAAAAGAAGAAGAAGAAGAAGAAGAAGAAGGGAAAAAAAAAAGAAAAAACAGTAACTGACTGGAGGCCTGGAATTAATAGATATTTTTTTCTCAGTGAACCGTGCAGGCAGTCTTTCCAACCTTTGCCAATCAAATATCCATGGCAAATCTTGGCAAATTATAAAAATGGGTAATAATGATGTAAGAAGAAGAAAAATATGTATATAACAGTCAGTGACCAGATGAAAGATGAGGAAATACTCCTTCTATCATATTCCTTCCATCAAACATGAGGCAATGGAGGACTCAGTCAAGGTGTTGCTGCACACACAACAAGACCGTGACACAGAAATGAGTGAGTGTATAACCTGCTCATTTTGGTCAATAAAACACTTTCTTTCAGTCAAAAGTGTGCATGTGCTTTTTTTTGGTTTGTTTTTTTTAACCTATTTTTCTTTTTTTTGGGTAAGTTTTACCTGTACGAATTTTGCTTTTGTGTTTGTGCACACAGTAAGGAATTCCAAAGTCAGGAGAAGCACGAGGATTTGTGAACAGCTTGTGTTTGGGGGTCTCTATTTAGTGGACTGCATGTTGTGCAAATCATACATGGAGATAATGTACATTAACATAGTTCTTGGTTGAAATTTTTTTAGCTCTGCAAACTGACCGTGAAGTGTGACAATTGAAATGTGACCACAATGTAAGTAATCGGGGCCGAATTCCACAACCCTTACTCTGTGCCAGAATGCATTCCAAAGTTCAGCTGAGGCTCATATGAAGCTTCTGCAGTCACGCTGAGATAAATCCAGTTGGTAGCTTTTAAAGTTATGGTGCATTTAGCACAAATGTATTTTTTTTTCTTTTCTTGAAAATAGCCAGGAAAGAATTCCCTAGAAGAATTCAGATTTTGGAAAGGTTGCTATTAACAGAGTAAGAAATCTAGCAACAGGCTGCAAGTGCATGGATAGGCGGTACATAAAAAAAAAAGGCCCAGGCATATCAAACCTACTGAACACAATAACATGGCTTCCAATAGAAAGAATGTGAGATTATAATTTTAACTGAAGCATTTCATACCAATTACACATTTCCCCCACGATCCATACCCAACAGTCAGCTCTTTCCAATCATATGACTGCTACCAACTGGTGATCTTAAAGGTGTTTTAAGTGCTTGCTCAAAGCTTATGCTGCGTCAAAGAGAAGCGGAAAACACTCAAAGAAAGTGCTATTCTGCCCTCTTCTGCATTCATATGCTTACAGGTGCCTGGGATTGGCTAGAGTCGCTGTGATTGACACGGGAAGCCAAAGCATGGCTACCCTTCCCATTGACACAGTCTATTTTACTATCTTGTTCCCTGGCACTAAATAGCTTAAGCATTGGTGACATTTGAACTCATCTTTTGAATACAGCGGAAATAATTTTCTGTTTTAGCACTTATCATGTGCAGTGTAATACTGTTACTCTGCACATAAATAAAAAAATTTCACCTGCTAGTAAAAGCTTCATGAGTGTTGAAAGTCTTTACCTGAGAGCTACCAGAGGTTCTCTGAAATAGAGAATGCATGTCAACCTTTTCCACCATGGGAATAATTCAAATTTCTTCATGTCCAGTGACCACGATTTTTTAAAGAGAATTTAAAACAGGACAGACAGAATAGAAAGGCAG
This sequence comes from Clarias macrocephalus, assembly GCA_011419295.1. Classification (NCBI taxonomy): domain Eukaryota; kingdom Metazoa; phylum Chordata; class Actinopteri; order Siluriformes; family Clariidae; genus Clarias; species Clarias macrocephalus. Next base: position 31,302 of record JAAGKR010000522.1, on the reverse strand, counting down.
CTTCATCAAATAATGATCACTAAGTAAATGTGACCTAGTCATTCTGCTGTGCATCCAGCACTGAATGTAAATGATCCTTTCTCATATGTTAGGCCTGAAAGTGTCAGGAAGTACAGATAGATTCCTTTTCACCTACAGTATTACTGAGTGACAAAACATCATTCTCTGATGCATCTTAGCATTCCTCGTCATTGCTGCCAAATAGTTACAGAAATGAAGGACTTTATTTGCAAAACTATTTCCAACTAATTACATTTATTTACAATTCCCAGTTCAGTTTTGCAGCACTCTTGACCTTCTTGACCTTGGGACCTGTACCAAGCTTTGGGTATTTCTTCAAATGTAAAATGTAATGTGTTAAAATGTGTTATTTATAGTGCTGGGAGATTCGCTCAGCTAATTCTTTTGGTATTTGTCCGTCCACCTGTCATCTGTTTTAATGTGATTTTTAAAAATATTCTAATAGAGAACATGGAAGGAACTCCTTATCTCATTTCATGTCACTAAAGACATGCTCCATGTTAAAAAAAAAAAACAGTTTGTTGAGTTGTGCTAAAAATGGTTACAGTGCCATTTAATGCACTTATTTTAGTGCACTTAATAGTGACTTATTTAAAAGAATCATTGTTTGCACTATTTATTATAGATTTGTAATTCTGCTCCTATTCTTATATGCCTTAAAGTATGTTTTTAAAGAAAGATTGGTATGTTCAGGAACTTTTAGTCAGTTTTTTTTTAGTAAGTTTTTTCAAATGTATATGTATACAAGTTACATTTATAATAATTTAAATTAATGTTCATATTCTTTATTTACATCTTCTATGTACTGTAATTCAGAGAATGTACTGACTCATCACTTTTGTGTACTGTTACACCCCTACTCGATACCTTAAAGATTTTAATATTCAGTTGTTTTTTCTTTTTTTTACACACACAAACACACAGAAACGAAAGCAATGCAGCAATGAGTAACTTGGTAAATGTAACATAGTAAAATGCATCCATATCTTCACATATTTATTTAAAGAAGCATGAGTTAAATCACTCTTCAAAACTGCAAAAGAAAATCATGACCTGTTTTTTCTCTTTGTTCAGTCTTTTGCAATTTGCATATTTAATTTTGCAGGTATCATGTTCATTAGGTTGTTGTCTCATGTAAAAGTGTTCCATACTGCAAATCACCTGGGATACTCACTGATACTTTCTTCCAGAAATGTAACAAATCAGGTTAATAAATGATCACTGGTCCAGTTTAGGTCAGTTACATTTCTGGGCATGATATGAAATATGTTGCATTGCTTTGAAGAGTTGCCTTTTTCCCCAAAAATTGAAGATAGTGCCAAAACAAAGGAATGATGAAAGAAGATAAGGCAAACAAAGTCTTTCAAAGCTGCTCACATTGAGACATCAAATAAGACCAGGGCACAGCACACACTCGCTGAGCGCGCCTGACAAAACAGACGCGGCCAAAATACTAGGACAAGCAATATGTGTGTGTGTGTGTGTGTGTGTGTGTGTGTGTGTGTGTGTGTTGAGAGAGAGAGAGAGAGAGAGAGAGAGAGAGAGAGAGAGAGAGAGAGAGAGAGGAGGGCAGCCTAAACCAACAGAATAGATGAACTTAATTTCCAATGACAGAGAACTCTTTCATGCTTGGAAAGCTGCTGAGATTAATTATTAAAGAGAAGCCTTTGCTCTGAAGGGCACGGCATGCTTTTTGAAGCCTCTTAAAATTCGACCCCGCTGACAGACTGCTAACTTTGAATCAAGAACACACACAATCTTATTAAAATATAACTCAAAGCTGACTTCTCTTTTTTCTTTGGCCGCTAATGCTTCTGTTTATCAGCGAAACACAATGGGTTCTGTGTTTCAGCCATTTTGTTTTACACACACAAGAGATTAACAAGGTGAGAAGTGAGAGGGAAAAAAAACAACAACAAACAAAAACAAGATCAACTAATTCTGTCTGGACACTGTGTAACGTCACTCACGGTGGCTCGTGCCTGGGTGCCATATTCCGCCTCCATCTTGGCCAGACGCTGGTTGGTGTCCTCCAGCAGCTCCTGGATGTTGTCTGTGTGCTTCTTCTGCAGCTCAAACTTCTCCTGCTCCATCTGAGCCACGACAGTGTGCAGCTATGAATGAAGAGGAACAGCCACATTAGACAAATCCATAAACCACACACTGCTAAAACAGGTTAACTTTTCAGATTCCACATTTTATCAGAATTTTCTTTGCTGGCTGACTTGCACGATAACTCAATAGCCCTCCTAAATGTGGTTAACATCCTTGCCAGACAGCACTGCATAGCAACCTTCAGTAGTGATCAACTTGTGGGATAGAACGAGTGAATCATCCGTACACTATCTTACACAACCACAATGTGCAGTATTGATTACCAAACCTGTCAAGATTTACTCGGTTTGAAAAAGTAAGCATGCGATATGTGAGGGGTGTTCAAGTCAAACCAGGACTTCTAATTGTGCAGAATAATAGAACAGTTACAAGAGTAAAAACTACCTTCATTTATTTATAGAAGTCCATGCTACACTAATGCACTTCTCAGTGTTTCACAAGTGCTTAGCATGGTGGAAAGTTTTTTCAGTACACCTGAGCCATGGTTGGACTGCCTGCTTTCCACCTGAAATGCTGGCCTCCCAGGAACTCCTTTAATGGCACAAACATGGGAAAATGGCGTGGAGCTAGGTCAGCACTGTGTAGGGGATGTGGCAATAACTCCCAGTCGAGTTCCTGTAATGTGTAAGTGGTGTATGTGAATGACTGTGTGTACAGTTCCAACAGACAGATACCGCATGTCTCTTCTGCAAGTTGTCATCATAGTTTCCATCAATTTTCAAGAATCGTCACGCGTGTACGGCCTTCTTTAAAACATTTGTTTTTAGAACATAAGTTTTACGCCTTCATCCACAAGATATTTCATCACAAGCTCTTGTCAATCAAATATGAATCATTATCGCACAAACTTAGTATTGGTGAAAAAAATTAGGGAATAAAAAAATTTGACAGAACAACAACCAATTTTGCCACTTTTGCTTACAGTCACATGTCATTGGATTTTATGATGCATCACTTAAAAGCCAAACCGACTACCAACTACAATAATGTAGTTGTGGTTTTTGTAATGGGTTTTCCAAGGCCACCATACATGCATATGTTTATGTTTTTTTAATAAGATGCAGAAATGATAAACTCTGCATTTTGCAGCTGTCGTGGAAATGTTCTGGAACAGTACATCCGCTGTTAAGCAGTAAACAGAATGATAAGAAGCCCAAAGGAAGAAAGACTTCAATCACAAACTTGTGCACAAACGTCAAACAACAGAACAGGAGCTGGAAAACATACAAAAAAATTTTCCCTCCGAATCAAATCTTTCGCCTTAAACTTTTGCCTTGAGTTCTGTTAAGACTCAATGTAAAAAAAAAAATCCTCCACAGGCTTCGGTGGAAATCGAAGACATTTCAGCCTAACCGTACCTTCTTCTCCCATTCGCTTTTCAGAGAATCAGCACTTTGATCCGACATTTTCTTCAACTCTGCGATCTGCTTGTCTTTGCTCTGGCGGATGACCTGGGACTCACGCAGCAAACTTTGAACTGTGGGGGAGAGAAGAAGTTGAGAGAAAAGGAAAGAAAGAGAAACAAAACAAACAGTAGACCTGGCCGCAGGGCATCGCTCTGTCTACTCTCTTTCACACACACATTCTTACTCTTCAAACCGATGGTCTAGCCCTTCACAGCCATTTTCACGATTACTTTTTGAGAAATGAAGTGAGCGAAATATACATGTGTATCATGCTACCGTGCACTTACAGTATGTCTTTTCTTACCTTTTTTCTCCAGTGCTCTCACTGCTTCCTCTGCTTCTTTCTGTTTGGAACGGTGCAAGTTCTTCAGCTCCTCGATCTCACCGTTCTTACGGTGCAAAATCTGTAAGATAATACAATCTCTGAATGGCTTAGAATTCCATTGGCTTTTAGCTGTGTTCTTTTAATTCTGTTTCATGCATCTTTTATTGGATTTTGTTTTTCTTCAGTGGTAGGGCAGGTATGAGAGAACCTGACGACATAACTGAACTGATGCCAAGTAGGTGCCAGTAAACCAGACTTGCAGCTCTCTTAAACCTAGATAATTTAAATTCTTATATTTTAATTTAAGTTTAATAAATAGATTTTCTCCTGTTTTTTTTTTTTTCATCATTGGAAGATCAAGTGATAAGACATAATGAATACACTACATACATACATGCATAAATAAATACATACACACAAAACATAACATAATGACAACCCACCTATTTAATATTGGGTAGGTTCTCCATAGGACCACCAAAGCAGCTTTAACCTCATTAATTTGAGCTACAGTAGCTCTTCTATTTTTCTCTAGCCATCACAATCTGGCCCTTGCCATTTGAATCCTTATGCTTGGCCATTTTTTCTGCTTCCAACACATCAATTTCAGGATAAAAGGGTCACTTCGCACCTTATATATATTCTACCCACTTCTACAGTAACCACTGTGAGAAGGGCCAAATAATAATGGCCAGAGGACTGGGAAGTTTTATATTATATTATAGTATTATTTCACAAATAATATGAGTTTAATTAGTGCAATAAGTTTAATTATTATTTATTTCTGACCAGGTAAACCAAAAGCTATCAAACTATTAGTAGTTTTAATTTTACACTTATCCTTACACTTGTGAACTTGTAGGTAGGTTTTTTCTTTTCTGTGTAATTACTGCTACATACTTTGATAATGGATTTTAAAATACACACTATTTTTCAAACTAGTGAGAAAATTACATGAATGGTAAAGCAGTTGTGCAATAATGAATCTAAATACAATATGCAATTATATGTCATACTTCACTAATATAGAGTACTTGAGATACGCAGGTGTATAGTCACTATGTGGGGAAGAACAGGGATACGGATTCGCAATGTTAAGAAGCAACATGCATGTGCAACTGAACAGAATAGCTTAACAAATAATAAAACATGTTCAAGTTGGACTCATGATGTGATTTCCTAAATTTGCAGTTGAAGTGAGAAGAATTATGGGGGAATAGATATAATATGGTGCAAATTAACAACCTAGTATTCTTTTAAATTTGGCATGACCTAAATAAACAGAAGGAAATACATCTGAGGCTTGGATCACTAATTATATCATTTTAAAATTAATTATAATTACTGAGAGTGATGACATGTTTATTTTTAGCTCTTAGCGATAAGTACTGACACATCATGGGTATGTTGCTGCTGAAAGTTAGAAATTAGAAGTTAGTTAAGACTTTGTCACAGTGAAATTCTTTCTTCGCATATCTCAGCTTGGGGGCTGGGATCAGGGCGCCATGATACAGTTTTTCCTGGAGCAGACAGGGTAAAGGGCTTTGCTCTAGGGCCCACAGGGTGGAGATGGGGAATAAAACAGACCAACAAATAATATTAACAAAATAACAGCCTAATGCAAACCACCACAACACTGACCAGGCAGTTACTAAAGATGAAGAAATGCTTAAATGCACTGCTTTCAAGTTCAGGTTTCATTGCCTTTGTTTGTCATGACAGCTTAATAAAAAACTGCTTGCTTTTTTTTTTTAATAAAGAAAGACATAAAGAAAGAAAGAAATAGTTTACTGCTGTAGTAATTTCAATCCTATACAATTGAATCCCCAACATGCATGAAATGTACAGTACCAAGCATACTAATGCAGTTTTCTATAAATTTCTAGCCAGAAACTAAATTACTCTAAACTAAATCTCCCGTTTCTAACCAAATCCCATCCTTAGCCTGGTGCAAACTGGATATGAGATTAGCATGGGCCTTAAGCATTTGGGGCTAGCACTACGAGAAAAAAAAATTCCAAGCAAAGATATTTTCTTTCATCTGAGGTGGTGGATGAGAAGTGGGGGGGGGGGGGGTCCATTTGTTAATTTTGATTTGCCCATTTGTTCTTCCAATGCATGACTCCCTGCAGGATGCGCAAGGGGTCGACACTTCAGTTCAAAGCGTGGCACCCGGCGTCCCAGCAGCCCTGAGCGTGCTTCAGAGCATGAAGAAGTGAGCAGTAATCGAAGCCCAGCAGGCATCTACAGTGTGTGCTGAGCGAACAAGAGACACCCACTGGCAAGGATGAGACAAAGCTCTCGATGTGGATGTTGTCTGCATGTTTGTATGCCATTTGTAGCATAAGATGCACCTGAGCAAATATTGACATCCTCCTCGAAGGGCTTTGATGAAGAAGACACACATGTAGATCTAAGGCATGCCTTGTCCATGCCGTACAGCTTAGCAGAGAACTGAATGTGAAGATAAATGATATCTTTATTAATTATGATTTTAATACAACAGGAACCATGAGAATAATTAGTGCTCTGTCCATGGAGAACTATTAGGGTTTTTTTTTTTTTTTTGGTGGGGAAACACACCAAACGAGTCTTCAAAGGGCTTTTTTTTTCCAGTAATAAGGGGGAAATGCAATGGAGCTTCTAATTTAAAATGAGCTTTCTAGGGTTCAGCCTTCACAGCCCTTTTCTCTCTCATGTAGACTAATAAAGGAGGGTGGTGTTGGCTGAGGAGAGAGAGTGGACAAAAGAGTATGACAAAAAGCGAATGTGGTACATTTCAGAGAGGCGTACTGTCCTTGAAACACTGACTTCTGTTATAAACAGGAAAAAGCATTCCCTAAAAGTTATTATTTTCACCCTATGAGGAGGGAAAAAAGTCATAGTGCCCATCAATGGATTATTTGGCCTGTTTTAGTCCTCAGAAGTGCACTCTGCTGCTCAGCTTGTCATCCTGAGAGATGAAAGCCTCCGGACGAGACAGAATGTGCGCGCGCGAAAGAGGGAGATAGAGAGAAGGGTAAAGAGAAGTTCATGCAGCATTTAGGGACATGTGTAATTTTCTAATCGCCTCCTTAAGAGGGAGCATTTCGGCCGCACACAGGAAAGTCATGACAGGGGGCGAAAGAGAACGAGAGCCATCCCCTGCTTTGGGAGATGTGCACTGCTTTTAGGCGACACCATTTCAGGCTTTTAGGGCATGTTTTTTATGTGAAGAGACGCCAAGCTGTCGGAGTTTTTCTCAGTTTATGAGGGGTATATGGACTTTGAAACAGATAAACACTTACTGGCATATGGTCTACACATTGTCAGTATAGACACTGATGCTGCTTCTCATTGAGTTATTATTCTAATTCGATTATTCTTGGCAAGAAATAAGATTTAACTCTCTCAAGATTAACTTAACTAACTAACTACTTCATAGTTAGTTAGTTAAGTAGGTAGTTAGTACCCTTAGCTTTAAGATACTGATACACTCTAAAAATTGCTAATACTTTTGATCCAGTGTTATTATTGGTTCAGGATGCAGTACAATGGAAACCTGGATTACGAGTAACTTGGTCTGCAAGCCGAGCAAAATTTTTAAATAAAATTTCACCTGTTAAGTGAGCAAAGTCTTGATATACGAGTACTGTAGTATGTATATGTTTGTCTGCCAAGCATCACATGATCACAACTGAGCCAATGGTGGTTCCCTCTCTCGTGCTGTGGGATTGTGGGTAATTGTCACCCATGCTCTGTCTCAATGCGCATGCGCCACTTGTATAGTCAACATTCGTGGGCAAGTGTACTGTTGTATGTGTTACGTGCACACACAAAGATTTTATTATTTTGTGTTCAAGTGTACTGTCTCTTCTATAGTAACTGTACTGAAACAATGGTCCTTGTAAAGAAAAAGGTTAAAAAGGCTGTAGAACTGCGGGAAATCAATCCGTTTAAACGACAACGCAACGTCTGGTTTCCTTGAAATCTTCAAAGGGAGGCAAAAGCAAGAGTCATTAGAGAGATTCCTTGTTAAAGATTCCAGTTTCCAGAGTCTCTAACCCTCTGCTAGAAAGCAGAAGTTTCCTTAGTGTGTGTGCACGTGTGTGCGCGTGTGTTTGTGTGCGTGTGAAAAAGTCGTCCTACACAGTAGCCCCCTCTTCCTCCTCTTCTCTCGTTGGTCTCAATCACTACTACTTCTTTTCAAAGGTAAAGTGCAGGTTAATTTGTTTTATTTTTACTTAATTTTGTATTAATTTATTTTATATGAATATTTTTGGGTTGTGGACCAAATCAACAGCGGTTTTATTATTTCTTATGGGGAAATCTGCTTTGATATACAAGCATGCTTCCGGAACGAATTATGATCGCAATCCAAGGATTAAATGCGTATGAAGTATGCAGTGTACCCAGTATGCAGCCTCTGGGGACGGTTTCACTCCACAGGCCTCGACTGATGTTGACAGCTGTTTCTCTGCGGATTTAGTTACAGTCGCTCAATAGTTCAGGACTGGAATTTCCTACAAGTCTACCTGAGCCTCCATATTAACATCAATTAACATCTGTTATAACAACTGTTATACTGAACTGCCTGCCACCTAACACACAGTATGAATGCAGATCAATTCCTGCTTTCTATTTACCCAAATGAGAATGGGTTCATAGTTGAGTCCAGTTCCTCTCAAGGTTTCTTCCTACTGTCATTTCAGGGAGTTTTTCCTTGCCACAGTCGCCCTCGGCTTGCTCATCAGGGACTATCTGACCATTTTTGATTCATACACATTTACATTTCATACAAACTTAAATAATTCTTTTGATTGTGTAAAGCTGCTTTGCGACGATGACAATTGTTAAAAGCGCTATACAAATAAAATTAAATTGAATTGTCTATAAAATAAGTTATTATAATCATCCAATTATTATAATTTGTAACTTAATTAACTTATTAGAATATTAGAATAACTTTTTATTAGGTGTTTAATTATAGATTGCAGCTCACAAAAAATCATGCATATTTATTTATTTTTTTCTTCTTGGTGTCACTCGGGAAACCTATCCTGGACACACTGAAAAGGTTTTAAAATCTGCAAACACCTCACTACGGACCCTAATCAAGAGCCTGGAGTCCTAGTCTCATTGACTATCGGTGCAGCTTTACTTAAAGAGAATGACTCTACACTACGAAAACACAAGAGATTATATCCTTTAATTCTGAATGATTTTCAGTCATCTGTCAACACTTTGCCAGTATGCTAATTGATGACAGTCTTCGTTATCACAACATTGGTTTTCATGTGTGCCAAGTTTTAAAGTGCTTCTTGTGTTTTGTGTACCAGCTGAGTGATGACCTTCTGAGTGAGTTCTGAAGGTCTCTACACCTTTTACTGTAAAAATAATCTCAGCTTTTAAACAGGAAATTAATTAGAATAAAAGACACATTTTGTTAATTTGGGTCAGTTACTTCCAGTGCTCTATTTCTATTAATGAATAATGTGACCTTCTCTGATTAATATAAAGTTTTTCTCACAACAGACTACACATAACCTCAAGCAATTCCAGTGTCTCCTGTATTATTTTTTAATAGACAAATGCATTAGTTAAGGAATTCTGCAGCTGGGATAGTGAGATGGAGCTCTGACTTACAGGTTTACATTAATTATTGTGTTATTATGCTGAAGCAAAAATAAAAAAAGTCAGGACATTCTTGTGTCATGCTTGGCAAATTGCTGAGGTATAAAAGGAAGATGGGTCATATGTAAGTCAACCAAAAAAAAAAAAAAAACCTACACCTTATTCATAGCTATACGTTATTCAATTCAATTGATATATGCAAGAAATCTCCTGCCTTCATTCTGAAAAAACTTTATGAAAGCTCAGGTGCTTTGTGCAAATTGGACTGACCATGTACAGGTTCGATAATTAAGGTTCTTTTAAACTATGATAATCAGGGTAATAAAAATAAATAAATAAATAAAAATTAAAAAAATTACGATCACATACGGTCAAAATGGCCAAACCAAACAGAGATGTGAGCAAAAGAAGAGCAAATAAAGGAAAACAATTAATGGTAAAAAAACCTTTTGAACATCAGCATCATGTCTTTGCTGGAGCTTCAGCTTCTCCTCTTGGTATTTGGCCTCCAAAACTTTGGTCCTCATTTCAGTCTGAGGAGAAAAGAAAAGGACACACAGTGTCTAACTTTAAATTTGTAGCGTATGAAAACACCCCTACTGACAATAATACAGTTGATAGGAAGACATGCACTGTATGTCCATGTTGGTTACTTACAAGTTTGAGTTACAGTATTAAGCGCTTTAAGACGAAAGCTGTTCTTTAAGTCGTACTACCCCTCGTCTCTGGAATTCCCTTCCTGAAAACATCCATAGTATAGACTCTCCAACCACATCCAAATCTCAACTTAAGTCCCATGTATCAAGGACTTTGTTTAATGGTGCAAGTTGAATTATCTGCAACTGAACATCACCAGAACATCGACTATTATTATTCCTAAACGTCCCACTTACAGAGAACATTATTACTTATATGTTTATTATTAACATATTAATTATAATTTTACGTATTGTGCAAGTTATTGAGGTATAGAGTAGACCATTTCAATTTCAAGTACCCAATTAAATATAATAACTATAAGACTTCAATATTCAGAGAAGTATAATACTCTCTTGCCCCCCTGGTTTTGTTCATAAACTGGTAGTTTACAGTGTTCTTATTACAACTCATAGATAAAAACTAATAATAATAATAATAATAATAATTTTACTAATGTTTTAATTAAGATTTGACTACCATCTTCACTTTGGTTGATTTTTGGTTATGATGCAGTGCAATTGAGTGGTGTACTGAGGTGCAAGTTACAGATTTGACCTACAGTATACTGTATTTTGCTTATGTAAAACATGGTTTCCATACCTGGAGTCACTGACTACTTAGCCTAGGTGAAGTTACCAGCAAGACGAAGAAAGATGAACTCCCCAGACAAGTAAGCGCATGACAGTAACACTAACAAGGGAACTCTGCTTAGAAGTCCTATGGATACTGCTCATGATATACAGTGGAACCGCGAATTGTGAGTAACCCGGTTTGCAAGTGTTCCGCAAGACGCAACTTTTTAATAAATCGTGACTTGAAAAACAAGGAAGTCTTGGTTTATGAGTACCGAGTATCATGAAGCACACATGTGCTTCTTGTTTTGGCGTCGAGCGTCAACGTGATCACAACTAAGCAAATTGTTTTTCTCTCTTTTGCGCTGCAGAACTGTCAGTAATTGTTTCCCCTGTTCGGTTTTAGTGCGCATCTCTCACTGGTATAATGAACATCCGTGCACGTGTGTACTGTTTACGATAACAGTGTGACCACATGTGTGTGTAAAGCATCTTTTATTTTGTGTTTATTTGAGTGTGTACAGCACGCATGTACTGTTTATTATAACAGGTGTGCGCGAGTGTAAAGCAAAAGGAAGTGTCATTAGAGAGGTTGAAGATCCATTTTCCATTGTTTGTGCTTGCGTCATTGGACACTGTGCCCCTTCACACAAACCCTCCTCCTCTCGCCTTCATACACACACACACACACACACACACACAAACACACAAACGGAAACACTGCTCTGTCGAGATTCTTTTCAACGATAAAGTGCAAGTTGATTTTTTATTTTTTTTTTACTTTACAGCAGTGAGTCCGTTAGTGTGCGCGCACTCGAATGTCAGATGCTTCTTGTTAATTTTCCCACTGAGGCAGTGTTTCCGTTAGTGTGTGTGTATAAAATTCGTCCCGCACAGTAGTTCCTCCCCCCCTCATATAAGAGAGGAGGAAGGGTTACTGTGTAAGACGAGAAGAGAAAGAGGGTGTGGCACGAACACACACACAGTGCTTGCACGCACAAATACAAACACATCTGTCAATATTTATTTTAAATTTTTTCAAAGGTAAAAGTGCAGGTTAATTTCTTTTACTTTTTATTTTGTATTAATTATTTGTATATATTTATTTTTTTGGGTTGTGACACGAATAGTCGGAGTTTTCATTATTTCTTATGGGGAAATTCGCTTTGATTTACGAGTTTTTTTTTCTTCATATGACAGAAGCAATCCAAGCTGTCCAAAGGATCTATATGTCTGACTATGGCCACTAGCTGCTAAGAAAGAACATGCACAACATTTTCATGTAGGAGGAAAGGGGGGGGGGAAATGATGCAACCTTCTCAGGAAACATTGGCATACATGCACAAATGTACAACGGTGGCACCGTTTCCCACCATCACTGGAAGAAGTGCATCAAACAAATCACATCAAGCTAAATGTTTAGAATTTTTTACAATTATTTGACCTGCAAATATAATGTGCTATTTGTAAAGCACAACTGAAAAATGTAAATTATGACTACACACTTTAACTCTGTAAGATGCTGGCTCAATAGTTATACAGTACTTTTGCTTGGATTTAACTCACTCTTGTAGTAAGCAGGTAAGTAGAACTGGTTAATCCTATCACAATTTTACAATAGTCAACATGTATTTAATAAATGACAGGTAAAAATACTAGTTTGCAGCTTGCATGTAACACAAAAGTTTGAACAGATAATCAATTTTAGATTTGTTCAAGTTAAAGTCATCTCAAGAGACCATGAGCAAATCAGCCACGGTGTTGTTTCCTGGCACAAGAAGCTATTAAGAAAACAAACAAATGAAAGGAGCCCATCTGTTCACGTAGCCTGAGCCAGTTCTGCTCAGACGGGAAAAAAATAGATGAAAAAAATGAAACACCTCTATGCAAATGCCACAAAGTGAGGAATCAGAGGTCATTAGCATTTAAACACATTTTTGTTTAAAGCAAAAACTCTTCATGCTTTAAATTTTAAGCAACGAGCCCTGTTAGTTCTGTGACGTTCATATCAGTAAAAAAGTTGAAGTGAAGAAGGACAGTCCATGAATTTCTCTCTAGACAAAGGCCTTGCAGTTCTGCTCAGCATTTCCAGGATCAAAAGTTCACCAGTTTTCGGAGGCGAGTTACAACGCAACTTCTTCCAGGTCTTTCAGATTTATGAGTAGAGGGACTGGTACTCTCTGGTACTTTCATAAACATACACATTAATTCAGGTTCTAGCTAATCATTACTGGGTGGGGCGGTTTCTCATTCCCTCACAGAGGCGTGCGCTTTGTACGTCCTTCTGCTCTGTCTCTCAACAACACGGCTGCCGGGCATTCCTGATATGGCATGTTTGATCTGGCAAGCGCGGCACTTTTGAAAAGCGCCTCCCTCGCCCCGGGACTCTAATCATTCATCGGACAGTCAGTGCCTTATCAGATCTTCCCTAGGGCACAGAATGGCATCAGCAAAAAAAGAAAGATTTAGTGTAGATGAAAGCTTCATTGTTTTTTGACAACAAATAGTCTGTGCTCTACAGAAACTGACAATTACTACTGAGGACCAAACAATTAGTTTCATGAATATAAACTTTTACCATAATGGATAGTAATCAGCACGCAGCATGAAAATGTTATGCACAGACCAAATATAGAACACAATATGGAAGTGTTCTAATGGTGCTGCTAGTTTTTTTTATTTTTATAATGGGCGTGTCTGATACAAACAACCAAAAATGCTGCCTAATTAGGGACTATTCAGACACAGGAAGGCCTTGTTATGAGAGATCTCATGACCACATCAGTTTCTGAAAGCTGTACATATCCCATAATCTTTTTTGCTTTAGCCGATGATTGAGCGTGGTGCAGTAAGAGAAACATACATAAACTATTTCTTATTATTCTGACTCCTTTCAACAGAACACCTCACCTACAAGGTGTCCCAAAAGTGTGCATATATAGGGCATATTAACACATTTAGTAAAATGTCTTGTTTTTGTTATGTTAATAATTTTTCATTTTGCAAAACAGTACAAACTCTTTCCCCTGAATTTCCCCTGGATCTTGCAGGCTGGGATATTGGCAACACCGTAATGTATACTGACTTTAAAACTTGTCTTAAACTCTTCCTTACTTATATGTAAATACCAACTGTCTTCCTTCTAAGAAACTAAGTTGAGGCAGCCACAAAGCTTGAAAAACATGCAATGGCAGCGCAATCACATGAACCAGAAAATGAAAATGTGTCACACTGACATTTTAAGAGTACACTGTGAGTGCATGTCAGGTGTGTCAGAATGCATATTGATGTAATATCTGGGGTTTCTATTTCGTACATTATCATTTTCCACATCTCACCTCTGTACAAGTCTTTGCATTTTGCTCTTGCAGTATAAACAAGTTGTCTTTATATCATATGGTCAGATGACAATTTCACATAATAGAATTGATTATGAATAGTTATATGAGCAGAGAACACAAATTAACACTTCTAATGTAAAAAAAAAAAAAAAAAAAACACTACATTTTAATTTTACAGAATTCTGGGTGATAAACAAATTTACAACGACACTATGGTACATGTGAAACATTCTAAGGTATGTACCTACAGTATGTATGCTAATCTAGAGACACAGCCAGGCGTCAATATTATCTACGTGTCATGCTCCTTGCAAAGAATAGTTGATAACTATCAAACATTTTTAGCTCACATAAGCTTTCTTTGCAAATATCATATTGACTCAGTTGATGCCTGGCTATGTCTCTAGATTAGTATACTTCAGCCTACATAGGTACCATGGTATCTTTGTCAATCATGCACCCACAATCATTTCAATTAGCATTTGACACAGGAAAAAACTTTCATCTACGTTTCTAGACACCTTTGCAATCATTAGATGACACTGCTCAAGCAAGTTAAAGGGTTGTTGAATGAGTGAAGCTATTTTTACAATATAATTATAGTAATTATTCCCTATATTAACCCATCATGATATAATTAATATAGTTATCCTCGTGAATTGCACAACACACCTAGACACACACACGTTCTGAGCTTTATGGCCGGAGAATTTGCTCTGCTAAGGTTCTAGTGAAGATCTGAGAGGGGGAAACATATGGCATTATGATAGCAGAGATTACATGGATTACAGGATGGGGAGTGTCAAATGACGTTACACGTCAACGTTAATATTCCTTATACGGTAACCTGCCACTTCCCTTTTATTTCAGAAAAGATGACGGAGGACACTGATATTAAATAAATGACCACAACCAAGTTCCTAAAAGCATTACTGACCGTTAGTTGTCTCCTGTGTGTATGTGTATTTGGCAATTTCCAACCCTATTAGGAACCCCATTCTATAGAACATCTTATATAGAGTAGATCAGATGTACAGACTGTGCTTAATTTGTGCTACAGTGCATCAGGAACAAAGAACTGAAAGACCAATTGGGGCCAGGCAAGAAACTTATTGCATCTAAGTGCAAATGACAGCAATGGAGTCATTTAGCATTTAAAGATGAAGTAAAAGAGAAAAATAACCAGCAACAAATCCAATTTAGGTTGGAAGAGGCTTAAAATAGGAGCCAATCCTAAAGTCCAAAGGCAGGACTTACAGGCAGCTCAATTAAAAATGTAAACGAACACTGCATTTGGTGAGTGATCTACATGTGCACTGATAGCACCTCAACACTCAGTTCACCTGCTCTTGTTGTTCTGAAAACAATGGTGTGCATGCAATTTTTGACAACACAAATTTGTTCATGTTGTCACGTATGTTACAGCTGTTGCAAATAATGCCCCACTTGTGATTTGCACGGAAAAAGAGCAGTGGGCAGTATTTTTTTTTTGTGTCCTGGTGCCACAGAAGAGCATGTTTGGATATCTGCAAACAAAATTTGGCCTGAAAAGCTAAGGAATATGATGGTTTAGCAAAGAGAAAGTATCATGGATTCAAGTAAACAAAGTACTGAAAAAGAGATGCTTATACAGTAGTTCATTATCATTAAAAAGGTTCAACAATCAACAGTGCTCGTTAAAGTGAGATGCTTACTGAAGAGCTAAAGATTAAACTTTGGATTAAACGCAAAGGACTGTGATCCAAGGGTGTTCTGATCTTGCAAAAACCTAGTTTTAAAATAAGTAAAGCATCCTCCCTAAAGTCCTGATCTTGCGCCTTTGGACTTCGCCTGTTTGGTCCCCTGAAAGCATTCGTGGCTCGCAGCTCAGCTGTAAACATTTTTTAAATGAGGGCATACAAAAGATTGTTTACAGAATGACAAAGTGTATGACAAAGCAAGATGATTATGTGGGGAAAAAAACCTGTATCTGTCTTTTCCAAAATTTAATTAAAATAAATTCTACAGCCAGAGTGCGGATAATTTTTGACGCACCCTCGTACACTCATACTAACAAGCTGAAAGGGGGCATATTGCAACCTATCACAGCGGAGTTGGCCATACTTTGGGCATTAAATTGATTCCCCTGCAGTGATTGTATACTGGACAGCTTGTATAAAGACAGCAGTGCAATTAAACAGCCTAGACAAGCATCCTCAACACACTGACTGATCGCTGTGTTCACACCAGCCAACACAAACCACAAATAAGGAGTTACTGCAGTAGGTTGAGATTCAAACTGACTACATACTGTACGTAGGAAAGATATCTCCAACCACAGCCACAAAACACAGATAAGCTTCTCATTAACAGCTTAGATCACTCACAGCTGAAAACACACACTGACATCTTACAGGATGATGAGCTGAAAAAAACTGCATGGTTCTCACGAGAACCTGCTGGAGCAAAACCTGCACTTAGCCACCTTAATCTGTACTACTTTTGAGAAGTTGGAAAGCAGCCTTGCATGTTTTCTGATTTTTGCTCTAGTCTTTTATCTTGTGCGACCAGAGAGACCACAGGAGACTCGTCAGAGGAGAAGATTGCGCTGACTGAAGTCATGCATTCAACCGGTTCCTGCTGGCGCAGACGCTAACGTAGGCGGTGCGCTGCTTTTTTGTTGTTGTTGTTTGTAACGCCTCCAAAAACACCTTTTAAGCAAAGTTTGTCGAACTACATCAATGGAGGATTAAAAACTCTTTTTCCTACAGTCGTTGTGGCATACGACGACTGCTCATTTCCTCAGTCGCACTTGCGGAGATGCCGCAACTTTCTTCGGGGAGAGACAGAATGGGTTGTGGGTGGAGGAGAGATGAAGGCAGTTTGATGGAGGAAGGAAAGATGAGAGTGACGAAAAAAGACAGAAAGGCATAGAGCAGCTGTTCCCTTCCCCCCCCCCCCCTCAACCCTCAGTGCTTTCACGCTTTTCCTCAGGGAGTACATTTGCAAAACATGCACACTTTGTGCTCTGTGTTTCTAACTCCAATTGGCTTTAAGAGAAACATCTGTAGGCACAGATCTATGTGTGGATAAACACTATATGGTGAAAAAAAAAGCAGAAAGTAAAGGAAAAAATGGATATCCAATTCAGTCTACCCATAGCTAGTCATAATGTGACATCTCTGCTACGTTGAGAAAAAGCCACAGGAACAAACAGTGAAACAGAGCACTTGATGTGTCTTGGCAGTTACATGAGCAATGTGCAAACAGAACATGATGCACAATGAATCTTATCGAATGCACACAGGATTCCTTATGCACCTTAATACTAGGACTATTAAAACACTTTCTGACATGCCGTGGATGTCATAATCTAATTTCTACAAACTGATCTTTAAAACTGCAATTTAGGGGAAGCACAAGCAGCTTCCTCATCAAAGACAATGCATCTGTTCTTAAGCAATACCTCGAGTCATCTCAGAGGTCAGTGTGAGTTCTAGCTTAAAGAAATACACAAAAAAGAAACATGTGCGCAGGCATAATGCTCATGACTTTCCACAGCCACTTCAGGGCTTTAATGAGACTCATTACAGACTTTATCTGTGCCAAAAACCTTTGACTTCGGGTATTTTTTTTTTTATTTATGCAAATCTCTGGCATTCATGACAAACATGTGGATAAAGAAAAATCTTCGCACAGCACTGCAAAAAAAAACTCAACTTTAAAACTTCAACGGCCAGCTAAAAATCCTGATTTCCTGAATAGCCAAGAAATGAAAAAAATAAATAAACAGCATTAATTGCAATAGAATAAAGCAACATAAACTCAATTCCCAAAAACACATGGATAATTGAAAAATGCTTTTTAACTTATTGATGCATATATGAACAGCTCAGACAACAGGGTAGACACTGGGGGTGTAACACGATTTGCTACTGCTGATAATGCTGTATTTATTTTTGTACAACTTGTTGTATCTTTCTTTCTGACAATAAATGCAGAACATGTCTTTCGTGACACTAGACTTCAATTCAATTCAATTTTATTTTATTTGTATAGCGCTTTTAACAATCATCATTGTCGCAAAGCAGCTTTACACAATCAAAAGAAATTATGGATGTTTGTATGAAACTTCACCACAACAAAAGTCATTACAGTATTCCAAAATCTTCCCCATTAACAGTGACATCAAATTAACATGACAGCACAAAGAAGTGGAAATAAACAAAGTCAAACTTCTTGTCCTAAATGCCTTTAACTGATTAATGAACATACAGAAATATATGTCTAAAACATTGAATATACATTTCTGACTGTGTAATCTGATTAGTCGAGAGACATTCCACAAGTGATGATATAGAGCATAACAGCACTGGGACGTTTAACTATATGCAAATAAACGACTTGTACACCACTGTCGCCTTGCACCTCCAGTGCCTTGCCGGGTTCGATTCCCGTCTCTGTGTGCACGGAGTTTGGTTTCTCTGGTTTTCTCCAACAGTCCATAGAAATGTAGGTTAGGTTAATTGGCATGCCCACATTGGCCATAGTGTGTGTGTATGCATGTGTGCCCAGCGATGGATTGGCACCCTGTCCAGACTGGACTCTTCCTTGTGCCCTAAGCCTCCTGGGATAGGCTCCAAGCCCCCCGTTACCCTGAATACAGGATTTTGCGGTATAGATGATGAGTGAGTAAATGACCTGTACTGTATATGGGAGTGTGGGTTTTGTGAGGGCTGCTGAGGCATTTCTCCTAGGCATTTCTCAAATAGTGAGACTGAGAATCCACCTAAAATCCACAGTACTCTTTGTGATAGCTTACGTTGACCATGCTTCAGGATAACTCTGAGAAGTTGGCATTTTCTTTCTGTTTAAAACTTTATTACTATATTATTAATCCAATAGGCAAAGTCACACTAGAACTAACAGAACATTTTAACATGATTGATTTTCTTTTTCCAAACTTTGAGTTTCTTGAGATGCATGAGTGGTCCTGAGTGCCAAATTATCTACTGACAATAAATACCTAATGTGCGTTGGAGCTGAAAAAACATTTGTTTCACATATCAGTTATACACCAAACAATAACAGAAGAAATTATGTTTTTTTTTATATTGGACAAATCACACCATTAACACAGAAATGTAAAAAAAAAAAAAAAAAAATTCTAGTTAGAACTTCATAAACATTGTCATGCAGCTCACAAGCATTTCTCTGTACAAGTCTATATAGTGAGGCTGAAAATTTCAGTCCAGTTCTTCTGATATGATGAGAGATTGGTTCTCTACAACACCAGTAGTTTGGCTGCAAGATGCCATATTCATGCTAATGAGTTTGAAGAGGTGATTATGACTTTTGAAAGGGAGTCTCCAGTGTCAGCGCTTTGTAGCATTCAGCAGTAAAGCTGTTTTCTGACACTGGAAATGGTTGCGAGAAGCGGTATTCCTTTTTAGTGTAACTGCCGTGAAGAAAAAGAAAATGCTGATGCTGGGATGGGAACAATGTTTCTAGTTTCTCTTCAGTAAGTGACAATAATAAGGAACTTGATTACATTACATTATGTGCTTTAGATTAAAATTTGACTAAAATTAGATTTTAAAAATTTGATTAGATTTCTAGATTAAAATTTTGTATAACTGGACCTTTTTATTTTCGCCAACATATTTGTTTAATGTAAGGAAATATTTTCTAGGTTATGTCCCCGGATTGAGGTAACTTTCACTACCTACTGTAGCTAACAAGTGTGATTATTAAAAATAATAATAATAATAAATTAGTGCTTGATGAGTTATGTTATCTTGAAGGGAAATGGTATTATTAGTTAACCTAATAGTTCAGTGTAAGTGTGCATGTTACTCCCTTAAAGCAAGGATTAATGTAACCTATTCAACCCAAACCAGGACTTTTGCGGTATAGATGATGAGTGAGTGCAGAATAAAAGTTATGAGAGTAAAAACTACCTTTGTCTCTATATACTGTAATCCCCTGCCACAGTAATGCATTTATTACAGAGTTTCATTCATAGTGCTTGGATACCATCAAGGTATCTCAGTATCCCAGAGCCATGATCAGACTGCCCTCTTCTAGTTTGAAATGCTGGACGCCCAGGGACTCCGTTAATGGCACAAATATGTGAAAATGGCTTGGAGCGAGGGCAGGACAGTACGGGGGAGGTGGCAATAAAAGACAGATGAGTTACTATAATGTGCAAGTGGTGTTCATGAATGTGTGTGTGTACAGCTCCTTCACACAGATGCATCTCTTCCGAAAGTTGACATGTTATCTGTTGTTTTTTAAGGACAAGGTATTCCACTCTCTGAATATTCACAGGAATGAGTGCAGTGGGCTCTGAGCCACCTCAGGTTCTTTAAAACATTTGCAGCATCCAAGTGTTTTACTGCAGCTCTCATTACCATACTGTGCTTAAATACTTCTGTAAATCTGTTTTATTCCTTCATCCACAAGAAATTTAATCTGAACACCCTTCATATTTATGCTCCTCTTTCTGTTGATTACCAGATTACAATTATTTAAGAAATAGACAACCATGTAAGTAAAGTTTGTCTTAATTAATTATTTTTTTTAATTGCTTAATTCTCATCCATCACTTAGGTTCTTGGAGTCGGTTCCAGTGACAAAATTCTCAGTGGTTAGTGGTCATGTCCTTTAGTATTTCTCATGCAAACGGCTACCAAAGCTTTAGAGCCAAAATATTAGACCTGGCTGGAAATCAGAAAATGCTTTCCTGTCTACAAAACTACACTCAATTATGCAAATATGCAATGCGTCCTATATCTATGTTATAATACTGTACTTCTGTAAAAGTATGAAAACTATGTGTATAAGCCAACAGTCCTCATCTGAAACAAAAAGTACAAGCGAACATGAATCAATGTTGATTGAAATGTAAAACCAACCTGAAATTATGCACAACAATCAAAATTGTCCAGCAATCTGGCAGAAAATATACGAGTAATGATTTGTTCACAAACATCAGATTTATTTTAGACATATAATAGACTGAAATGAATATGTCATTTGTGATAAGGTCTTTTTCTTTGTTTGTTTGTTTCTCACTAGTTGAGGGCTCTGGGTTTCTAAACAGAAAGTTGAGGATTTAAGCCCCAGCATTGCCTGGCTGTTACGGCTGGGCCATTGAGCAGAACCCTTGACAAGATCTTCTGTAATGGTGCTGTTTCATGGCTGACTCTGCACTCTGACCCCAGCTTTCTGGAAAGCTGGGGTATGTGAAAAGAATTTCACTGTACTGTAAAGGATAGTATATGTGATAAATAAAGGCTTATTCTTCTAATGCCAAAACATTTCACCTAATAATAAGCCAAGCAACATTCCAGAGATGCTTACTTGCTGGATCCACGCCCAACAGTTTTACCCAAAATCTAAACTGTCAAAATAAAGCACTGGTTTCTACCAAACTACCAGATATGTTCATTTATTCACAGAGATGCTTATGGACAGTACTAACTAATAAGAAACTTATGTAACACTCCATTTCAGTGGTGTACAAGCAGAATGACTAACAGATTAAATATTTTTGGTCTATTTATAAAGCGCATGCAATAGGCATTCTATTACAGAAGACAGTGGATATTTCTCTAATACTCCTGAAGCCACAGCCGGTTTTCTGCCAGTGATTCTGCTTTCATCTTTCAGAACTGTGGCCTGAGGGGGTCTTACATAGGCTGCCAACAAAGCGATGGAGATGGCTTTCTTCAAATACACGTGTACAAGCAGCTCAGTGCTTCCCACTGCTGGACAGAGACACACAGTGCACACAGGAACACGCAGCTCAAACAGCATTTATCAGGCAAACCCATGAGCAGCTATTTACATAGGAGCATGCATGAGAAATGCTCCAGGTAAATTGATAAAAAAAAAATTTTTTTTTAAAAAAGCAAAGTAAACATGAGACTTTAGGTTTTATGCCATGACAAAGAGTTAATAGGAAATACTGCTAAAAAGGCCAAGCTAGTAAAGGAATATCCTTTTAAAGCTGTTATAATGTAACTGACAAAAGATTCTGTACATTTTCCAAAACAACAAAGGTAAATTACTGCGAAATAAAAGAATAAAAGACTTTAATAAAATGCCGTTATTGGAAAATACCACTTCAGGGCGGTAATGCCTCGCCACCACCCTGTTGTTAATTACTTTCTTAAAACAACACGACCAATCTTTCTTTATTCCTTACAGCTGCCAAGCAGGTTAGGGCTGCGTAATTATTAATCAATCACCATCATTAGACCTTTGATGTTGGCTTCTTCAATTAAATAAACATAATTTCTGTCGTATATAAAACCAGATAATACAGTGGTAGATAGCCATACTAATAAAAGAAACATGGCTCAATTTCAGCAGCTAGTAGTATGAAACTATTTTTAAAGAAATTAATAGCACCAATAGATTGATAAATTGTTACCTTCTATTTCATAAAGCAGGGTTCTTGAGTCTCACTCTGACAACAAAGAGTACATACTTTTCCATAAAAACAATTTATGAAGTTTAGAAATGAATAAAGAAGAACCACCATGTGTGTTAGAAGAGGTACGAGTTTCTGCCTGAGTGACTGCCTTTACGGCATTCCAAAACTAGTAACTTCTACAGATAAATTCTAAATTAGTTTAAGTTCGCATCCAGTGTGACCGAAACTACTTCTGTGTACAGAAGATATTCTGGAGTCTGGAGACCGGAGACATTGAACTAAATATTAGAAAGTGTTCAAAAATAACCTTGAGTCATGGAACGGTAGTAGCAACATCACTAGCTACACAGCTTGATGTAAGCAATTCAACATATAACAGGTTACAGTATGTCATACCAGTTAGCCTGCTTATTTGTACAAATCAGTATAATGCTTCTGTTTCCATGCAAAGACTAAATTTAAACAGGAAAAGATGAAGACATCACTGCATTATACAAAATTTTCTAACATTTGAATCTTTAACACAAGACATTTTGCCTATTTAATATTTTATTACTGTTCATGACAATTTTCAGCAAACTTGCAGGTAGGGTGTAGAATCCTGATGTTTGTCACCACTCGAACACACTATTAATTTCTACATAAATTATGATATACTTTAATATTAGATTGGATAATGTAGTCAAAGATTAGGTATATTCATCAAGATCTCACTCTCACTCACTTTCTATGCCGCTTACCCTGTACAGGGTTACAGTGCGCCTGGAGCCCATCTCAGGGGGACTTTGGGAATGAGACAGGGTACATCCTGGTGTCACAGCGAACACAAACACAGATATACAGTACACACACTACGGGCATTTTCAAAACACCAATTGATGCCTCTATGTCTTTGGATTGTGGGAGAAAACCGGAGTACCTGAATGAAAACCTACCAAGCACAGGGAAAACATGCAAACTCCACCCACAGAGACCTGCAGTGGGACCCTGGAGATGTGAGGCCACAGTGCTGCCTTTTTCAAATATATTTACATAGTATATTGCCTTTAACTTACTTAGGAAAATAAATTAACAAAGAACTCCAAATACCTGTTTTTACTGCGGCATTACGGAGTATTGTGTGTAGAATAATGAGGAAAATAGGATCTAAATCCATTTTAGTGTGAAACATAAAATATGAAAAATTCTGTCTGCAGTGTACTGTATATTATATAGTATGCAGAAGACACCTACTTAATGTAAACATGCTGCAATCATTCCTAATTTGTTACAAATTATATTATGAACAGCAACCTGAAGGATGTAAAAGTAAAATCTCTGAAATATTTATGTCCCCTTTTTGCTCTAATGATGAAGTGCACTTGAGCCGGCATGTCCTCCAAAAGATTGTTTCAAAAGGTTTTGTTTAAATTAAATTCAGTCATCAATTTTACAGGGGTGTTATGTTTTTCTGAAAAACTGGGCAAAATAACTTGTGTTGCATGTAAATATCTCGAGAGATCAGCATTTTCAGTCAAAGTTATTAACTTAAGCTCCTGACCTGTGTATGTGTGTTTTCATACAACATGCTGCTGCCACACAATTGGCTGATTGGATGTGTTTCTAATAAAGTGACTCATGCATGCCTTTTATCTCTTCAAAACATACATAACCTCAAACACCAGGAAACAGTGCTATATTGAGTCAGTGTGTCCCTGTCCTATTTTAAACCCTGTCAGGGAAAAAGTTGAGAGAAACAAAGAACGTAAGATAGTGGGTGTGGGAGAGAGAATGCTATAGTGAGAGAAAGAATGTAAGAGACAAAGAAAGAGAGAGGGGGGGGGGAATGAAAGATTCAGCCAGCAGGGCTTTTTGTTTCCTTGAAGAGGAAAAAAAGTTGGAACAGAATCAGTAGAGGGAGAAGAATAAATCTGTCTTTAGAGGGGTCTTTTGGCAGTAGAGGGACTAGAGATGAGTGCAGGAAACAGAGCGCAGTACTATAACTTTACCCTCTCCTCCCTCTCAGCCCAATACACTGCTGCCATTTCAATCATAGACAGTAAAAGCCCAGTCATGCACCATTTCCTCTCTTGAAAGCCTGGTGGCTTCTGAGAAGCTTTTCACTCACCTTTCTAGAATTACCAGGACGTTTTTCCTTCGGCCTTTTTACTCCTGTATGCGCACTTGCTAGTGCTAATCACCACATTCCTAATTTGAGCGTGCAGCTTTATGGGCTTTGAAGTACAGAAGAATGAAGGTCTACTTGCAAGCCTGGGTTGTATGAATAACCCAAAGCCACTTTGGATGAAAAATGTTTCGAAACAATCAGAGTAGTTAAGATGACTGCGGTTTAAGCTCAGTCTCGAGAAGGGATTACATACAGTCACTGCTCACTAGCAGCCATTTAGATAGGGGCATGCTGCAGTTGGTGAAAAGAAACAGTGAGACTGACGATCAAGAAAAGGTGGCTAGATATCTTTTGCTAAATGAATCTGTTTGAACAGTAATATGCACAGAGTTGGAAAAAATTAAATGTGAACCACATTCCTGCACATTCAGGCAAGGTGAACTGCACTGTGCTTTCAGAGCCACGGGCTGCACATCATTATCCAATTTACCTCAGTCCTCATCGTTGCAATTTTCATCAATATGACAACACACAAACTGAGTTAAATAAAAAAAATAAAAATAATAATAAATTCTTCAATATGATGCAAATGTATTATTGTGCACAACAGCACCAATTTATTCACTTTCATAGTTAACGTTTAGCATAAATAGCATGGAAACAGCTAACATGGGTGTACGGCTGATTAACTGTTAACCGGTACAGTAAAGTAAAACTTCACCGCATTAATAAAACAGTTTAAAGATAGTGATCTCATGTAAAAGGTGACCAGTTTACTACTGTTAAGTAGTACATTTTTCCATTAAACCATCTTACAAGGGGAGTTCAAGTCAAACCAGTACTTTGGATTGTGCAGAGGAAAAAAAAGGACAAAAATCTCCTGCTACATTAATGCACTTATCCCAGGTTTCACTAGTGCTTGAATACCATCACGGTAGTATGATTTCTCAGTTCCCCGGCGCCATGATCGAACTGCTTGCTTCACATCTGAAAAGTTGGCTTCCGTAACTCCTCTAAGGTCTCAAACGTGGAAATAAGGTCAGGATAGTACGGGGGCAGTGGCAGTAATGTTAGTGGTGTTCATGAATGACTGTGTACAGTTCCCACAGACAGATGTGTCTCTTCTGCAAGTTGATTGTGTCATCTACTTGCTGAATGTGTACAGGAATGAATGCAGTGGATCACAGCCACCTTGGCCGGATTCGTCATTCATGGACGTATGGCCTTCTCTGCACCATTCTAAAGTTTTAGTGTGGCTAAGAGTCCCATCATTGTACTGTACTCATATTTAATATAAACAAAGTTTAGATAGATTTCCAGTATAGTTAATTCTGGCAATTTTCTTTTAAAAACTGCTTTCGTGTGTGTGTTGGTAAGAGCATGCTGAGTTTTATATTTATTATTACGAAGTGAGAAGCGACATCAAAGGAAAGTTGCCTGTATAGGATTTTTGGCTTAAGCAAACATTGAAGAGAAAAACTATCATCATCATTTTTTTTTTTTTTTTAAAGGCTGTTTAAAAGGCCGTTTGGGATAGGAGTCTGAAAAACAAGCTCAACCCGAAGAGAGCAATCAACCAAACTTCCTTTAAGCTCTCTCTAAGGCTCGTCATGTAATGTATGAAAAGGGCTGACAATAATATGCCATTTGGTTAAGTTCTGCGGAATCATAACAGCTGTCAAACTTTGACAGAGTTGTAGTGCAACGTTCAGAAAAATCAGGAAGTTTGTTCGCTTTATAAAGTAACTTCTCTAAGTGTAGTGAAGCTATTTAATACATTTTCCAGTACTGTGATAGTAGTATTCATTGTAAAAATTTATGGTATAAATGTTGTAACTATTAAATGTTATAATATTTATGATCTGTATAAATCTGTATCCAGCCCAGCGTTGGTTAGAATCACAAATAAAACAAGTTTCCTGTTTCCTAAAAAGTCTGCTCTCAAGATGCACTATATAGAGAAAAGTATGTGGCTAAACCCGATAATTATTCAATTCCTTTAGGCCCTTTATCCCCAGTGAAGGGCAATCATGATGCTCGAGAATACCAAGACATCTTGGACAATGTTATGCTTTCAACATTTTGGCAACATTTTGGGTAAGGCCCTATTTTATTCCAACATGACTGTGCCCTAGTGCACAAAGCAAGGACTATAAAGACATGATTTGACGGGATGGAAGAACTTGAAATTGCAAACAAGGCCTTCTGATCCAACATCAGTGCTTGATCTCATAAATGCTCTAAAGAATGAATGGGCAGAAATTCCCACAGAAACACTTGTGGACAGCCTTCCAAGAAGAGTAGAAGCTGTTATAGCTACAAAAATTGTATCAACTTCGTATTTAAAAATATGTATTTGGATACAATACCTTTGCAGGTTTTGCATCGCTCCAAATAGTGTATGTTATCTATTGCTTTTGTTAAATTTATAAAACATATTTTAGTTCATTTGGTTTCTTATTTAGACCACGGTACTGCATTTTTGTCATGAACATGAGTACTGGACATTAGAAATTAATTTTTCTAACTGACACAGAAGCACAGATGACACTGATGTTCAAATCCATTTGAAAATAATTATGCCATTTTAAGGTATATAACTAGTACGTCTTGGATTCATCGAGTGACAGAAAAAGAGCTGGGCTCAGATCACAGGATTTGTGTGCCCATAAACATACACAGTAACAGAATTTAGTGGAATATAAATAACGGCTGCTGAATAGAAATCCTCACATAAACTTGACAACATATTTAGGAAATTCTGGAATGATAACTTGGTGCCTACCTCCTTATCTGGCTTGTAAACGGGAGGCTCATCGATAAGAGTTCTACTTTTTCTTAGGCTTGATTTTGGGTAAATCTATTAGAGAAAGAAAGATGCATGAGATAAGCAGAGTAAAAATCATCAAAGCAACTTCACTTCCTGCCCTTCGTTCCCCCTTCACTAAGAAGCCTTGGCACTTACCGGAGACAGGGGAATAGGGTTCTCGCGCAAATACCTGGGGTTTTCAATCTGCAAAAATAAAACAATGCAACAAAACCTTAACTCTCCTCCTTTTCTGGCAAGCAGCTTCTGCTCCCTCCACACTTCCCCTCCCGCAGCAACCTCCATTTATCTATCATAAACAAAGTAGGCCGACTTCAAAGAACGCCACTTAAACACACTCTCTTCCCTAAACTCCATGTGTTTACGCAGAAGAATACCAAGGGTCATTTCAAGGCATTGTGTGCTTTCAAACCATTTCCGTTTCTTTTTTTGACTGTACTTTTCCCCCCTCTGAGTTTTGGCTTTTGTCAACACTGCCCACATGAACACACACAAACAGGACCACAGCATCTGGGTGCTTTGATTACGCTGCAAGGAAGACGACTAGGACTGAAGGAGGTTGGATGACTTTTGAAAGACGTCCAAACACTTCGCATGAAGGAGACAGACAGATAGAGAGGACAAAACTAAGCTGTCTGGAACGGCACAGGCATAAAGGTAGGGGAGAAAAGAAGACTTCAAAAAGCCAAAGATTCCTCCCAACATCTAAAAAAAAAAAAAAAAACACAAGTCTTAAATCATAGAAAAACTGAAACTCTTGCACTTTCTAGTCTGTCTCTATTAGTTTGCCTTCCCGCTCACACAACCACACATTCAAGATCCAAGTGTATCCACCAGAAAGGTGCGCCGACAAAACAGCCAAACTGTTCAACACTTACTCTTAGAGGTTTACAAACACTTTAGACTCAAGAATGTGGATTTTGTGATCAGGACAAGGAAATTTGTATAAAGTCATCATCCTGTGTGTGTATTTCACACATAAATACACATAGTTTCAAGTCATGTGTTTTAGTCCACCTTGTAAATCTTATAAATACAAATAATGAAAGACGTTGCGAGGAAGACAGAGAGAGAGACAGACTAAACTGTCTGCATGCACTGGCTCCAAAAGCATTAGCCCATTCCCGAGTGCTGTTTGCATAACTGATCAAGGAATATGGACAAGGGGTTGTAATGCGTCCCCGTAATGAACTTCCTTTTCCTGTTATCACTTAGCAGCCACAAACAGTTGCTTGGTCGAAAACTCGTAAGACCAAATAAGACCCTGGCTTGTCATGCTATCAAGTAAGCAAAAAGTGAAAAGTCCTCAGTCCTGAAGCATTTCCTATGCTGTAAAACTCTAAGCTTTGATTCTCTAGAATACTATAGATACGGGACTAGAGCAAAATTCCTTGATGTTGTGGCAAATGCTACTTTAAACTGAATCTTGCCACCCACTAAACTGGAACTGCTACTATTAGCTTGAACATATGCTTGACAATATTTTAGAATCGTGAGTATGAGTATGAGAGGTGCTGATGACCACAATGCAAGCCAAATACTTTGTCTTTTTCTCTATAGCACCAGGGATGGCATTAGGATAAAGATGCGGGCAGAAAAATAAAATCTTTTTTATTTTTTTAATAGAAAATCTAATCTCATTTCTAAAAAACGGTATTAGATTTTGCTTCAGAGTTAGATTTTTGTAATGACTCATGCTTATATGTACATATTTAAGAAGTTCCTTTCGTCACACATAGCATTGCTAGATTTACAGCATATAATCATAGAATAGAAATGGTATAGAATCGCTCCCAGAAGGGGATGAGTTTTGAGTCCGTTCTCTTCATCATGTCGTCTCTGGGAGTTTTCCCTTGCCACCATTGACTCTGGCTTGCTCATTAGAAATCATTTAAAATCTGTATCTTAATTTGTATAAAGCTTCTTTTTGACAAAATCCACTATTAAAAGCACTATACAGTAAGTCCACAAAATACGAATGATGTCCGTTCCAAAAGCTTGTTCGTAACATTCTCGAGGTACTAGAATACTAACACAGTTGGCTATACACAGTATAAAACTAGCATGTTCCATGATCTTGTCCTTGTTCTTTAGAATGGTGCCAATGGTTTGATGATTCAAGTTAAAAGTACAAGTAATGTCTGCCATGTTTTCATCTCGCTCCATTCTCTCAATTATTTTCACTACCGCTTGGCACATCTTAGTAGTATCAGCTTCATCACTGCTGCTTTTACGCTTGCTCCCGGACATCCTGGGATGCAAGGTGCATGCTGTACACCGGACATGTGACCTAACTTCCGGTTTGACCTTAAACCACGAGGCAAATCTTTTCAAGGTCCTGCTATATCATTTTGATCCTTTGTTTGATTTTGTAGGACCTTGAAAAGATTTGAGAGAGAGCGAGAGAGAGAGAGCAGAGTGGAAAGAACAGGTACCTTAATATGAGGGCATTGTGTTACAACACGCCCCCAAACCAAATGTTGGAGTATCCAACACTCCAGGGTTACATGCACTTGGACGATAAAAAAGTAAAAAAAAAATTTTAAAAATGGAAAAATTACCCAGGGTTGTCCAGTCAACCAGTTTTAATGTACACAATATATGTCCAACAATGACAGTTGTGGTGCTGCAATTCAGCTATAAAGTCAATATATTATACAATGAGTACACCAACATATCTCCTCTCTCCCTGATAAAATGCATTTCATCTGTAAATCTATTCATTATTTAGCAACCCTGTACAAAATAAAGACAGCAGGTCTAAACTTAGAAAATATGTCACTAAATAATATAGTATGCAGCCTGGGAAAACCATCATCATATGTTGTGACAGCTTAGTTCTAAAAAAAATAATAAATAAAAAATAAAATAAAAAATAATGATA
The DNA here is from genome assembly GCA_011419295.1 of Clarias macrocephalus. NCBI lineage: Eukaryota > Metazoa > Chordata > Actinopteri > Siluriformes > Clariidae > Clarias > Clarias macrocephalus. The sequence goes on along the minus strand of JAAGKR010000522.1, from coordinate 970 downwards.
ATAATAATAGGATGTGTAAAGCCATGCAAGATCCAGGTCAAGATCTTAGATTATTGTTCACATCAAACATGGAAGACCAAAGAATCGACAAAACATGTCTCAGTGACTCAATGGCTATGGCATGATGACGAGTGGAAGTGCTCTATTGAGCATACTTATGTTTGTTAAAACATAAAGCAACATATGTGGCCACATGAGGATGTTATTGGCTGACGAGATTGGAACCCGATGTGGTCTACTGCTGTTGAAGTCAAATCCACCTCAAGGTTAGTCCCAGCAGGTGATGCTTTTCCTTTCTGTTGTAAAGAGGGGTTATTTGAGTTAAAATAGACTGTCCGTCAGCTCTAATCAATGTGGCTATATTCCTCTGACATTACACATCACAGAAGCAGCTTAGTTTATGTTACAGTATATGTCAGGTCCAAACAAAACAAGACTGGCAAAGAAGTCTACGCCAAGTCTCTCATATTTTACGAGATCTCACTACTGGGCATCGGTGGCTCAGGGATAAGTTTCTCGACCTACCATGTGGAAGGCCCATGTTCATTCAGAGCCAATGCCCAAACCCCTGCCACGGTCCCAAGCCCAGGTAAAATGGGAGGGTTGCGTCAGAAATGTCAGAGCTGGGCACCAAGCTGGGGGATTGGATCATCTTATATGATGTCACATAAAATTTTTCGTTTGTAGACACACAGTTGAGACCTGTTGGACTCTATCTAAACATGACTTAAAAGTGAATTTTGTATAATGGTTCTCTTTAAAGGTTTCAGCTACAAAGACAGGACAACACAGGAAATTTCTCTCACCTCCTCCCAGAGGAGTCCCACAACCCTGAAATATTAACCCTGAAAATCCCGGGCTGATGCATCATTGTGAATCATAATGTCCAAGACGGACATTTATTCTGTGTGGCTAGAAATGCTTGCATTTAACATTAAGAAGCAAGTAAGCTGTTACAAGCAAAAAAAAA
>JAAGKR010000521.1:121183-192573 GCA_011419295.1 Clarias macrocephalus | reverse complement strand
TATACAAATATACACACACACACACACACACACACACACACACACATACACACACACCTACACACACACACACACGTATACAAACACACACACACACGTATACAAACACACACACACACACACACACACACACACACACACACACACACACACACACACACACACGTATACACACACACACACACACACACACAGAATTGCCATCCAGAATGCTTAATACTTGAGGCAATGAGGCAAAGACGTGATTATGCACATGCAACTAAGCAGAACAAGACAAACAGCAGTACTTGGCAGGCTAAAAAAAAATGAATAAATAACTGGATTCCTGGCTCTTTAGTGACATCTCTGGCATTTCTCGCTCACACACACAAATACTGTACACCCACACATTCACAGTTGCGTGTGTGTGTGTGTGTGTGTGTGTGTGTGTGTGTGTGTGTGTGTGTGTGTGTGTTTCCTCTTCAGTATTTATAGTAAGCATATCGGGCTATCACCTTGCACGCGGCCCATGGCACGCCTCATGCATCTTTATTTTATTAACTGCACCACTGGGCAGCTACCAAAACAGGACTGGGGGTAGAGGGGTGGAGAGAGTGCGAGTGAGACAGAGAGAGAGAGAGAGAGAGGAAGGGGAAAAATGAGGTCAGTGGGAGGGAGGAGAGAAAAAGGAGAGAGAGTTGGCACACCAATAATACTCTCTCTCTCTCTCTCTCTGTCTCTCTCTGTCTTTCTCTATCTCTCTTTCTCTCACTATTTCCGTACAGTTATAAATAGGAAGCATCATTCAAATAAAAAAAAATTAAAGCAGAACATAAAGGTAGTGAGAGATGACATGCAAGACAGAGCGAGAAAAGAGACAGAAAAGAAGAGAAAGAAAGAAACAAATGAAAAAGAGATACAGACTGAGATCCCTCTAGATTTTTTCAGCATGATAGCATGTGACATTTGAGGCCAGTTCTCCACCACTGCAACTCGGGAGCACTGAGAATGACACACACACACACACACACACACACACACACACACACACACACACACACACACACACACACGCCTTGAACTATATAACTGTATTTCAAAGCACAACCTAAATAGAGGGTGCCAATAATTTTGCACCAGAAATGAATCATCGATCACTCGAGCGATACAAATTGAGTTGCATGTGGTCATGTGACCTTGCAGATGGAATGCACATACAGTACATGCACATGTTCTTATTCCAGATGTACACAAGTGACGTGTGTGTAGTTTTTGTGCATTCAAAATTTATTAACTGTACAGAAATAAATGGAATATATTAAGTATATATGTGTGTGATGGTTTATGTTCGTCTGGCTGTTTTATTTAATTACGCATTTAGTGTGATTTTTTTTTACATACAGTATATTTATTCTTGCTGCTTTATTTATTATTATTATTATTATTATTATTATTATTATTATTATTATTATTATTATTATTATTATTATTATTTAATGTACAGCACTTATTAGATGTGAGTTGCTTTAAAGGAGTTTGGTATGCTCTATAGAACATAGAAATGGTTGAGGGACTTAATGTGTGTTTTATTAGAACAGATCTTTCAGTAAGTTGTACGTGAAAAAAATAAAAAGTGGTGTTTTATTTATTTATTCATTTATTTATTTATTATTAGAGAAATCTGATATAATAATAATTAACAGTGTGTCCAAGAGGTCAGGAACCACAAGAAATGTCTATATGATTTCTTCCATTGTTTATTTACACTTATTTTTATATTTATTTGTTCCTTCCAGTTACTGGAATGGTATACAATTTCAGACGATGTAATTGTGGGCAAACTAGCAGATTTGAAACACTCTCATAAGACATGTCCGACAAGATAAATAAATCTAAACTTCTCTAACTGACGTTCTTCAACAAACAAGTGAATTTGTCTTTAATTAAATTCTTTAGATAGATTAGCGCGTTAGAGTTTTAGAGCATTGTTAAAATGATGAAGCCCTTTAAACAGAAATATTTGTTTGCGTTTTATGGAAGACTTGTTTTATTTTAAATCTTGTTTAAATAGGAATCCAATACAACGAAACCATGAACAGCATGAACAATATAAGGACATTAAAAATAACTTGTGGTAAAATAATAAAAATATAATGAGTGAATGAATTATGAATTAATTCATTACAAAATGTATTATTATTATTATTATTATTATTATTATTATTATTATTGTTGTACATCTTGACCTCAGTGAAACCCATAAATGCATATATGGACAATTTCAGTGGTTTTATGTCCCCCAACTATAACATTCAGGGTAATGGTGACACATTAACAAAAGAGGGATGATGTCATAAGTGTCCAATACTATGATGTAATGCAGCACCATGATTTCAAGACAGAAACAGAAGAGGATGAGGAATACATGACTAGTGCTGTTTACTGTAGGAGTAAATGCCCCACTCGCAACTCTCACCTCTTACACATCCTTGTTTCAAAGCCAAACCAGGACAAAAGCTTACATACTAAAAGACTGATGAGCTGTACACTTTCAAATACACAAACACAATACACATCACATGCACAATGTCAATATCTATAATATATTCATTATGGGAGTGAAAGGCTGGAGGAGTGGAAGAGAGAGAAAGAGAGAGAGAGAGAGAGAGAGAGAGAGAGAGTTTGGGTGAATGTGAGGGGGGGTGAGGAGTTGGTGTGGCCTTCTGTAAATTCCCCCGAGCCGCGCTGCAGAGTTGAACGTCTGATTGACTCCTGTCGCCCTAATGTGTCCTGACAGCACGCAAGCAGTTACCATGTCTCCCTCCGAGCCCATAATGCACTTTTTTGTGAGCGAGAGGAGCCAGAGAAAAGAGAGGAGCAGAGAAAAGCCCCCTCACCCCCTTCCACACATACACACACACATACACACACACACACACACACACACACACACACACACACACACACACACACACACACACACACACACACACACACACACACACACACACTTTGAATCTCTCCAGAAAGGATGAGTGGATAGGCAGCAGACTTTCAGTTTGGGGTGGGGTGGGGGGGGGGGGTGGGATCAGCAGCTTTCACAAACACAGACCCACGGGAATAAAAAGAAAAACTAAAAAAAAAAGACCTAAAAAAAAATCAATAGGTCGCTTCTGAATGTTATTTTTTTTTTTTGTGGATAATAAGCGCAAGGGGAAAGAGGGGGCTGTGAAAGAGGGCAAATGGACTGAGAGAGACATAGAGAGAGTGAGAGAGTGAGAGAGAGAGAGAGAGAGAGACACTGTGTAACGGGTGTCACTTGGCCACAAAAGTGCCACCATCAGCAAAACGCTGCTGCACTAACACAAACAGTGGGCCTGGAAGAGCGAGCACGGAGTTGCTAAAAAGATTTAAAGGTTACTGTATGTGATTCAGTAATATAAATTATAATAATTAATATACACTTTTCCCCTCAGATCACACACCTAACCGCATGACACACTGTAACTTTTAATGTATTTATTTTAGAATTTTATGGAGCTTTATAAAAATATCGTTGGAGCGTTACAAAATTGCTACAATTAAAACATGTCATTATGAATGCCCTCTTCTATAATAAACAAGTTAAAAATGTTTTTTTTTTCTGCGCACTAAATATCCCAATGTGGCAGATTATTTAAGTAGCAGTCAGACCAAATACAAATAAGAACATATTACAAACATAAAACATTATCAACAGGGCTGGTATGGGTGTTATATGTTCTAAAACATATACAGTACCACATATTTAATATGCACTGCATAATATTCTTAGAATATTAACATTTCAAAATACACTCTTTATTCCTGTGATCTATTTGGTTCCATTACCAGACCTGGCAATTTACTAGTTGTACCTGGTAAGTTATAGTTAGTATGACCACACCTTATCTAAAAAATATAAATAAAAATAAATAAAATTGTACTTTGATTTCTAGTTTTACTGAATTGTGGGCACAAAAACCTGGAAATTAACGGTCTTGTGCACAAAAAGGAACAAAAAACGTACAAACAAATTGTATCATGAGCGCACAAATTTACCAAAACGAAAAAATTTATCTTATCTTGTTTGCACGTATTAAGCACAATGTAGGAACAAATTTTATTTCGTGCAAATTTTAACCAAAACAAACTGTGGGAATGAACTGTGTGTTGTGTGCACGAATGAACCAAAACAAGTGAGCGACTAATCCAAAACGAATGAATGAACTGTACCTCCGTTGTGTATAAACTTCTAAAACGTGGAAACTAATTGTACCGTGTGTGCACGAATTAACTAAATTGAGGAAATTAATTGTATCTCACGTGCACAAATTAACCAAAACAAAGGAACAAATTGTGTTGTGTGCTTTGAAATTAACTAATTGTTGAAACAAATTAACTAAAACTTCCCTCTAACACAAATACATTAAATTGCAAAAATGAAATGTAGCTCATGCGCATGAACTAATCAAAACCAAACTGTGGGAACAAACTGTAACTTGCGGACCTGAATTAGCTGAAACATGGAAACCAAATGTATCTCGTGTGCATGAAATAACTAATCATCGCAATGATTTAGTAAAATAAGCAAACAAACTACAAATTAAACAACAATGGGAGCCGTCCGAAGCTCTGTAGTTTTCACAAGTGGGATTTTTCTCCCCCTTATGGAGTAACAAGGCAACCTTAACTTTTTTCAAATGTATTTATTGTGAGCAGTGAGAAAAGGATGATTAGATAAGAAACAAAAGCTAACATTTACATTTTCGTAAAATGAAAGTTGATAAAATGAATGCCATGTTGTAGTTTAACTTATAAAAGTTATGAAATTGTTGAGTGCAGAGGTATAAATGGATCAAAATACATGACATTATTATATAATGATCAAATAAAGTCATGTAAATTATAATTCTTGTTTGTTTTTCTACAACAGCACACCTCTGAGTGCTTCATTCCTTACTACAAATGATTCTAATATTGCAATATAATAAATTCATCAGGAATGATGAAGATATCAGAAAGTCTACACTCATATATCCCTCGTATATTTATCCAGTCATTTGTCCGTCTATTCTCGCCGTGAGGTGGAGTGGAGAGGCCTGACCGGCGTTAATCCTATTCCTCTCCAGACGAGAGACACGACGGCCTGCAGATGGGAGAGGTGGCTCGGCCTCCCCTCCCCAACACGGCCTCCAAAAATCCTGTTCTTAACACATGAACGAGCACCTTGAATTATTCACCCTTTTCAATATTTCACATGGCTCCTCTTTTTCTCCCTGATCCATGTTTGTTGCCCCGGCCTAATGCAATTTTCATGACAAAAAATGTTTTTGTCCTACTTTGAAGCACGGTCCGAGCTGGGGCGGTGCGACGGGGTATCGCTAGCCCCGAGCTGGAGGGTTTCGTTAAAAGATTGAGAGATGGGTTTTGGGGAAGAAAAGAAAGCATCTAGTCATGGAATGAGGACGAGGTTAAGCCTGGCTGAACCGAAATTCACCAAAACACAAAGACATTGTCGTTAAATGACTAAACACCAAAAAAAAAAGAAACGTATCTTCACAAAAATCTTGCTAGACAAGAAATAATATTTAGCGATGATGTCAGGTCATGTGTGGCTACAATAAATCTTTTATTACGTTTACTAATAGTGCTTTCAAAATGTAAACACACGATACACTTGCTATTCAAGAGGTTGTAGTTGTTGGACGCATGAATGCTAAGAAAAACCTATGGATAAGAAATGTGCTAGCTAGCACACAGGCATAAAAATCTTTAACATGGGATGATGGAAAGGATGAACGACAGTGAAAATGAGCCAAAAATGTAGGAAATATCAACATTTTCCTCAGATGTGTTGCTAAATCATGAAGAAAATACTGTTTTTTGATAGTATTCCACTGGAAAGCACTTAGCATCAATCGTAAGCTATTTTATTTTAATCCCAAATGGGAAGTGCAAAATTTGCGAATGCCACAAGAGAGACATTTAACTAAGCCAAATTAATTTTAAATATTGGTACCCTAAAACACTGTACACTAGGAATATAAGGTAACAAAAGCTAAACGGTCTGAGGATTGTACCCTGGGTTTTATATGTACATAAAATATGGATTTAAGATTTTGTGCACCTGATCCACTTTTATTTATTAATCTCCTTACATCTCATGAGATGTATGAGATGTGTGAGATCTAATACTACAAATGAACATACTGTATGTAGTACTTTCCATATATCGGGGATGCACGCTATCTCTGCACCCCTGCCTTTCTTCTTACTTGATGACTCTTTCTTATAAATATGTATTTCGCTTTCTTTATCTTTATCCTGAACTGCATGTAAATAAATGCATTCTAATGGATTCGACTCTGTTATAAATTTTTATAAAAGAATAACACTATGAATCAGCAATGAAAGCAAAGTGCTTCTATGGCCTGAGGATTATATAAGATAAAAGTATATAAGAGAAAAAGGAAAAAAAAACAGCAAAGTAAGAAATTGTGTGTGGGTCTGGACGTGTTGGCTGCTACCCAGCATGCCGAGCGCTCCAGTCTCCCCACTGTTACTCTGTGTGTGCAGGCTGCTGCCCCCAACCCCCCCGGTCCATACGGCCCTGCCCATAGCGCACCACGCTCAGCCCGCCATGTGGCTGGCTATTCTCCACACACACACACACACACACACGCACACATGCACATACATACAAACAGGCATATTCGTATACCACCCAACTGCCTTCTTGTACACTCACCCACTCCCACACCCACACAAGTGAGCTGTGATTAAACTTTAAGGTGAATTACGGGAGCCGAGGCTGAGATGCAGGCTTTCAGGAGCACAGCGCTGCTGCAGCATACCTGATGAAACATTCATGCTTCGAGAGCCACAAGCTTTTTTTTTCTCTTTTATTTTGCTTTTCATTATTAGTGTGTCTAGTTAATGGCTTGCTTTTCATCACTACAGTTCACCAGGTGTACTTGATACACACATCCTTATTAAGGCATCTAAGCTTTAATCATCAGCTGTTCATTATTGCACTTGCTTTAGTGGTTACAAGAGTTACATACTAACCAAAAAACAATATTTTGAACATCATATTACCCAGAATGCACTGACGCAGGACCCACAGTATGTGTGCTCCCAACACACCTTTCACTACTGCATAACTGAATAACATGCTTGAAAAGGAGTAAAATCAAATCGACATACACGTTATAAACGTTTTCGTGATCAGTACCGAAGATGTCCAGTATGTTTCCTCAATTTAAAGCATCTGCTCCGAGCGCCGTCCCGGGTCTTCGGAGCACGCTCGGTGCGGGGCTTCCACACGCCTCCTGCTTATAACACAGTTGTGGGTGCATTTGGAGCCGGAGTCGTGCGCAGTGTGTCCGCGCTCTGAGCCAAACTCGTCCATATGCCTCTCCAGCTGACTCTTCATCTCGATCGGCCCTTGACCCCAACGTCCAGCGACATCCACTCGCAAAACAGCCGTCCAGAAAAACAACATACGCATGCACATATGCGATCGCAATCGATTGTTCCCACAAGCCTTTAGAGGATGGTCAAAGCTGATGTTCATACTATATGTAAACATTATGGACGTGCTGAAAATTTGTCCGCTTAAACTATAAGTTGATGGTGGAATTGTCAAATCATCACGATTATTTTTACAATCGCTTAAGATGAAATGCTAGTGATCAGTTGTGAGTCGGAACTACGGAGAGTTTCTTTACATGGTTGTGTTTTGTGTTTAGGTTGGTTGTGTTTCACATTTTATTGTCGATAATATTGTCAGAATGGAGAATTTAAAAAAATAATTCTTGATTTCATGTAGACTTACAGATATTTTTGACAATGCTGATGTCACGGCATTTCCTGAAGCGCGCCGTCTCTATTGCAGTGTTTCATTTGTTTGAATGCCCTACGACATTTTTCACAGCTGCTGACCAAGTTCTTAACTTTGTGGACTGTAATTTCTTATTGGACACCATGTTTGCAGGATAATTTCGGTTCGTTCCATCATTTATGCCGCCATGTTGCCTGCATACAAATCAGTGTTTGACCAGGATAAAGCAGTTAATATAGAGGAATGAATGAACCTATGGCAATGTTGGTGTGCTTTTACTACATACATCTACCTCCTTTTCTTGAATTTATAAATCATGTTACTTTAATATCATATGCAAAAAAAAGTCCACAGCTCAATCTTAGCAAAATTCCATTGAACAAACATAATATCATAATTTTTTTATGATATGAAAATCAGTCTATGATACCATGATACTATGAGAAAGTAAAGCCGAGGCTTTTTATTGTGCAGAATAACAGAACACTTATAAGAATAAAAACTCCCTTTATTTCTCTACTGTATATAATCCTCTGCTACACTAATGCACTTATCCCAGTGTTTCACTCGTGCTTGGAAACCATCAAGGTAAAAAGTTTTCTCAGGACTCCAGAATAATGATCAGACTGCCTGGCATGAGATCTGAAACGCTGGCCTCCCAGGAACTCCTTCAATGGCCCAAACATGTGGGAACGGCTTGGAGCGAGGTCAGGACGGTACGTGGGACGTGGCAATAACTAAAAGCCGAGTTCCTGTAATGTGCAAGTGGTGTTGGTGAATGATTGTGTGTACAGTTCCCACAGACAGATGCATCTCCTCAACAACTTGCTGATTAGTTATCTGTCGATTTTCAAGGCTCAAGCATTCCACTCGCTAAATTTTCACGAGAATGACACAGGCATACAGCCCATACAGCCTTTTTAAAAATTTTTTTTAAACATTTGCATATTGTAATGTTTTTCAGGGGCTGTTTATCATGTTTATCATCGTACTGTGCTTAAAGTTTTCTGTAAATGTCAATCATCACAAGTCCCGGTTTGACTTGAACTTCCATCAAACTAATATTTTTGTATTATTATTATAATTTTTTTTTTTTTTTTGGTATGTTATTTTTTCATTAAGCCTTTTGCAGGAAATGATGTCAATACATGGACACAGAGCGTCATCACAGACTACAGACAAAACAAATAAATAAAAATAAAATGAATTAAAACACAAAAAAGCATTGACATCATTGAAGCATGGAAGCAATGAGGCATTGAGTATTATTAACTGATTATCAAACAAACAAAAAGGAAAACGGCAGTTTCTAAATTACCTAAAAGTGTGTGAAGTCTTGGTGGAATTCAGGGTGTATTCCCACCTCACACAAATAGATAATGAAGTGCTTACGTAAAAACGTGACCGTCCAAGCCACTCTGCTATTTGTCCTGTGATTGAAGATGCTCTAGGTTAGTGGAAGAATTGCCCAATGGCCTACACTTTATTTTACCCTGGTCAATATTGTCAGCATACATAGTGCGTTGTGAAAACTCCTGCTTTCACAATGCACACTGCTGATGAGCCACGGAGCATTAATACTGCACCGGATTAATATTTAACTCTGTCAAATGGAATATGGAAAATAACGGAGGCTCGTTAGCCCTCATGAGAGAAGCTAAGTAAGTCACATCCTGCTGACTTTTCATTGCATGAGTGTTAAAAGGGTAGGGGTGGGGGTGGGGGGGGGGTCACTCACATCCACATGCCCACCATACACACACACAGCCTTCAAAAATACATGCTACATTAGCACGCATTAGCATACACTGCATAGGTGCCAGTATTAATTATATTAATAATTTATCATTATTAATTGCATTCATAATTAGCAGCTCTTTCATTTTTTCAGTGAAAAGAGTCCAGTCCCGCCCACTCCTTTGCTATTGGCTTACAAGAATGGTTAGAAATTCACAGTTAAAAGTTTTACCATAAGCAAACAGGCATCTTTCATGTCCCGTGTTCTTTCTCCTTCAGTGAATTACTTTATCTGTTTGCTGATTTTTTATTGGTGGTTCATCTGATAAAGCAGAGGTCAACTATAGTTTTCAGAAGTCTTAGATAACTGCTACGGCAAAATCGTAAATGGTGCCATATTATACACACATTATTGCTATACTGTACATAAAATGTAAAACAGGTTTAATGATGCCGGATATATATATATATATATCCCTCTTCTGATGTAAAGTACATCACCTAAGTAGTAGCCGAGTGCGGCTTTTGTGGCCACAGCAAACAGATCCTCTCAGATCAGCACTCAGCAGGTCTTTACCACTGTCACAAACCGACCGTGTTTGTTTAAAGGGAAGATTTAAAGACGCCAAGCTCCTCTTGCTTTCCTCTAAAATGGCGTTTTAACATGGTGTTTGCGGAGCAAACAAGCGCGCGGCGTGAGTGTGCTTTGTGACACTTGGCAAACACCATCATCTGTTGTTTAAAATCGGCCCACGCGAGGAGCTGCGAGACAAAGCCTGGTTGAGAAAGTAATCGACTGTCTAGACCTCTTTTACAAAGACTGGCCCCTTTACAAAAGCAAGTCGCAACTTTTTTTTTTTTTTTTTACTTTCTTTGGCACACCAGGCTGGTAGGGCAGCAGAGGGGTCCGCATGAGAACGAAAACGAAGAGAGATGCCAAAAACACGCCACGCTGACGGCCCTCACGTCCAAACACGGCCAAGATTATTACTGAGCTTAGTCAATAATGTGAATAGAAAACATAGAGCGGGTCCCAGTAGGGGGGAACCAGTCCAGAGAAACTGTAGAAACGTACGGGTACTGTGTCACAATTGTATTCAGATATTTTTTGGTTTGTTATGCTAATTTGGAAAAGTAAATAATTAAAACAGTCATTTATATATATATATATAAAGTAAAAAAATTATACTTTTTTTTTTGTTAGTTTATGTAAATTTTCTTAAGTACAAGAACAAGTATTCCATTGTAACAATTTTTAATACAAGTTACAAGGGGCGCCACGGTAGCTTAGTGGTTAGCTCCAGGTTCCGGGTTCAATTCGCACCTCTGGTTTGTGTGCATGGAGTTTGCCTAGTTTTTCCCCGTGCTTGGTGGGTTTCCTCCGGGTATTCCGGTTTCCTCCCACAGTTCAAAAGACATGCAGATTAGGTTCACTGGAATTCCCAAATTGCCCGTAGTGTGTGTGCTTTTTTTGATGGACTCCTTTTCCGGCCCATGTGGAATGTGGAAATGGCTTGGAGTGAGGTCAGGACCGTATTCACGGATGCTTCTTTTAAACATTTGTACCATGCAAATGTTTTCCTACAGGGTGATCTCCAAGTCTGGACCCACAAGGCAGCCAAGTGCTAACCACTAAGCCACTGTGCCATCACACAATGTTCTTTACTTTTTAAAAGATCTGATGTGGAATTAGGGACAAGTGTATGATTTCCTAATCTCAACTCTTTTTTAAATAAAAGTTTAATAATCACAAACCTAACATTTAAGTTGATCATACTCATACTCAACAAATTTTTTAAATTGGGTGTTTGTATTTATTAAAGCTCCAATATTTTACTATTTCTTTAACAAGTTAACTCTGGTCTCAGAGCTCTCTGTTAATGCTCCAGCTGAAATACCCCTCAAATATGTTTTTTTTTTCATATCTCATACTCCTTTTATTTTACTCCTCCTCCTAATATGCCATTTCAGTGTTCATGTAAATGAGCTGCCGCTAAGCCACTCCCACCACTAAGCCACTCCCACAAAGTGAACAGCGGAGCTGAGCAGCAACCTGGGGGAGGGACTTTTCTTGTATGTGGGCAAATTGTATTGGCTTTTTTAAACCCTGGAAAAAGAAAAAACAGCAAGGGATTGTTTTTGCTTTTCCATGCACACTGAATAATACTGAACTAAAAGTCTAAAAATGACAAAAAAGTACATTTTGCACAAAACACGTCCTTTAATTCCAGTCATAAAGAAGCAAATTTTTTTTTTTTTGCATGTTGATGCTTATAAAATGTCATAGTTAAAAGATACAGCATGTCAGAAATAAGCCTGACAAGCCATGATGATGTTGATAAAAATGATCAATAAGTATTAGTACCCTGAATTTCAGTATTTCTCTGTAACACATCCTAATGTGCTTAATACCTCTTATACAACAGCGATTTATTTAAATTTATTTAACATCCATGAAACAAAAATTTGCTGTTTTGGTGGCAGCTATATGCAGTTGTCATCATCAGAATATCTTTTGTTTTGCAGCCTGAAGTTAATAACACATACAGGCACACATGCACACACACAAACGTGTTGGTGAGAATGTGCCGACCTGATGACTTTCTGTCCTGAAGACTTTTACCTGGCAGAAAACTTACAACAAAACCCATTCAGTTGTGTCATGTTGCTGTGGAATAAAAAAGACTAAAACCCTTCAGTACTTATAGTTTTTCTATGATTTTTCTATAACAGTACTCCCTTGAATGCTTTATTCTTTACTTCATCAGTTGATGTTAAACCACCATGTTCCCAGACTTTCACATTCTCATGATACTCAGCACGTTGTGACATAATTTCCCTCAGTAATGATAATGCGTGTTTGCTCGTGTGGCCTTCCCCTAGCAAATGAGCTAAATGACTGGTTTATGAGTGTGTGTGTGTTTGTGTGTGTGTTGTTATTATGTTAGCATAAGCAGAAGAGAAGAAGGGAGAGGATTGATGATTTGGCTTGTTTACCAGCGTGCTGCTTGGCCACAGCTTGCCATCGTTGCTGCTGCTGCCGCTCGAGGCCTCTGGAGGTTTCCCGGAGCCCTGGAGTGCAGCGGAAAAACCAAAACACTCCTAAGAGGAGAAGTGCAGAGGTGAGCACGCAGTTCAGTACGCTTTCTGACCTCAAACAGCTAACACAGTAAACGCTTACACTCGGATGGACGTGACAAGCCAGGCAGAAGAGATAAACGCTAGAGGAGATTAAGAAGAGAGGACCTGGTGGGGGGTGGGGGTGATGATGATGATGATGATGATGATGATGATGATCATGATGATGATGATGATAGAAGAGTAAATCATGTCATAATCATGTTATTATACAGGATATCGTTAAGGCAAATATATAACAATGTATTCTTAAGACTGGATAAAATACTTTTCAAAAATATTTGAGTTTTATAACAAATCTTATAGCTAAAATAAGTTCTAATCTAAAACCTAACATCCCAAAACTAATTTGGTCAAATGTTTTTGGAAGAAGCTTTAGTAACGGCTCAACTAAATAATTAAGATGCCTAACACGCCATCATCTTCAATGCTTGACAAAATCAACTTCTAGATAAAAGCGTCAAAGTCACATGACCAATAAACCCAAACAAAGGACAGATTTTGAAATAAACCCTCAATATAAATTTGTACATTTTGTTGTTACAGTTGTTCACTAACTCAAACATTCAACGGACTACATGAACAGTTTGAAACACAATTTCCAGACTTTTACCCATGTTATTATTCTCTGACACACAAGGTTGTCTATAACAAAACATTTACTTTGAAACCCCTACATAACCTTATTTCATAAGCTTTAAACTTCCATGCATAGAGCAAAGCATGACACGTACTGTACAGTAGCTGCCAGACTTTCAACCAAAAGCTGGTGCATCGTGACGAGCCAATCGCAATCGCTTCTTTCTGACCTGTGATCAGTGATACCACGGTACTTTTTTTGCACCATACAGTGTCTTCCGTGCTTTAAACGTTTTCAGGGTTGTTGGGGAATGTAGAAGCCAAGAAAAGGACGTTTAGACTCTGTTATCGCCGTATCACTCCAGCAGTAATAAATGACAGATATTCTAAGTTTAACATTGAACGAGATTCGTTCTGTGAAATAGGACATGATTTGATTTGAATGTTGTTCCAACACCGTGTTATATGCATAACAATGCTACATGAGATAACTGTAATACTGTAAAGCACTGTAATGAAGCGTACAAGTGTACAAGAGAGATGAGATGTACATGCTGTGTGTGGGAAGCAGTTGGTTGAATGGGGGTAGGCAATGCTGTAGACTGAAGTTTTTGTATCGCTTATTAAGTTTCTCATGATCTTCAACAATCTTTGTTATTAACAAGGCTTTGTGCGCAACAAAACTCAACACTTATATTCACACCTATATTACCCAAACAATTTTGGCTGTTTTTATTTTATTATCCCTTTAACATGCACAATATTGCAAAATATATGCAAAATATTCCCTCTCAGTTTGCAATATTTATTGTTTCATTACATTTTTTTTCTCGAAACTATAAAAATGTGAGATCTCTCATTTTGCTGTCAAACTGCTCATATATTCGGAGCAATTCCGAAGGTATAGATAAAGACATGCTACTCTGCTGTCTGCGGGTTCAAATTATCATAAGCTAATGGGGAAAAAAGTCATGATTAAACTCGGTGAATAAAATATTCATATCGCTCTGTCCACATTAATAACTCAGCTAAATTCACAGATCATATAATATTAGCAGCAGTGTTGAGGTGTGTATGAATATTAGGAACAGCAATATTGTTAATTCCCATGATAAATGTGCCGGGTGCCGTGTGTGTGTGTCTGCCACTCATGCTCCATGTGTGTGTGTGTGTGTGTGTGTGTGTAGTGCCTAACAAGGGGTGAATAGTGCTGAGCCTGTGATGGCTTCATTACGCCAGCCTCTCTTACCTTCTGGAAAAAATTAAAGCTTTAATGAAGTCCGTTACGAGATGACACCTCCTCGGCACTTCGGCTTTAAATCAGAGATAATGAAGGCCTATTAATGAGGGCTTCAGTCAGAGCACACCTGATCTGCTTCTCCCCTCCTCCCTCCCCCCATCCCTTCCTCCTCACTCATTCTTTCTCTTTCTCTCGCTAATAAATAGCACACAGCTGAGTCAGCACAGCATCTTCACCTGAGAGACAAGCTGCATCGCAAACACTCATGCTTTCTGTCTCACACACGCACACACACACATACACCCAAATTCATGCACACACGCCCCACTTCACCTGGGAATTTGTGTCCCATTGAACCGATGTCTGTTAAACACACACACACACACACACACACACACACACACACACACACACACACACACACACACACACACACACACACACACACACACACACACACACACAGATAGAATAACAGACAGTCAAACAAAAAGAAAGAGGGACAGAAAGGTAGATAGACTGAAAGAAAGACATGCAAGCAGGCTGACAAGGGCAGACAGACAGAAACAGACACAAAAATAGACAAGTTCGCTGCTTTCTATTTTTGAAAGACAGACAGAAAGAAAGAAAGAAGGAAAGAAAGAAGGCACCGAAAGGCATACAGACAATAAAACAAAAAAGAAAGAGAAAGAAAGAGATATGCAGACTGACAGACACATACGGACACAAATACAGACAAATAGAAAAGCAAGAATGAATACACAGAGAGAGACAGACAGAGAGACACACAGGATGACAGAACTATTTACAGACAGAGAGACATAAAGACAGAGAGAATAACACAAACAAAAAGACATAATGGTATACAGACCGAAAGACAGATATGCAGACATACAGACAAAATTTCAGAAATAAAGAAGGAAAAACCAGCTAGACAAAAAAATTAAGAGAGTCAAACTAATTAGAAGGGAAATAGAAAATGAGACACAGACAGAAAAAAAGACAAAGATGATAGTCAGACAGACAGATGAACATATCAAACAGATGGATAAATATGAATAGATAGATAGATAGATAGATAGATAGATAGATAGATAGATAGATAGATAGATAGATAGATAGATAGATACTGAAACATCAAACCAAACAAAAGCAACAGCGTGATGTGATTTAACTCTGCAGTTTAAATGCTTTTGATCTTCTGTAAGTCTAATTATGCCCTCACCACACCACACCCCCTTACCCCACCCCCGACCCTCATCATTAAGTGATTTGAATCAGCACTTCTCCAAAAGGCCATGATCGTGAGTCACGTCCCGGGCGTCGACTCCTCGGTGCATGTGAAAACAGATGATGAATTATATTGACAGGTGACATTTGTTGAATGTCAGTCGTATCCCTGGACATATGGCCGCTGTCTTACGCTTCCGGTGTCGTCCTCAGACCTGACGCGCCCTGGTCCCACGTGGCATCTTCTACGCCACATCTACCTCTTCACTGGCGATGCAGCTTTCTGGCAGTTAACATCCTGTCTTGTGTTGGTTATGTTTGAACCCTCAGTGCTTTTAACCAAACCCATTAAGCATTGAAGGGCTAAGGGAAAGGAGACCTACTCCATGAAAGATGTCAATTAAGGAACAGGAAGGTTTATTTTTCTTGCTTTTGAAAACCAAATTAAATTCACCTTTAGAACCAGGCTGGGATGCACCGTTGCAAACCTGTATTTAAGGAGCTGTCAGAGAGAAACATTTGAAACTTTAGATAAACAAAAAAGGGCCCTCTGTGCCCGCTGGGCTAAACACCACTCCGAGGCTGCAAATTAGATCGGGGGAGATCCGGAGTGCGGTGCTTTTGTTCGGTGCCGCGTCCTGAGAGCGAAAAAGCACACGTTACACGAGGTAGCTTTTGTGTGAAATACATTGTATCACGTTCTTCCTACTGGGCGTATTTCATATAGATAATGACAAGAGCTAGGAGGATATCCGCGAGCTCTGACGAGCGTGCTAATTAAGAACACGAGTGCCATTAGAGGCGTCAGGGTGTAGAGTGTGCTCGGCAAGGCGCCGCCATAGCTGCACACGGCTCGAACGACACGGGTCCATGTCACCTGGAGAGCAATTGATACCAATTATATCATATCATAAAATGCCCCAATTTTATCGTCAGGAAATCAACATGGGGCTCCTGTTCCAGGTGTTAGTGGGGTAACTAAAGGGTTCATTTCTGTCACCGTGTCTTCATGAGAAATGCTGCTTAAAACCAGGGGTCCAGGCATCACCAGAGGCAGGGGGTTGGCAACAGAAATGCACAAATGAAGGACTGCAATGGTTTCAACTGGTTTTCCATTCTTCGACACTAAATTCTCACCATGAATCAGTGGATATTTTCATTATACACGATACCAAAAATTCAGGAAGCTTTGAGAATGTTGAAACACATCAATCAGAATGTCTTGAGCAAAGTCTCAAGATTATACTTCTAGGGTCCCAGATTTTATCCTGAAATTGGGTTACTGACTCGATAAATACTGCATGTTCACATTATAAGCCACAAACTACTTTTTTTTTCAGATCGGATTTGTATGTTATGATGGTCCACATTGACTTTTACCTGACATGCACACATTGATAAGTTTTTTGCTCGCATCATCAGGGATAAAACACATCGTAAGTGCATACGATCACTTATTCAAAATAAGGTTGGGATTTTGCTCTGGAGGATGGCAAGCATTTAGTCGGCTGTATTTGTTGAGATCCAGAAGAAGCAAGAAAGCCAGATGCCTCGCCTTAGCTGTTTTATCAGCTACCGCTAGCACTGCTATAAAATCCTCGCACTGGCAGTGCTGATTGACGTCATCGAGAGCCATTTCCACGCACAGAGGCAAAAAAAAAAAAAACCTGCATTAACTTCAATTTGCACATCGTCTTTCAAGTGACATGACCGCATATCGGATATGGATCCAATCTAGGACCACATATGAAAGTTCTTCATTCTGACGAACATAGGATTTGTGCGATCAGACAGCCCTAAAAAATCAGATCCATGTCACATTAGGGTAAAAACCATATTTGAGGAACTTCAGGGTGCAAATGTGAACGTTGCCTACGTCTTCTATAAGACATGTTTAGGTTTCCTTAGTGTTGTCCATTAGTGGGTGCTTGATGCCCTGGGTATATTGGTATCCCACTCCTATACACCTAGCACCAAGTTCCTGGCATAGCCTCCATGATCCACCAGAACAGTGAGCAAGTTCAAGCAATTAACAAAGATGAACAGAGTTGTTCTTTGGTTCCGTTCCTCCAGTGGTGTGATGAAAGGCAGCTTGTTTGGTCTTGTTCCTTTGAGGAGAATCTGTAAATTATTTTGATTTTTAGCCAACATTCTGTTGAGAGACGTGCAATACTCAGTCCAGATTTTTGTCAGTCCAGGCTTCATTCGACTTCACTTTTTCCCCAAGTCCTCCATTTTTAGGGGATCAATTTTTTTTTTTTTACTTTTACACGCCACCAAACAGACAAACCGTTTGATGCAAATGGCATTAAATTGGAAAAACACTTGCAATTCAGTATAACGAATATATTTACATAACTGCTGCTCCACACCAAAGCTTCAAGAGTCTTTGGATTTTGTTGCGTTCATTTCTTTGTCGATTATTTGTTGTGTTCTTAGAATTCATTCAAGGTGCAAAAGTTTTTTTTTTAATTCGTTTAGACTCCATCCAAAACCTCCACAACCTCTTAAAACCTTTAAGCAAACGTTTATATAACAAACAATAGATCCTGGCACTCATTATACATCAGTTTGATTTTATGATCAAGCGTTATGCATTGAAAAGGCGTGACGCGTGAAAAGACTCCCAAAGTTTGATTGAAAACATTCGGAGACATGAGAGTGAACAAACTGCGGGCAGGGGGACTGAAAAAGAGTTTAGGTAAGGATTTAAAGGTTTTTTTTTTATTATTATTATTATTTCAAAGAAAACTTTTACAACACAAAATAAAAAAATGGAGTCTGTGTGACTTTCGAATTAATCCAGATCCATTGTGAATGCCCTAATCCACTCCTAATCTGGATTAGGTATCCCAGTGTGTTTTTTCCCCCTTGCTCTTGAGGCCGCGGTCAGCACTCATCCCTTTGCTTTGTCTACATGCCGGCCTCCTTAACGTTTTAGCAGCTCCCTGACTGGCTGATCTTTGATCTGATGTCTTCATAGAGGAGATCTGCAGGTTACCTATTTAGGATGCAAATCCTCCACCAGAGCCTATTGGCACTTTGCAAGAGAGCTAGAGAGAGAAGGGGGAATCCCTAGGAGGTGGGCTCTGAGGGATTCCTGAACGAAGCTCTCGCACCCCTCCGACACCCCTTTTCGTTCTCTCTGATCCGTTCGGCAGTATAGATTAAGGTAGGGGATAACCTTTTCTTAACGCAGAAGAAAGAGTATAGTGCGGACAAGCCTGGGGTGGGCCGCCAGGGTGGGGTGGGGGTATTGGGGGGGATCCTCTTATAATAAAGCAGCATGCCATAAAAGCATGCTCTGTGTCAGGAGCTGGTGAATGGAGCTCAATGGAGGCCCATTCCTGGGCTTGGCAGGGAGCCTTGCCAAAGCCTACCTAGAGCCAACTAAGCGTGAGTAATCTGCTAGCGTTCAATGGCTGGGGCCAGCTCCATTCAGCCCTCGCCGAACTTTAAGAGTTGATAAATTTATTATCTGTGGCGATTAGAGCCGCTGGCCCCCATCACCTCCTCGAAGCTGACGGGTCTAAGAGCAAAAAAAAAAAAAAAGGAGAAGAAGAAAGCAAAGAAAGGATCACAAGTGGCAGTGTGAAGAAGGAGTCTCTCTTTCTCTCTCTCTTTTTTTTTACCGTCTCTTAATTTCTCTTCCCGCACTCCAGGACTAGGCTCCCATAGCAATGGGCCTTCTAATTGCAATACTAATGCGCTCGAAACCTCTGATTTGAAATGAACCAAGGCAGAAAATTGATTTCATGCTGTGACAGTTTATATATTGCTGCCAGAAGACAAGTGGCCCGCTGAATGAGAACTGTACCTTCTAATTTTGTTTGGTGGCGAGAGGAAGAAAATATTTGCTTGGTTACGTTTGGTCGGGGTAGAAAAGTCACTCCGCGATGTCTCCTCGAGATTAAACAAAGCAAAATTCCACTAATCGACCGATGACGTCGCAGGACTGAGGCTTTGTCCATTTAACAGGTTGTAATGACATGTGAGTTAAATGGGGGCCGGGCCAGCGAAATAAGCGGTACGAGCTCCGATGAGCTTTGTTAGCGGACGCTCACACCCACTCGAGCAGCTACAAAGGGTGCAGTGGTTTGGGACAAATCTCACACACCCTTCAGCACATGGACAAACAATTTTATTAGCTCCATTCAGCCAACCACTTGCTTGCACCATGTCTCTCTCGCTCTCTCTCTCTCTCTCTCTCTCTCTCTCTCTCTCTCTCACTTTTTTAAACTCTAAGTGCTACCAAACAGATCGGGGCGTGCCATGAGACAATGTGTAAGTGTATTTGCTCAGATTGCAGCTGTGATGAGAGTAAATTGGGCGCTTATAAGGCATTGCTTAGGTCCTTATGGCAGCTATTTGTGCCTCACTAATATCACATTTCAAAAATATATATGTACAGTAAAGGTAATAGATGAACAATATCACAATTAGCTACGTAAAAAAAAAAAAAATCCAGATATGGAGTGTCGGTATAAGAGTACACAATCAGTACATATCTTAAAATATAATTCTTGGAAAAACCACGTTGCATTACTGTATATTGCATAATCATAATTTAACTTGGAACATCAGTTTCCACGAGCCATCTAGTATACATTATGAAAAATGTTATATTTTTGTACATTGACTTAAGTTTGTAACGTGAACAGCTTCACCCCTATAAACTATTTGAAGGTCAGACGATACCTCTTCATTTCAGCTGAATTTTTTAAGCTCAAGGGAAGAAGGAAAATAAGCAAATAAGAAAAACGATATTGCATTAGCAATGAGGCCAGCTGATGTTACCTGAGCTATAATCAGAAAGTAAAAATAATTTTAATTCAATAATTAGCCTGTCATGTGATTAGCATGAACGCTTGTTAACTTGTTATGCTTGTTTTTAGTAGAACTACCAATTCTATGCTATATAAAAATGACCCTTCTTTCTGAAATGCAACCTTTCAGCAAGGTTCAACATTTCTGAATGGTTAAATGCATGTTTTCATATTTTCAGTGGTAAAAGTAATTAAATTTTAAGACTAACAAGGGCTAAATGGTGCCCCAATTATGGAATCGCCCAACTACTGAGCTGCAAACAACCGTAACACAGTCACCCCAACCAACACACGGCTACGACATCAATTTAAATCGCACAAATATACGACATATTCATGAAGAATCTCCAGCGATAAGCACAGACTGAAATTCAATTGACTGTGAAGTTATGTGTGTGTGTGTGTGTGTGTGTGTGAGAGTCATTATGTATAATTTGAGCTAACACACAGACAAATGTGTGTACAGAGCTTTCAATCACTTTCACGAGAGCCTCTTTTCATGTGTAAAAGAGTGCATGGAGAAGACTGACACTTAATCCTTATGTTAAGTGTACATCCCAGGGTTTTGACAAATAAGACATCTTCGTCTGAAAACACTGATTTACATCCTACTGCAGTGTTTGTGAGACTGAAATACCATTGGATACTGGGATACCTGATTTGATGTTGAGGAGAATCAAGGTTCAAGCCAATCCAGGATTTTCACTGTGCAGAATAACAGAACACATGAGAGCAAAACTATATTTATTTCTCTATATAATCTCCTGCTACACTAATGCACTTATCCAAGTGTTTCACTAGCACTTGTACACTATCAAGGTAGAACGTTTTCTCAGTATGCTGGAGCCATGATTGAACCGCCTGCTTAACCTCTCAAAACACTGGCCTCCCAGGAACTCCTTTAATGCATGTGGAAGTGGCTTGGAGTGAGGTCAGGACTGTATGGGGGATGAGTCAATAACTCCCAACTGAGTTCCTGTAACGTACAAGTGGTGTTGGTGAATGATTGTGTGTACAATTTACACAGACGGATTCCACAATTTCAGGACAAGTTATCTGTTGATTTTCAAGGACCAGGCATTCCACCTGATGAATGGTCACGGGAACAACTGCAGTGGACTCGGAGCCACCTCGGACGCGTCATCATTCATGGACATAGGGCATTCTTTAAAACGCTTGCACCATTCAAATGTTTTACTGCGGCTAAGAGCCTCATCAACGTATTGTGCTTGAAGTCTTCTGCTAGATGTCAATCGGCTTTAAGCCTTCGTTCACAAGAAATTTCACCATAAATCCTGCTTTGACTCTCCCTCAAATTGAGTGACAAATAAATTCTGATATCAATTAATATTTCAGTTTAAATCTATTATGCATATGGAATCAGTTTCAAATGTGGTCATGGTTTGTTTTTCTATTTAAGGACAAAAATTAAAAAAAATGGTCAACAACATTCAACCAATCTGAACAAGCATACATCTGTACTCAATCACCAATCACATAGACCCAGTGCTAAATGAATGATTAAATAATTCTTTGTCACTGTAGGTCTCCTCACATCTTCAGGTGTGTGTGTGTGTGTGTGTGTGTGTGTGTGTGTGTGTGTGTGTGTGTGTGTGTGTGTGTGTGTGTGTGTGTGTGTGTGTGTGTGTGTGTGTGTGTTGCATGTTCTCTTCGTGCCTGTAGTTTCTTCCCACAACCCAAAAGCATGTCATTTTCAATGCCAGTAGTGTACGTTTGTGCTTGGAATAGTCTCCAAGTCCCCCCATGACTCTACACAAGACAGTCAGTCTAGATGATGGATGGAAGGATGGATAGATGCATAAATGATCAGTTTAAAATTATTTTATGTATTGCATCAGAGTTTCTTTCTGTTCTTGTTTAATAGTCCAAATGTCCAGGGCACATTGCATTTCTGCAGAACACCACAGGCTACTTACAGCTCTGTTTAGAAGTTCACATTTAGCAAAATAAAATAAGTAAATAAATAAATAAAGGAAGAAAGAATAAAACCATAACTGCAACTCAACTATGCAGGAACAATTCGACTAGTTTCAAGCATTTGATTTGATTCGATTCAGAGCCGAATCTCATTTCCACGCCAATCGAATCTAATGTTAGATTTCAACTTGGAAAAAACTGCGACTCCATTCATATTTTCTTCAACTGCTAGTTTTTGTTTTATACCCGAGCGTGGCTGTTTTATCTCACCTCCAAAAATGAACCGCAATGAGAAAGAAAACATACCAGCTTTTGAGTCTAATCGACTAAACCCTGCGTACTGTATGTGATGAAGGAACCCTTAGGGAGCGCGAGTTTGAAGGGAGCACGCAAGAAGGCAGAAGGGAGGTGGTAAAAATGGTGAGCCTGCCTAAAGATGGTTAGAGGCTGTGTGATTTCTGAAGTATTTAAAGATTAGAAATGATCAAACTGTATGAGATAATCACAATACATTTTTTTGCCAAATGAGACAAATGTGATATCATGTATTATTCAGTAGCTACTTTAATACGGACAATATTTCTTTGATCTGATTGAAATCAGTCATAGAGGGTTAACTATGATCAGGACAAGATGTGTGTTTACATGCTCAAATCTTTTAATCAGAATATCAAAACACAACTTTTTAAAGAGAGAGTTGTTTGTTCCAACAGAGTTAACTGATCCGAAACGGAAGCAAAACCCACGAGGGGCAAGCATGTGCAGAAAGAAGAGATTTACTACGGACCTGGTTGGATTCCTATACCTGGGGTCTGTGTGCGTGGAGTTTGCATGTTCTCCCAATGCATGTCGGGTTTCCTCCGGGTACTTTGGTTTCCTCCGACGGTCCAAAGACATGCAGATTAGGCTAATTGGCATTTCCAAATTGTCCGTAGTGTGCGAAAGAGCGTGTACGGTAAGTGTGTGTATATGTGTGTGCCCTGCGATGGATTGGCACCCTGTCCAGGGTGTACCCCGCCTCGTGCCCTAAGTCTCCTGGGATAGGCTCTAGGCCCCCCCACAACCCTTTGCACAGGATAAAAATGTTTTGCCATTCTCACTTACATTTAATGACTTTCTAGATCCAAGAAAAAAAATACTGTTTTTTAATTTTCCAAAAGCCTTCTAGAGTAAAAATGTTTTTTTTTTTTTTTTACACATGCTGAAAATGTGTTTCCCGCTCCTCCAAGCTTTTAATTGGCCGGTGCACAGGGGACGCGGTGGTGTCACAGCCTCTGGGACATTCACCTTTGTACAGCAATAACAAAATAAGCAATTGTCTCGCAGATAGCACCTTTAATTAGTGCAGTCACGTTTCCCAACACCAGCTCTTCCTCATTAGAACCGTGAGAGACTAAGGACCAATCGAAGGCCTTGGCCTTGGGGTGTCCTGGTCTGACATGATTAAGGTAATGTGTGTGAAAGGGTTGATTTGCCTCATTTGCCTGGTCACTGTTACACTTTCATGCTGGCTAACGGCAGAAAAAGAGCACTAAGTGTGTGTGTGTGTGTGTGTGTGTGTGTGTGTGTGTGTGTGTGTGTGTGTGTGTGTGTGTGTGTGTGTGTGTGTGTGTACGTGCATGTGGATGGTTGAGCTGTAAGTGCCAAATGTCCGCACAATGATGTGAAAACATATTCTGATGTGTTCAAGGTATTTTTCCGTTCCCAAATGATTGAGAGAGAAAACCTATAATAATGTCAGGAATTTAAAATCTGAATTTAATACCGTAATCTTCAAAATGATAATAAGACAAGCCTGTGTCAGGTTCTGTGTGTATGCGTGTATTCACCTGTTGCTCACGTGAGGCAAGCGGGCGTATGATGGCGTGTCTTAGGGGAATACAACGCGTCTCATTCTGGTCAGGACTAATGTGGCAAAACAAGCAGGCGGATCCCTCAGGTAGATTTCCGCTGAAGCCAGGGAGAGATTAAAAGAGATTTACACTTTTGACCTTTCACGCACACACAAACACACACACACACACATACGGGTCCATTAATGCTCCAGGCCCTTGATAGTCCAGTAGATAATGATTGCATTTTAGTTACTAAACCCCTTTTGGTAATTCTATTAACATTACACAAAACAAGTCAAATTCTTCAGGTGTAATGTTTGTCCCTCATTACGTATGTTATAGAAAAATGTTCACACGACACTTTAATTATTTCATCAATTCATTCATTTGTTTCATTATTTCATATTTTATATGTAAAATATGATGATGATGCGTATTGATGGGACGCTCAGTGATTATATTCAAGATATCGATTATGAAAAATTGCAATTGATTTAAATTGTTAAAAATTCCAAAAACACTCTGTGTTGCACATTTTTCTGCGCAGCCCCCAGCAACTGCTGTGTAGTGGAAACGTGCATGTCTATATATACCTAGTGTAATGTCCTTATATTCACCCCAGTTTTTATTTGTTTTTGATTGACAGATTTGAAGAAAAAAAAACTGAACTATCAAAGAAGCATTGTACCCTAATTAAATGATTCTTATTATTAATCAGTTATTGATCGACTCACTCAAACTGACGATCCACTATGGAATGATTACCGACTCCCAGGAATAATGATATGCTTTTCATCCATTTACGTAATTTATCCAGTGCCGTGCAAAGTATTCATACACCTGGAACTTTAACACAATTTGTCATGCCACATTTTTTCTGGAATTTTTTTGTAACAAATTTTGAAAACCTTTTATTATTTAAACTCCCAATAAAATGCATTTATGCTTGTAACATGACACTGTATTAGAATAGTAACAATCCATCATTTCCTCAACAAACTCCATTCTATAAGTCCTTTATTTGATGGAAAATGTGATTTAGATTAAATGGCTTAAATCTGGAGAAAAAGTATTTATTATTATTATTATTATTAATAATAATAATAACAACAACAACAACACCAACAAAAACAGGAGACTAAATGTGAATAATATTTAGTGGTTAAAAAAATCTCTAGAATGAGACAACATCAAGTTTATCTATGCAAATTATCAGTCTTGGGAAGTGACCTACTTTAATCAAGAGAGCAAGCTGTGGTCTCCTGTGTCTTAATAATATTTTAGTTTAGTAATGTCACTTGTTGCTCACACCACCCTGGCTAAGTAGCTATGCTATAGACAATCTCCTGATTATTTTCCTTTTTTGTTTTTACCCTAACCCAGGGGAAAAGTCTGCTGTTTAAAATACAGTTTTGCCAAAGCCCTTGCTTAATAATAAACCGAAGAATTCTCAGCTATTCACGTAACCATTCCATGCATTCGCTTTGCAACAATGCAACCTTTTCCAGGCCCATATCCATATAGCCTTTCCTTGCTCAACCAATGCAAAGGAATGAAGCTCCTGTCAGAGATGCCCCAGCATCCTACAGCAATGCCCTCCCAGGCCTATTTGTATGGAAAACAGAGGTTACGCCTTGACCCCACCCTCTATCAATCAAAACACTCACAATGCTCCTCCATCTGTCTGCCGGTCCACATCAGCACTGTGCCTCCGTCCTGCCTCCTGTGAGCGAGAGGAGGCCTATGCGGAGAGCCAAGCCCCGAGCGACAGCCCCCACTTCCATCCACCAGTGGCCAATGCTCAGGGGGGCCATTAAAATCAGCAACATCACCAAGCAGTAATGACGAGCAGAAGATCCACTTCCTCTCTCTCTTTTTTTAATGCCGTGACTCTTTATGCATCTCTGTGTGACACCGGTGCTACACAGTAACCCCACGCCGTGACCTTCACAGCCCCCAGACGCCAATCTGGGGATAACAGCAAACAAAACGTTGTATCTTCAGCAGTCGGGCGTGGGAGGAATCAAAGACGGCATTGTGAAAAAAAAAAGGCCGAATAGGATGATCCGAGTGGCGAGGCATTGTTAAATTGTCAGTGTGTTGTCAGATGATTAACACAGATAAACTAGGTGAAGTAGGCAAACGTTGAGTTTGTTTTTGCGAACACTTCACACATGTAGAAGAATCCTGAAAAAACAAAAATGAACAGGATATGCGCATCAATACGCAATCAATTGCTATCATTATCCTTATTATAAGAATGTTATGATTGCTTCAACTCAAGATGCACAAATAGCATAATCAGTTACAGCAAAATGATATTGTGATAAGCCCTAAATCTATGCTTTTTCGTTCTCAGACAGAAAAAAAGACAGATCTCAATTTGACGTCTCCTTGAAAAACAAAAAACCTCTGTCTGCCTCTAAGGCACTTTGCCCTCAAACTCATTGATTGCTCAACTGTCTGCCACTCAATGATAAAAAGTGCCACCCGAAAGCACGGCTCCCCCGTTTCTCCCACGATCTCCCTCTTTTGTCTCCGAAATGGTGTAATTTCAGAGATTGAAGTCGTTGCTGGTGGCTTCATCTCCTGCTCTGACAACAATAGCCCGTGAATGCTTTCAGCAATGATGGATAAATTGCTGGGTAGTAAAATATTATATCTAAGGTAGGTGATGGGGCACCGTCTACGGCGTCGCTCTCTCCATCAGTCTCATGGCAGCTGAGGTAATTATAGTCTGTTATTCTGTCTCTCTCGCTCTCCTTCTCGGCATGGGAGAAGCTTCTGCTGTTTGTCACCAGCTCATCTAAACGAGCAAAGGGACAGTAATGGTTCCAATTAACATCTGTTGCCTGACTGGCACTTTCAAAGGCACTGACAAGCCCCTTCGGTGACCTTTTCCTGATTATTGACCTAAAAAAAGTTCCATAATTAACTGTCCGTCTAAACCCACATTCCAGTGGCTATAATATTGATACTATGGGTCATGATTTGGAGTAGAAAATGAAAAACAGACTGGAACATACACAGAACGTTCAGGTCATATCTGGACTTTAAAAAAAAAAAAAAACACTCAAGAGAGTAAAAACATGTATTTCTCTATATAATCCTCTGCTACACTAATGCATCCCAGTGTTTCACTAGTGCTTGGATACCATCAAGGTAGAAAGTTTTCTCAGTACGCCGGAGCCATGATCAGACTGCCTGCTTCATGTCTGAAAAGCTGGCCTCCCAGGAACTCCTTTAATGGCCCAAACATGTGAAAATGGCTTGGAGCGTGATAAGGACTATTGTGAGAATAACTCCCGGCTGAGTTCCTGAATTGTTTGGTGAATGATTGTATGTACAGTTTCCACAGACAGATGCATTTCTTATGCAAGTTATCGACAAGTTATCAGTCTAATTTCAAGGATCAGTCACTCCACTTGCTGAATGTTCATAGGAACAAGTGCAGTGGGCTGCAGAGGATCGTCATTCATGGACATAAGGCCTTCTTTACAGTTGCCCCGTTCAAATGCTTTACTCTGGCTAAGAGTCTCATCACCATACTGTGCTTGAAGTTGTGTGTAAATGTCAGCTGGTTCTTACAGCTATATTACCAAGACAATTTCAAAAGTCGTCGTTTGACTTGAACTTCTCTA
Source organism: Clarias macrocephalus (assembly GCA_011419295.1). Lineage (NCBI taxonomy): Eukaryota > Metazoa > Chordata > Actinopteri > Siluriformes > Clariidae > Clarias > Clarias macrocephalus. The sequence continues at coordinate 164,566 of JAAGKR010000521.1, read as the reverse complement.
ATATATTCAGAATGATCAGTATAATTACTTCATCTATAAGGTTTACTTTTAGTAATTCCATGCATTTACTAAAAACAAAACAAAAAAAAAAAACACTAAAATCAAGGCAAGCTAGAGAAAAAGGGATCATTCAGTGCACCATATGATACACTGGCAAAAGAAAGCTTACTTCATTAAATTATCTAACCAAGAGTGATAAATGGTTTATGTGGCAAACTGAGCCACAGAGTGCTGGCATTGTGTAAGGAATAAAACACTTAAGGGCATTCTGCTATAAGAAACTAATTGACAGGGTGGTGCATTATAGCCTGATGTACAGAAAAGTTAATATACCACTTGATTAATTTATTAAATGTACAGCACAGAAGTAATTGTCAGTTTCCACAAAATGAGTTAGTTCCTGTTATGACGAACATTACAGCACTTCTAAATAATTCTCTAATTAGCTTTCCATACTTAAAGGATTACTATTTCAAAGCACTGGCATTGGAGACTCCTTACAAAAGACCTTGTCACCGGAAATGTCACCATATAAAATCTATTAAAAAATATCTATTTTTATATGGCTTACACTAGACTAGTCTTTGTGAAAGTTATTACTATTGAAATTATAAGGTATTGAAAGAAAAATGACTTTCCTTTTATAATACCTTCAGTATGTTAAGGATTCACTGTGATGGCAAAGCACCTGTGCTCACTATTAGAAGAGTCAGGACACCACCCACTGTAGCCCCGGCGCACCCACACAACCAGACCCAAGCCACGCAGGGACGAGAGATCCCCCCCCGCTCTTCAATTTGTCCTTCCAAGGATTGTCTTTTATTGATGACTTTCTAGGTCAGCGACCCTGAGTGCTTTTCAAAGGATCTAAAAGGCACCCAGATGGGCCAGCTCAAGAAGGAGCCCTATTGTCGCAGACTTTCTATAGTGTCTTACAAATGAAATGCGCAGGAGCCATTAGCCCTCAGTGGATTGTTTTATGGGCTGGGTGCCCCTCTCATGGGGGGTAATGATGACAGTGCAGGCCACAGATCAGTCATCTCAACAATTGCAGCGAAGCCCCTTTCTTAAGACAAGAGGCTTTGGCTTCTCTTCTTTTGCCATCGCTTTTCACTGGGAATAAACTCCTGGTTAGGTTCACAATGGAGAGCCAAGATGTTGCAAGTTTGGTAAGCTGTGGTGACAGTGCAAACAATCTGTTGTTCCATCTTCGAACTGTGACTGCTTGCACCAGTTAAGGGAATATTCAAGGAACTTGTAAATCATTAACCAAAGCATGAAGTGCAAATGGACTTCATGACAGTGTCTTCAAAAATAACGACTCTCCACCATAATAAAATGTCTTTTATTGATGCCTTTTAGGACTCTTTGTGCTGTCCTAAAAGATCTCTGAGGTGCCCATACCAGCCTGTTCAGGAAGGGAGCTGTTGCCATGGTGCCATCTTGCTGAATGTAGCATAATTTTCATCTTGTCATGCCAGACCTCGGGCAGGTAAAGCCTCGGCCGCGTTTCCTTAAGGGACAGGAAAGGCAGGTGTCAGCTTTCCACCTCATCCACCCCGATCCATGTGCAAACTCCCAGACTGTTGGCCGTGTGAGCTCAGCAGATAAGCTTCGACTAACCCTGACATCACCTTATTGAATTAGGCTGTTTGTGTAGGTGGCCACCAGGGAAGGAACCTCCACCTTCTCTTCTCACCTGTTGACAGGTGGGAGAGAATTCAAAGCTACCTCAGAGGAAATTAGTGAGCAACTTCATTTGGGTGCCAGCTGGGTTTGATTATAAATGATTTTGGGGAAGAATTTTTGACAGCTCTTTGTTAGAACAAAATGCTAATCTAATGTTGGGTACCAAATTGGTACAGAGATTGATTAGCCAAAAAGATGTTAACTGATTTAAAATATATATACATACTGTATAGCACTGAATTGTCATACCTTGTTAGGTTCCAACATTCATTTATAGTTAACCTCGACATTTATAGTTGAGACTCGATTGTCCTCGTACAGGGACATGAAATTTCCTCCCTACTACATTATCCTTGTGCGATATGATTCTTTCAAATGTCCTTCTCTTTGTGGACATTGATTATGTTCATAGTTAGCAGGGACTATAATAAAGAGAAACAGCAGGGAGAAAATGCAAAGTACACGACAGCAGAGTCCGGGTCTAAGGAGGCTGAGTTTCAGTCTGTGTTTATTCCCATCATTGTGTTGACTTTGATTAGTTGATTGTTGATGCTGATATTTTTAGCTCATCCTATTTAAAATGAATGTGAGGGCAGCAGCATGGAGAAAAGTCCATGTAAGTAAGTTTCTTTACAGCCTGTAGCTCACCTGTCAATCAGCTGAAAGTTGAAATTATGCAAGTTTTATTACACTAACTTTCACTAACTTCATGGCAGTAAATGACAAGCTGTAATAAAGAAAATGCATTTTGACAATGTTATTCTTACCACCCGCTGTTCAAGTGGTGTGCGAAAGTCTGACTCGTCAGTCGGTAAACACTGTCGGGAGAAATGAAATCTGCAATGAAAACAAAACTCGTTCCCTTGAACCCTAATGAATGAAACTCAAATATCAATACATTGAATGAGGAAATAAAGGATATAGCTCATTACAACCCACCATGGAGTGTTACATAACCTCAGTTAAGGTTTGTAGGCTTTGTAAAAGTTCACAAAAAGCCCAAACTGAGAAGATCTCCCGATTTGGTGACGCCACCCAGTACTGATCGCACAGATCACTGCCTTCAACTGCATTTGTGAAGTTGCTGCTTGATTATCATATGTAATTTGTGAGTTGGGGCTGAGGGACGGAGGGACTCCTCTAATCCTCTTTGGCTGGCAGCTGCCTGGACCCCTCTTCCCATGTTTTGCTAATTTGGGTCTGTGATGTGGTACACTTGTTCAGCGCTGATTGTTATCAGCAGCTCAAATGCTGAGGAAGGGACAAGGGATGATCTGAGCCTGGAAGATGTATCCAAGTCCTATCTTGGCATATTTGCATTAGAGACAGGGGGCTCTGATATAAGATAAGCAGGTGATGCACATTTTGCGATCACAGGCCGTGACCTTAGCCGAGGGTGGGTTTGTAGAGAACAGGGGTGTTGATGAGCATATATAAAAGATGGGATGTTTATTAGACAAACGGATTAGACGGGTGTTTTATTTATGAGGTAGCCCTCTCGGGTGGATATCAAACCCATCAGCAAATAAATGATGTTAATGATCAACTACATGATTAAAGATTATTTTTGCTCAGCAGAGGATGATGAATTAGCACAACAATTTCCCAGCTGGGTTACTCTTGTCTTTTTCGTTCTTTTCTAAAAAAACATCTTTGTGCCCTGGTCTTTGGTCAAATTCGCCTCAACTTCAAGCAGGCCCGAAACGAATGTTAACACAGCAACAATAACCTTCTTTCTGACCAGCATTAAAGCCCTTGGTACCAAACGGAGAGGTTAGTGCTTGAACGCTACTGAGTAGGGTATTGTTTAATGCCAGTAGGTGTGTTTTCAATTTGGGACCCCCTGCCTTTAAGCTTTCATAGTTCCCCAGGTTTCCCACAGTGCTGGAGTGGTCAACGAGCTCGCACTGTACTCAGACTCAGTCATTTAGCAGAGCCTTGGCTGTGCAATCCTACCCCGGTTTATCGATCCCATCACAGGTACTGACTCAGACATTTTCTGTCAAACTTCAATAAGTCAAAAGACTTTTCAATCCATTTCTGACTACTGTATTAGAATATCGAGCTTGATCTGGAATGGAGAGATGTGCATGATGGAATTCCTGAGTGAAAGACAGGAGCCTCTCTGCAAGATGCTTCACAATTGGTATCTATGGCATTCCATGAACAAAAAAGCTCTTCCACTAGGCTTTTAGACCACCTATCACTCTAACTTCCTCTCTTAGGCCCTGTTCAGTCATTCCTGAGCAAGGAAACTGAATGTTGCAAAGTTTTTCACTGGTATTTCTTTGCTAAGGCCACAATAGCCATTATGGGACTTTTGTTATTAAGCAAGTCCTACCATTCCACCACCTCTACCTTTCAAAGAGTCCCCTTTCTTTGAGGGCTTTCTTGTATTTTGACAGATCAGATGACTGGTCTTCATCTAACATCTGCAATCTATTTATGACAAGTAATGACACCAAGTGGCAGTTAAAATGGGAGTCCTTGGGGCAAGTTGCAAAACACAACCAGAGGAGTGAAATTTAACCCATCATATGTGGGAACATGTGGGCAGATGTCCAGCAAGCATTAAAGCCTCGCTGCAAATGGCATCTGTACTGAATTTCTGCTTGATTTCTATCCTCTCAACAGACCCCCACCCAATCTGCAATTTATACCATTCACTAGTGATCAGGCAACAGAGTGCCATCCTTCCACATATGGATCCTCCCTTGATATCATTCAGCTAGCATGTAATCTTATTATGCAAAGTCTTAATCCATACCTACATCCCAATGCCCCACGGGTCGCAATATTGCAATATCAAGGTGCTAGGAGGTCATGTTGTGTGATCCCTTTTCGATTCTTTTGAGGGGATGAGGGACTTAGAGGACAGTCCCAAGAGCCTTATGGACTGGATTGAGAAATAGAGAGAAAGATACAGAGAGGGAGAGAGAGCGGGTAGAGACCTGCTGTATTTTTGAAGGATGAGATTGACACACTGTCTCCAGCAAGGATTAGACTTGATTTGAAGCAGTGGGATTTTTCCAGCAGACGCATTATTGGACAGGGGAATAAGAGGCCACCAGCGTGGCGAAATTGGATCAGGATTGGCGTTCGCTGTGAGTCAGCGGTGGCAGCTAAAACAGCAGCCGCCTCACCAATTTCTCTCTCCTTTCAGGTGGAGCCACCTCCAGTGACTTGGAAAGAGAGAGGATGGGAAGAAAGGGAGGGGTGAAGAGAAATTGAGAAGAGAGAGAGCAAGAAAGAGAAAGAGTGGTGGGGGTGATAATTTTGAGGTCTGTGAGGTTTAGTAGCAATGTAATGAGATTAAGTGTAACACCTTTGCGAGCAAAAAAAAAAAAAGCCACCTGGTGCTGTTACGGGCGGAGAAAGAGAGGGCACTAATCCGTTCCCATCTCTGGGACATCATTCAGAAAGGCCGCGAGTGATTTCCGCTCTGCAAGCCTCTAGTTAATTCCATCACCAGGCGAGACAAGAGAGGCAGAGAGAGAGAGAGAGAGAGAGAGAGAGAGAGAGAGAGAGAAGGAAAAATAAAGCCTAGAGCTCATTATCCATAACCAAAGCTTCCAAAAACCACAGACAAGTTGTCATTCCAAAGTTCAAAGGAGAGTCAGGATTCCTTCTTCAGAATAAATAAGTAACAGTGCAATCATGCTAGTTATTGGTTTCAACCAGTTTCCCAAATAAGGCTTCCCCGTTTGAAATATATAAGGTTTGAACCTTATAAAGATACGACACTTAGGTCAGTGTCAGAGAGTAAAAAAATTTAGTTCCAATCATGGGTATAGAATGGAAGTTTAATTGTCTGCGTCTTACAATATCATTAAATGTGACTTTTTGCAGTCACGTGACTTCCTTGGTGTCGTTCACCACAACAGAAGGCAGAAGAACCACTGTGACGTTAATCTGACATTAGGCTACTATGTATTTTCACTGATAATTATGTTTGAAGTGTATTTCAGAGCCAGAAAAAATAACAGATAAGAGAAAGATTACCTGATGATTACCAGATTAATTACCGGATTACCTGATGATTTGTCACTCAGATAAAAGTGTATTGTACTTTTTGTAATGTAAAAATTGTAATGTAATTTATACATTTTATATTTTCTCACTCACTCACCCATCGTCTATACCACGTTATCCTGTAATGAGGCTCGCAGGGGGCCTGGAGCCTATCCCAGGGGATTTAGGGCATGAGGCGGGGTACACCCTGGACAGGGTGCCAATCCACCGCAGGGCTCACACACATACACACAGTCACACACTCATTCACACACTACGGGTAATTTGGGAACTCCAATTAACCTAATCTGCAGGTCTTTGGAATGAGGAAACCCACCAAGCACGGGGAGAACCTGCAAACTCCATGCACACAGAGACGGGAATTTTATATTTTTTATATCTTAATTATATTTTTATTGTAACTTTGTAAATTGTAAACTGCATGTCATACTGTGTATGGTTGTGTATGTGACGAATAAAATTTTTTTTTGACTAACATAGCAATTGCTAGCTTCTATTCTGCTTATTATATTTATAGTCAGTATGTCGTGCGTGACATTGTAACATATTAAAAAACTAAACAGACTTTTGGAAATCGATGATGAAGGTAATAAGGATATTAACTTACAGAAGTTTGAAGTTATTATCGTAACATGACTACCTCAAACGCTGTACAAATACGTGTTTCCTCCTGAATTTGAAGGCGTTCGCTAGCAATACTGTTGCCTCTCTGCACCTGGCCTCTTGGAAGTGGCTGTGGTTGTGGTTTACACTTCATAGTGGTTATGGTTGTGGTTTACACTTCATAAAATTATATGCATTGGACGTAAACAAATATTGACATTTCAAGCTTTCTAATTAATAGATAACTGACTGTTTTGGGGTTGAATCCTAAATAGCATAAAATGGAAAGCTAGCGCATTATGTAATCTCTTGTTCCACACAAAGTAGTGCCCTTGTTCAGGGGGTTAGGGAGGGATTTGTAATTCAGACTTGTGTTAGAAGTTAGTTTGCGTTGTAGCTTGAGTTAGCCATGAACAAACATGCACAACATGAAGAATGCGCTTGTAATGCGGTAATACAAGTTTACTACCATTACATCATGCCATTAATTAATTTAAACAAACAAAACATTCAGAAAAAATTAAGGTATTACCTGAAAAGTAAAGACCTTTTCAAAAGCATTCAATTTGTTATGTAATTGGTGGCAAAATTCTACTGTTTTAACTGGTAATTACACACAGGTTACATGCAGTCACTGCAAAATCATTCAACATCCCTGTAAATTTAAAGTGCTCAACCTGCCAAAATGACCAAAATGTTTATCATGTACAGCACCTGGCTTTATTTAACTATATTAGATAGTTATTAGGTCATTGTATGTGTAAACATACAATGACCCATTTATGTTTAAAAATAATTACAATATTTTGACAACCACTTAATATTGGTTAAGTATTGGAAAATATTGCCAAGAAAGAGACATCTGTGCAGATGTGCAGTCAACTTCAGGAAGTTAACTGTAACTCATTAACACCACTATTGTTTCATAAGTAATACAGTGATGGTGTTGAGCCTCTCAGTAATCACAACAACCTTTGCATCCTATTTCATAAAACCACCAATCAGCAGGATGACCGATGGCCAGTAGCCAAGTCTGCCTCACAGTACAATCCAGACCAGCAAGTCTTGGTCAGATTACACCTCACAGTAACCATCCTTCAGATTTACAGTTAATGGCTGATAATGCACTAGCGGCCCCCCGGGACGTGAGGCTACAAAACAACGTCGGCCTTGCAAGTCGCAGGAAGCCAGTGTGTGCCGGTCTGAATGACATGAGAACATTTAGAAGCAGACACATGGGGGCTTTTCCGATGATGGGGTCAACATAATGAACACAAGGGAGGGTGTAGGGTGGGTGTGTATGTGGAAGGAGGGAGGGGAAGCGTCTACATGATTAACAATCTGGGGTTATTTTTAAGTCAGGTCCGGGCAGGTCTGGGCTTGCAGGGTGTGGGTGGGGGGAAGGGGGCACTCCAGGGCCTGTGGGTATCTCTGGGCTCTAGTGACGTTGCATACAATGGGGACACGGTCACAGTGAGACTCCCCTCTGGCAACTGCTTTCACAACAAACGTGTAAATAGGCTCTTAAACCCGAACGCTGTAGCAGACTTTCACTTGGTAACAACAAGGCATTGTTTTATAAGGCAGCACTGAAGAGTTGGCTACAACAGCAGTGATAGTAGTTTTAAGAGAAAGATGAATGTGCCTCTGGGTTGGAGAGTGTGTGTGGGTTTCAAATGTTTCAAGTACAGGGTTGCCAGGTCTCAAAAAAAACTTTACCCCAACTACATCACAAAAAAAAAAAAAAAAACCAGCACAAACGGCATGAAACTAGTCCACATTGTTCAGGCAGGTGAAGTGTTTCTTTCATTCTTTGCATGGTAAACAAGGTTGCTGTAGTGCACACGCATTTCCGATTTATAGTATCTGTACAATGTCTTTGTATCACTTTTTGCACATTACCACGATTTGAAAGACACCCTTATCCAGATTGACTTTTTTGTCTCAATTTGTCAATTTTTTTTTTTGTCTCAGTTATACATGTGAGAAGTTAAGGGTTAAGTGCGTTCCTCATGGGAAGCTGCACCTTGTCAGCACTGGGATACGAACTCATGGCCTTCACATCAGTAGTCTAACACCTTAACCCATGTGCTCTAAAATCCCAATCTTCACAATCTTCTAACAATCTTGCATTCTGTTGGTATATCCAAAGAAACACACAAAATACATACATAAAAAGCCTCGACATCCCTGCACTTGCTTTTTTGGCTCACAACTTTTTCCCAATCCTTTTTCTGTACAAGTGGCAACGCTGGCAACCCTGTTCAGGTTTAGAGGAAGTTAAAATTGTGTTTGGGTTCAGAAGGAGTGTGGCAAGGTGATGGTTTGATTTAATGATATTGGAGCTCACTGATCACCCATCTCCAGCTTTGTCTCTCTCTCACACACACAGGTAGAGGATTGTACTGAGGGCTGTTAGTGTTAGTGCCAGTTGAGTGAGCCAGATGATGGGTTGGGCAGTAAACCTCTGGCTCTCTGACACAGTGTCTAACATAAACAAAGAAACAATGAGAGTGCAAGCACAGGGCCGCCTGCAATCCATCAGCCCACACAAACATGCATACAAACACATGTGCTTTTTAGGACATGGGGATTACACAGTACATATTGTATGTAGCATATATGATATTTAAATTTTCAATAAAATGATTTAGTATAATGGGTATGGTATATTTGTTTTAAATTGAGCACATACAAACAATGGCTTAGCAATGATGAAAAACATCGATCTTACACATTGTTATCGGGAACCCCATCGCTAATCTTTAGCAGCCAGTAAACCATTTAATGTGGGATTCAGGATCTGCATCATTATAAGCAATACCTTTTTTTAATACCCTAATGCATATCGGCTGTGACATCGGCTATTTAGTGTATTTTGTGACATCACAAGCTCCACTTAAAAATAATATAGCTCAAACCCCCAATACATCATCAGATAATGTACTTTAGATGGTACTTTAAAACTTTAACAAATTGGACCCATATAATCGGAAGCACCTATCCAGGGGGACTCGCAATTTTGAACCAGAAGTACTTAATCCTATTTCCTTGATACTTCAGCGGCCATTTAATGACGTTAAAGACAGATTCCGTCACAGCGTCGTGACTAAAGTTGGCTCCTTCAAGTACAGCCAAGAAATGGTCCTTGTTTCCGAAGCATACAACAGGGGAACCCTTTGCAGCCAACTCATCCCATGATTCTTTGCATGGCAGGGATGAGACGATGGAGGATGCAAGACCCAATTAGTACTCTTTCAAATGTAAGTACTGTAACTCAATCAAATAGTTATTGATACTATTAAATATTACAATGTATTACTTTTTTTTTTACCTCCCTGAGAGACATAAGCCAATGGTCTGCATCCAACCTACACCAAAACCATTAAAAAAAAAATTGGATTTTACAAATAACTTGTACTTCATATTACATTGGTATGGTGAGTCCAACTGCAGCTGTGAAAGTTGCTAGACGACAGGAACAGTGCTTCATGACGCGATGATAAAAGCGAAAACAGCTAGTGACGAAATTAGGAAGTCCTCCGAAGACCAGGCCGCTTCATTTCAGTTTGAACTTCATGGTCAATGCAGTCAAAGTCCACAAGCCTACTAAGACCATGTAGTCCTTGAATTGAGACACAATTAGTTTCTGCTTGGGAATCAGCACAGAAGTTTGAATTGCAATGTTGGAGACTCCTAATTTAACTGATGCCTGGTTAAATAGAGATTGGGTCATCTTTGACACAGTGATACAAAAAAAAGAAGCCGTCCAAACTGATTGATTGATGAAGAAGAGGCTGAAACATGCTGGAAGGCATCACACAAGCACAAGATTTGCCAAATGATCCACATAGGGACTGAGGAGGAAAACTATATTCTTTTTTCCTAAAATAAAACTAAAATAAAAAATAACCAAAAAAAACACTTCTGATTTAAGATCTCATGTTTCTTATGTGCAAGTAGGAAGGCTGCACCTGCCGGTTCCTGTGACGACCAACTTTTGTGCGACTAACACCCATGATCCATGGAGGAACACAATTACATTTGTAGTCTTTGCCTAAAACAGGGAAGGAATTTTAAAAGATTTGAGCTGGAATATGAACTGGAAGCTGGAGGAGGGCCCTGCTTTTGTCTGCCTGAGATTATGGTCGAGTTCAAGGAGAGAGCAAGAGGAGGGAGAACGTAAAAGGAAAAGTTCATTAAAAGAAAAAGAGTGGCTTTGCACCCCTCCTCCTCCCTCTCTGTCTCCTTCTCTCTGGGCACCAGGCTTGCTTTGAAGGAAACGCTTCTCAGGGCTACCTGTGAAGTGCGTAGGAGATCAGTGAAAGCCACCAGTTCTCACTTGACGGGAGTTTAAGGTTACCGCTGCTGTTCTCTTGCTTGCACCACACACACATACACGCACGCACGGTGGCACACCAGGACTTCCACACCCCAAATGATGTGAGAAAAGGTAGTGAGCATTGAGGTCAGACTGGGTTACGTTCGCCTGTGGATTAACTGCACTTTTTGATAAATTTTTTTCCCACTGAGAAACAATAAAAGTTTAACATTAACGTGCTAAACGAGATCATTGTAGCATTTTGTTTGCAAGAAGGAAACAGCTGATGTGAACTATATCGCAAGTAGGGATGGGAATCACCAGGGACCATACGATACAATATTATCGCAATACCTAGGTGCAGATTTGATCTGTATAGCGATTTTGTTAGCATTATGCTTTTATAAATATCCCAATATAATTTTTTTTTGCATTTTTTCCCCTTCAGATTTTGTCACAGGTCAAAGAAGAAACTTTGTACTAGAAGGGATGCTGTGCCGCCTGCCAATGTGTAAATAATTTAGAGTGTGCCACCTGTAGGATCATAGAGGAACTGCAATATTTCACCACCTCAAATTTAAACATGTATAAATTCAGAGTCAGTGTGATGATGCATGAATTGCACCACAAAAGGATCATAGATACAGTACATCACTGAATTGATTTTCCTCCATCTTTAATTGTAAGTCTTCATTACTTCTGGTGTGTGCATGAGGGCTAAATTCACTTTGTCACAAACTAATTAATTAGAAAGATAGAAAAGTTCTATTGTCTGTTTGTGCAAAATGTACTTTTATGGGAACAACGTGGTTAATAACTCTTATTTCATTTCAGAAAAAAAAATTCTAAAAAATAAAAATAAAATATTCACATGCACCCTTTCAATCGCAGCTGATGACGTGTTACGGATATTTGAGGCATATCAGCCCAAATCTGGCCAGAGTTTAACTCTAGCCGAAACTCATACACTGCAGGAAGATACAGTCTGGTCTAGAACAAGCTCAGCCCCAGGCGTCTTCACTATTCCGCAAAAATCCAAAATACATAGACATTTGTGAACAGAAATGAAGTCTAACAGCTAGCTTGTTCATTCCAACCATCCCTGGTTGCCGTTTATTTTATTTCTCCCTCATTGATGAACTATGACGTGACTACCTGGTGTTCACAGAATGATAATTTCTTAAGTCTGGATCCTCTTGATGGTGGTTTCTCTCCCTCACCCTGCCTCTCAGTCTTGATCTAAAACTTGCATGGTAATCTGTAAACCAAACATTTTTGGCAACAATACTGAATTTTTAATCTGCATTCACAAAGCTTATATCTCTATCAGGACCTATAGAAAAACAATAAAAACGCATTTTGTCACAAAAATAGCAAAAAGATGTCCATTACTGGGTACAATGTACTGTTAATCCTGTCTACACATATATTTTGTAAGGGTGTGTGAGTGTATATGTGTGTTGGGGGGTGTAGTTGGGTGGACAGCGCACTTAATTAGAGCTTTGACAAGCCCACTCTCTAAAAGTGATGAGATTATCCCTAATTGATGTCAGTATGGATTAGGGTTCGGTCCGCTGCAGGCCCACTGGCAGGTCCGGCTTCAGGAGGGGACGCTGATGAAAAAGCAAGTTTTTTTTTATTTTGCTTTGCTCGAGCCGCTTTTTCTACAAGAGGACAGTTTTTTTTTTTTTTTTTTTTTTTTTTACCAAAAAGCCTAATGATTGCATTTGAAGTCTTAATCAACCCGTGACCTTGTTTTTCTGAAACTCCACGAATCCCTTGATTACTGGGGAGAAAAAAAAATGACACTGGACCAAACAAATCAAAGCTCGCTTTTTCTTTTTTTTTTTTGCAAACAAAATGCTGAGTAAATTCAGGACTTCATTATAAAATGTATTTATTTACAAGTAAAGTTATTAAGAGGTTGTGAGATGTGTCTTTACAAACCTTGGGGTTGAAAAGAGAGGAAGGGAGGGTGGGGGGTTGGGATGCCATATTGTTCTGAGAAAAAGAGCACGAAGAGCTGGGAGGAAATAACCTGAGGGCTTTTAGAAAAAGAAAATAACATGACCCACTTCCTAAAAGAGTTAGGGATACATGATAATTAAGGATAGTTCTTCACAACAACAACAACAACAACAATACATAAACACACCAAAATGATTCCTCGTTTATTTCTAGTAGTTAAATTCTTTATATACTTCAGTTTCAAAGCATGTTTGAAGGACCTGTTTGCTCAGGGTTGTGACATAATTTCCAGGAAAACTGACAAAAGACACAGATGTATATAATTTTCTGTTTTAATAAATACACATTGGGTGGAATAAGATTAAATTACAATACTGAACATCACTTTACCTGAAAATATCAGTGCGTGAATATTCACCACTAAATGATTTCAAGTTTATATGAAAACTATTAACCATTAGTCTGCCATTCTGACAAATGTTTTGTTTTGCTTTTTTGGATAAAAAAAATGCCAATGAATTCTCTCCCTTACAAATTTTCACTTTAACAATTGAAAATACTGAAAAAATTACATCAGCATACAAAGCATTTTTGGCATATAAATGAACAAACCAACCCGAACGCTGTGCAAGTTGCGTGTACATCCAGGAGCCGTTTAACACAGTCAATGAAAGCAGTTTTGAAAGCGTTAACCCACGATACCAATTGCCTTCAGTATGCGATTTTTCGTTTTTTTTTTTTTTTTTTTTGTAATTATTGGTAATATAGATAATATTTTTGGGTGGCTGGAAATGATTCCCTGCATTTACATTACATTATGAGAAAATTCATATCACGATACAATTTTTTTTTACCTTAAGAAGGAATTAAGTTAAACATATGCTAAGGTTCCTCTGTAATGTCCTATAATTTGCATATACAAAAGTGCGAAATACTAGGTACTACAATACTGTCCCCAGCAATGAGCTCAGAATTAAGAATGAAACTAAAACACCAGGTTGATGAGCTCACTGCTGAATGCTTACATCACCTAGCTCTCTTCACTTCGATGCTAAGTGAGCATGTGTCGCAGCACACGACGGCATCCTCGTCGCCCTCTGCATCTTCGTTCTCCAGGAGAAACTCACCGCCGCAGCGGCAGCTGTACGAGTAACACTCATTCTCTGGAATGGAGGTGAGATATCGATTAGAGCACTGCGGTCTTTGCTGGGCAGCAAAAGTCAATGTCAAAGCACTGCGGGCAGCTTGGCTCTGCCGAGAGCTCTTCTTTCTTTAAAAATTCAAAAGCTGGTCTGTTATGACGGTGTTAGGAAGTCATGTGCATGTTGCCTAAATCTGAAATTCTAACATCTGTAAGTGTTAGTGAATGGGTGTGTTAATAATCACTCGCTATGATTAAGTGAAAATTTTTTCCATTAGTTGACAAAAAAGGCATTTTTTTATTATAAAAAAATATATAAAAGTCTTGAGCCAGACTTCTTTTATTCATAATAAATTAAATAATGTAGACTGAATTGAAATAGGAACAATAGGAGAAATGGGAAAAGAAAAACTAATGTGTAGATAAGGTGTGTGCACATGACATCATTTAAGTAAAAAAAAAAAAAAAAAAAACAGCTACACATACATACTATTGTTACCCATTATATTATTCTACACTGCCTGTCCAAAAAGAACCAGAATATCACATACATGTGATAACCCGGTCATTCAGTACATTCAGGTCGCCAGCTGACTTTACTTTATTGCCAAATCACATTGTTGAGCCTGGACCTGACAAACTGAAGCAACCCCAGATTATAACCCTGCCTCCAGAAGCTTGTACAGTGGACACTGTGCATGATGTGTGCATCGCTTCATGTTCTTCCCTTCTTACCCTGACACGCCCATCACTCTGGAATGGGGTCAATCTGGACTCATCAGATCACATGACCTTTTCCATTGGTTTTTATCACATTTCTTCCACAAAGTTGATGACTCAGCGCTATTCTCCCAGGTTTTGATAATGCGTTGAAGGGTTCTTAATCCTGTTCTGGTAATTTCCATTACCCTTAGTGTTTTCTTTGCTTGATGCAGCCCAATAGTTAAACTCTTCTGAAATGACTGGATGAACGTTTTCATCCAGGTAGTATGTACAGTATACTCAGCTGTTTTCCACATTGAGGGTTGGGGGTGTGAATTTTGCCTCTGGACTGTGCGTGCAGAGTTTTCATGTCCTCCCCGTACACAATGGGTTTCTACTGGGTACTCTGGTTTCCTTTAATAGTCCATGTAGGCTGACTGGTGTTCTCAAACTGTACTGTATAACTAGTTGTGGAAATGTGCACAAGATTGGATGTTGCCTTAGGTTGAGGTCTTCAGCAAGGTAATGATGGCTGATATGAAAGTCAAAGGACATTACAGAATCGGTCAATGATGTCAGCTTAGACAGACAGAAAGATAGATAGATAGATGGGTAGATGGGTAGATGGATGGATGGATGCAGTAGTAAACAGAACATCATTTTGGGTTCAGGACAAATATTTCTGATGGACTTAGCCGTACTCACCACTGTCCCTGTTCATGTCCTCCAGTGTGATGCAGGCATCCACCGGCCAGCATTGTTTCAATTCTTGTGCTACACACACACAAGATTATAAGAATGATTGGGAGAATTAAATCTGTTGATTAAAGCTTTGGACAGACATTCCACAACATTAAACACAATACTTCATGACATGCTGTTTTAGGAAAATAATCACAGTCAGGGTAGTAACACGTCACACGTCATGTTAACGGATTATTGCGCGTCATGGCAACAAAGCAAAAATGGTTTTGCTTCACACGGTTTTCAACTAGGGGCCAATAAAAAAAAACTTGAACATGTAAATAATCCCTGTATAGCCAGGGTGAACAGAGGAACTGTTGTAGTTCTCCTTCTAAAAATTCTGTACTTCCTGGAAAGAAAAGCATTGTGAAACATCGTGTGCTTCTTCAGTGCCATTCATCTGAACAGACCAAAAACAAAAAGAAGAAAAAAGCCACAGGATGAAAAGACAGAGAGAAAGGACAGAACCAGGAGCCTGTACAGAATCCCAAAAGGCTCTGCGCCCCCCAGAAGAACTGTCACAAAATCTGAATATATATTGATGGTGTGAAAGATAGCGTCTTGAATATGGAAAAAATGAAACATGACAATTAATTGTCACAGGAGCAACGGAAAAAAACGAGAAGGAACCAAAGCCAGAGATGTAACACGTCCTGGAAATAAAGCAAAAAAAAAAAAAAAAAACTCTCAGCCGTTGTGAGAGAACGGTAATTAGCACGTCCTGTGCCACTTTTCAACATGTTTGCCTTTAATTAGCCCGGAGAGTGCCCTGAGCGCGTGCCATTACAGTTTGGGCTGCATATCATTTTTAAAAGTATGGCGCAGATATTTGCACCATTAATTCCCAGGCCGTCAAAAAAAAAAAAAAAAAAAAAAAAAACGTGGAAGAAGGTGCAGATGAGAAAACGTGCTGAACAAAAGGCTCGTCAGAAAAAATGTATTTCGCATGTACAGCGCTCAAATTAGTCAGACGTACTCGTTATCCCGTCAAAGCACGGTGCATATTTATCACCCTGGATATACGGTATGGAGAATATAATGATTCATATACGCTAAAGGATCTCAGGCAGTATTTTATGAACATTAGTGTTTTAAAGTAAACAAAAATGCTGATACTGGAGACTCCTTTTCTCCTCAGAGAAAATTAATAACCCCCCCCCTTTTTTTTTTACCTGTTAACACGAAGTACAGATGTTTATCAATAATCATTAATTGTTCAATTAAGGTTAAGGTTTAACCAATTTAAAAATTAACCGAAAATGTTTGTTTGCATAATATTTCTCCATATCACGTATCTACAAGAGAGAGCACGTGCAGTTCAGGCGACGTGCAGTATACGGTCCTATTTCTAAATGAGGATAGAGTGAGTTGATTAGCCTTTTTTACAAAAAGAAAAATATTATTATTCTGTTTGTTTAAACAATTTTTAGGACTGTACTGTTAAACCTGTTTAAATAAAGGTTAAGCTGAGAACATGTGCACTTTTTTGTTATTATTAGTGACGAGCTAACTATCGTTAAAAAAATATTTGATGCATCGCCGTACAATTCTCTGTGAATTAGCTATTACTGTAGAAACGATGATGTATCAGGACAATCTCTGTAATACAATAATTGTAACAGTGGACAGCTTTTTATTTTTTTTACACTAAAATAAAAAATTCTTTAAGCTAAAATGATGTAAACGGTAGAACTCAGGACAGCATCATGGTGAACTCAACATAAGAGATGTACAGACCTGAATAAATAGCCATTAATGTTAATGAGAGTGGCGTACATATTCAGTATATGAGCCTGTACCAATCAAGACAGGTTTTCTAAGCTAAACGTGACAGACAAGAGAGAGACCATTAAACTCCAATAAGAGGTTTGATGGTACAGTGGTGTCAGCGCGGGTCCACACGGGTCAGTGAGTCCTGGTTCTGGATGAGAGCGATCATAAGAAATGGGCCCGAAGCGGAGCGCTGTCACAGCCTGTGTTTATTTAGCGATGAGACGATGCTGACAGCTAAAACGATGAGTAATTACGAAGAATGAGTGCGCAATAGCCCGAGATAAAAAGAGGGAGAGAAAAGGGGCTTGGCCGAGATACCCGCTCAAACCAAACACATGTACACGCAGAGAAATAAATAAAAGACAACCCTGCATTATTATATACATAGTACGAGGGTTCTGAAATCAGATTCAGTACTACATTTACTCATTTGAAAAAATATATTATATAACCAAAAGTGTGTGGACATCTAGCCATCACACCTTTATGTATCGTTACAAAATTGTCCAGGATGTATGGACACTGTAGAATTTTCCACATCATTGAAACCTCCAGGCTCAAACCTGCTCCAGCATGACAGTGTCCCTGTGCACAAAGTGAGCTCCATGAAGACATGCTGTGTTAAGGTTAGAGTGGAGGAACTCGAGTGTCCAGCACAGAGCCCTGAACACAACCCTGCCGAACACCTTGGGGATGAATTGGACCTGGAGTCACATCAACATACCAACTCCAGAACCTAACATCACTAATGTTCTTGTAGCTGAATGATCAAAGTCAGCCTCCTAATTTAGCGGAAAGCCGTTCCAAACGAGTGGAGCTTATGATGACACCAAAGAGGAAATAAATCTTGAATTGGATGTTCAACAAGCAAGGTTATAATGATCAAAAATGAAAAGTTAAAAACGGTGTGCTTTTATCAAGGAGAAGAATCAATTTGGTTATCACGAAGTGAGGAAACCAACAGGCAAGTTTACAGGCAAGAAATCACTTGGGGGAAAAAAAAAATAGGAATACAGAAAATTACTGTAGGTTGAGGTCTCTTTGCAGTTTTTCCTTAATAGTGCCTCTTTCCAAAAGAGGGTGGTTCTACTGCCTTAATACCACAGTTCCACATGGAAGATAGTGTGAAATTTTACACAGAACAAGACCTTTTGCTCTGCTAGCATAAATAAACCCTAAGGGACCCATAGTTCTGAAAAAGTATCGTTTGCCACATCTGCTGATGACATCACTGACTCTACTGTAGTAAGACTCTACTCTTCAAGTGGCGAACACAGACGAGTGGAAGCCTTGAGCAACCCCTTATTTGTTCGTATTAAGTTAAATTAAATGATGCAGAGTAAATTAAAGAAATGGGAGCAAATGTTTAACTGTGACAGGCTGCAAAGTCCCTAAAGGTACAATGAAAAAAACGGTTGTTTATGTAACAGCCTCAGCAGCGACCTCATTTCACCTCTTATCTGTTCCAACCACTCAGCATTCAGCAGTCTACCTGTAATTTACAGCTCTGTTAACCAGCCCTACTACATATATTCAGTGTACAATACTGACCCACATTTCTTCATATTTTGCTTCCAAAAGACCAGACTTTCTTGTATTTTTAATTTAGTCTTGAGGAATAGTTCTCCAGATGTCCTTTAAGACTTTTTTGGCTTTTATTTTTTAGATGTTTTTGACTCTCATTTTCAGTCCAATACCCTGTACCTGAGACATGTTTTTTGTTTGTTAAGTCACACAGTGACCTATGAATAATTCAAGCATCTAATTTAAGGCATGAACCACAGGTGCAGATGATAACAGATGATCAGGCCGGTGATTAGCAGAGTTGGGTATAACTGTGTAGACTAGTAACGCATTACTGCAATCTAATTACGTTTCCTGATAATGCAGTAATGTAATGCATTACATTTTAAATGCATGTAATTTGATTATAGCTACCAATGTCAATAACATTACGTTACTAGCGTTACAAATGTAGTGTTTAAAAATTTATCAAAATGCATTTAAATCACTGTTAAATCACGTTTGCGCAGTAGCATCAGTTAACGAAAATGTACTTTAATCACTCAAGGGAGAGCTGTGTAGTTTTACATTTGATGTTGTAACGGGTTCACTCTTTATGCATGGGCGGCACCACAGACACACGGACACGAGGCGAGGTCTTACGGGAAAAGGGGGGATTTTATTTAGATAAAACGGGGAAGGAAAGAGTTAAAGGAGGGAGGAATTGGGAAAAAAGAGGATTTTTAACGCTGAGAAAGCCTGAGACCCATTAACATTAATTACCGCCACGCCCCTTCGCACACTTGCACAAGGGGGCACGCCTACGTAAGGAGCCTACGGAGTGTGCGAGGAGCTACAACAGGTTGAGGCGCACGCCCATCACAGGCACACGCCGTGGCAAATGCTATCAAAGTAATCTGAAAGTAACGTAATTAGTAATCTGATTACTTTTTACATGTAATAATCAGTAATGTAATCAAAGTACAATTTTAAAGTAGTAATTAGAAATATGTAGTAGTACAAGTTACTTTTTTTTGAGTAACTTCCCCAACACTGCTGATGCTGAATGGTTGGAACAGACGAGAGGGGAAATGAGGTCGCTGCTGAGGTTGTTACATAAACAACCCATTTTTAAATTGTATCTTTAGGCACATTGCAGCCTGTAACAGTAAATCATGTGTTCCTGTTTCTTTAATTGAATCTAAATCATTTAATTCAATATAATATTAAGAAATGAAACAGATTGTTTAAATGCAGCATTTGATTCCTTGAAATTCATCTACAGTGAACAGCTCCTTTAAATATCTGTGAGTGAATATTCACTGCTTGCATAAATGAGTTAATATTAGCTTAGTGTTGTAAACAGTGTCGAAGCTTAAACAACAACTCTGTGCCCTTCTACTCGAGTCACCGAAGCTGAGATCAAACAGTAGCAGGTCGATAACTACTCACATTTAGTTGTGGAGAAAAACCACTGCAGGCTTCGGTTAGGCCCGGATTAGCACGCGCTCGGAGTTCGAATCAATCTGAGCATTAATTACAGCCGAATCCATCACGCGGCCGCGGACCTGCGATCAGAATCGCTACTACCTGTAACATTCAGACTAATACCTCAGAGTGGGACAAGCAAACTTTGTAATAATAATAATAATAATAATAATAATAACAATAATGAATTTAAATGATACAATTAAAAATAATTGTCATTATTAAAACATTACATAATAATACTATTTTAAACAATAATAATAATTATTATTATTATAATTATTATTATTATTATTATTACACAATGTTTGTCACACATTATATCACATTTTAAAAACTATTTAAGAATAATTCATTAATATTGAATTTTTTTTCCCAACAAATTTAAAAAACCTCAGTTTAAAAAAAGAAATAAAAATAGGACACTTGGAGCATGCTCATCCTAAAGACGGCCCCCACCCTGCGCCGCACCGGACATTTATTGAAGCTCGTAATGGAGGACTAGGGGAGTTCTTTCCTCAGGCAAGTAGGGAGAGACACAGCCTATCACTTCATATAAGAATAGGCCATGTGTGATAGACCTGACCTACATTTCCTCTTTCTCTCTCATTCCCCCTCCCTCTCTCATCCAGAGGGAGCCAGAGCGACTGTTATGCTGCACATCTTTAAATGTGTTATGTTCCCCATAACCCTCCACCTCTAATTCATCGTTTCTCTCTTTTGCAGTCTTTCATCTCTGGCTAGAAGTCAAATTCATGCTCATGGCTTTGCTAACTCAACTTAAAAGACAAGGATGCTGATTATAGTGCTTATATATTTGCTGCATTAACAAGAACAACAACTGAGACACTTAATAATTTTATTATTAGAATTGGCCTATTTACCAGCTTGGCCTTTGTCATCTGACCACTCTGAACAAGGGAATCATAAATTTAAACCAGACACGATTTTTCAGTTTACCGTGTCTTTAGGCACAGTTACATCGACCTTACTTCTCTATTAACAGGTCAATCGTAATAAAAACTAATCAGGTAAACACCCTTATGATCCAGCCCAGACTGAATGATTTTATAATACTGAATGAGTAAGATTATGTGATGGATGAGTTTCCGAAAAGGAAATTTTAATTCTATTCCTGATCTGTAAACTCTGTGAGAACAACTCCCTCTTTCTCTCTCTCACACATGTCTTTACTTCAGACACCCACTGGATGTCTGGGAGAAGAAGAGACACTGATTGGCTCACATGATTCACACGTAGTAAAGCATCGAACTAACCACAGATGAGACTGAATTCTGGTAAGCAATCATAATGCAGAAGGTGGGATTTGTCTGAAAAGATGGGAAGCATTCATTTTTTGGAATACAAAACAAAAAAAAACCTTTTTCCTCGGTTATACTTCTAGATTAAACACTTCAAAGCGACTATAACGACTTTACATTCTGATTACATGCTTTGAGCATGTAAAAACACATCTTATCAGCTCAGCTTCCATGGGAACTGTTAAGTTGGACTCTCTAGTTGGATTTCCATTTGATTCAGATTGAAGAAATATTGTCGTAGCTAAGGATTATTTTGCTACAGTTGCATGTGAATTATTTATTTCTGGGGGCGCGGAGACAATCAAACTATACAGCATCGTCAAACATTACGGCAACATAACACCAGGAAGCTGAAGAACTTACCACGCAGCTGTAGGTCAAATTGTCTCCTGCTCTCCTCATCGCTCAGGATCTTCCAGGCCTGATCCACATCTATGAACCTCTGAAGCCGAAGCCCCGCCTCTTCTTCTGATAGGTCAGGGTCCTGTTTATCAGGGTGAAACTAAGAAAAAAAAGTATTTAAACTAATTATTGAGAAAGACAACTAATTAGCGTAATATCAGAATAATATTACAATAAAAAAAATTACTATTAGCTTTGTATGTATGAGCGGTGTCCGAGTCAAACCAGGACTTTTGATTGTGCAGAATAACAGAACACAGTTATGAGAGTAAAAACTATTTTTATTTCGCTATATAATCCCCTAATACACTCATCCCAGCGTTTCACTAGTGCTGGGATACCATCAAAGTAGAAAGTTTTCTCAGTATGGCAGAGCCATGATCACACTGCCTGGTTCATGTCTGAAACGCTGGCCTCCCAGGAACTCCTTTAATGTTCCCAAACATGTGGAAATGGCTTGAAGCGAGGGCAGGTCAGGACTGTATGAGTGTCTTTTGGGCAAGTTTGTCAAAAGTTATCCATCGAGTTTTAAGGATTAGGCGCCGAACATTCATGGGAATGACTGCAGTGAACTCTGAGCCACCTAAACCAGGATCGTCATTAACGACTGTACCGTCTTTTTTAAAATGTTTGTACCCTTCAAATGTTTTACTGCAGTTAAGAGTCCATCACCGTACTGTGACTGAAGTCTTCTGTAAATGTCAATGGCTCCTATGACTTAATTCTCCAGAAATTTCAGCACCCAAGTCCCAGGTTGACTCGAACAGCCCACCAAAAATAAATAAATAAATAAATAAAAAATTTAAAAAAACATGTCACATACTGTATTATTATCATATACAGTTAAAACTTTTTTGGGTTTGGAGACTAAAATGCAGAGTTGATGTTATCATATTATACATAATTTAAAAATATAAGAACTTATATGTAGAGAAATATAGTTTTTGTGAAGCCTTGATAGACCAATATCATAATCATGGTACTATGAACACAGTTACATAAGGCACAAAGTCACATTGTAGGCTTGTGCTATGGATGTAGGACGCTTTTTGAGGTTTGTTTTGGCACGGGGTGGGGACGTTTTGCTCCTGATGGTCACTTTCTTTTTTCCTTTGGTTCACTGCTTGTGTGCTTGTGTTTGCTGTAGTTTAGAAGCTGAAGCGCTGCCAAAGTCAAACAATGCTTCGTGGGAACTACAATGAACTAGATTAACCATCAGTCCCAGACTGGCCAATTAGTGTCTGCCGCAATTATATTTCTCATTTTAAGTACTCAAGAATTCAACAAATAATTTGGAGTAAAAAAATAAATAAATAAAAAATTTTTATAAATAAATAATTTAATAAATCTAAGAGCAACTGTGTATTCTAATGATTTTCTTTCTCCACTACTTCACTGCATTTTTGGTGAAATGTGTGCTGGAGTTTTTCAGTCTTTAACATACTGGGTCGTACAAGGTCGCGACAAAGTCGGCCACGTGAATGGACTTCCATGACGGAAATGACATCAGCAGACTCGAATTTCTCCACTGAATAATGAACGAGCGCTGCACAGTGCATTTCTGAAGCATCGAGGATGAACGAGAATCGAGGAGGGTCTTCTGCCTGCTGCCTCTGCTGAGCGCTCGCCTGCCTGCTTTAGACCATCACAGGAATCATGTGATACAGTTTGCAAGAGCAGGGGGAAATAAAAAGAAGGACATGAGAAAATAAAAGAAGAACCCTGGAAGAGGTGAAATAAAAGCATAAAAAGAAAAGTGGAAAAAGTAGATAAAGAGAAGACCAGAAAAGAAAAAAAGAGGTCATAAGCCATAAAAAAAAAGCGGAAAACAACAGGACGAAATGAGAAGACACGAGAAGAAACAAGAAGAAAAGAGTAAACAAGAAGATAAGAGATGAGACGTGAAGAGAGAAGAACATACAAGACATAAAGGAAACATCAGAAGAGAGAAGATGAGACAGAAAAAGGAGTTATAATAAATAAGGAAAGAAGAGAAGAGTGTATAAGAAATGATAAAGAAATTATATGTGTATATGAATATGAATATACAAGAAACAAGAGGTGAAAAAAACTGAATAATTGTGAGTAAAAAAAGAAAAGAGAAAAGACAAGATGAGAAAGACGAAAAGAGAAAATACAAAAGAAACAAAAAACAAGCAGAGAAGAGAAGCAAAGAGAAGCGAAAAGAAGGCCAGAAGCACTGAGAAAAGAAGAGATTAAACAAGATGAAATAAAAAGACACAAGAAACGAAGTGAGGAAACAGGAAGAGAAGACAAAAAGAAACGAACAAGAAGAAAAACCCAGAAAAAAAGAAGAGAAAAGACATGAAGACAGAAAAAGGAAAAAAAAATAGGAAGATATGAAAAAAGGACCATAAGCAAATGAGAAAAGAAGAGAAAAGAAGAAACAGGATGAGATGAGAAGACACAGGAAAAGTAGACAAGAAGTGAGGGGAAAAAACGAATAGAAGAGACACAAGAAGAGAAGAAATGAGAAATAAAAAAAACAAAAGACTAGACATGACGTGAAAGAGCAAACAAAGTTAAATGAAAAAGAGAAAAGATGAGATGAGAAGAAACAGGACAAGATTGAAGCACACAGGAAAGCAGAAGAGATGACAAGAAAAGAGGAGATGAAACAAAAAGACCAGAAAAGAAAAAAAAGAAGCGAAAGAGAAAAACGGAAAAGACATAAAGAAAAGACCAGAAGAGAGAGGATGAGAAGACAAAAAAAGAAATAAGGAAAGGAATGAATTGATGAGAAGGAGAGAAGTTTCCTTGTGCTTTATATTTTGTGCTGCTGGAACAGGAAGCTCCACCACCGCAGCTTTAATCTCTAGCAGGTCATTAGAACTTTCTTTCCTCATATTCTTTTTTACAAAGTGGTGGTGAAGCGATCCATCACCAAGACTTGCAACTCTCAGAGTGACACCAATGCAAACCTAAGTTCTAGG
Source organism: Clarias macrocephalus (assembly GCA_011419295.1). Taxonomy (NCBI): domain Eukaryota; kingdom Metazoa; phylum Chordata; class Actinopteri; order Siluriformes; family Clariidae; genus Clarias; species Clarias macrocephalus. Next base: position 139,924 of record JAAGKR010000521.1, on the reverse strand, counting down.
TCATCCTACAATGTAACCTGGTGGGGCGTGGCCTCTTCCAAGACTCTGCCTCCATTCATGTGCAAGGAGTCACTAAATGAGAATAAACAATGGAGAGTTTGGAGCGATGTCTCAACAGCGTCTTGCACCAACAGCACCAACAGCACCAACTGAGGGAAAACCTTCTGGGTGAACGGTGTTCATCGCTCCAGGACACTTCCTGGTACCAAATAGAACTGACACTATTCAGTTAAAAGGTTCTCCAATAAAATTAACGCGGTAATTTTGAGTTTTCTAGCTCCATCACGAGTCATCCATTTTATAAGACATACTGCGAAGACGATGTGTAGCGATCTAACCACGATACACTCCATGTGCTCAAATGGAAACAATCCGTCAATGCAACATCGACACTGTTCGCTAATTCGGCTAAAAGCGTCCACTGATTCGGACATCCATCGCTCATCTTTTCAAAGCGACACCCTCAGCCTTTAATCCATCAAACATCTTCTTTTGAACTGGAGCTGCATTTGAACGCAGCGGAACTCGGGTCTCGAGTTAAAAGTTACCGTCTCAAAGCTCTTCTTAATTAAAGCTACGAGAACGGTCCGATCACAAGCACCTTTGATTCTGTTGATCTCGGATACACGGGATCCCTGCAGAGAGGATTACACTGACTTACGCTGGGTGTGGGAACCTGCTCGCAGATCAGAGACGCGGAGCAAGCTGTAGGCCAAAAGGCAGGAAAAATTTAAAGTCCGGGTTCGGGAGAGATATTGGGACTGTTGTCTGTGGGTTGCCTTCAGTTGGTCGGACTCCAACTACTCTGTAGTTCTATAACACTGGGTACATTAAGGCTGGAATATTGGACAACGATCAAACGGAGAGTTTGTACTGAATCTATACAACTTTTATTCTACACCACTTTTCTAATTCACTCACTCTCATTCATTCATCAGTTCTCTATACCGCTTATCCAGTGTACAGGGTGATGCGAAACCTGGAGCCTATCCCAGGGGATTCTGGGAGCTAGACGGGGTCCATCCTGGACAGAGTGCCAGTCCGCATACACAAGTACACATACACTCACACGAAACACTACGGCGATTTAAAAAAAACGGCAATTAACCTAAGCTGCATGTCTTTGGACTGCTGGAGGAAACCGGTGTACCCAGATTAAACCCAAAGCATGAGGAGAACATGCAAACTTCTAATTATTAAATCTATCTCTAACAAATTTTCTAATTAATTTAATTTCCAGCTAATAAACAGCAACTCTGAGACAGTGGCTGCAAATCCTCTCAATGACGCTTCCTGTGATTTGACGTTGTTCAAAACTGGAGCTCAAAAATCATCTGTGCAATCATTTTATGATGAAGATCTCTTTGTGAGGAGACATTTATTAAGAATTTACAAAATGAGTCTCCAGTACCAGAGCAGTGCAGCAGTCTGAGATAAAGTAATAAAATGAAAACTCCTCTGTGTTTTAGTCCTTGACCGCTTTCTACTGTTTAATCCTGTTAACCAAACAATGTACTAAGCTCACACACTCATGTTATTATTTTTTTTACTTCCTTAAAACTATCTTAAAAATAATTATAACCCCAAATATATATACATACACATATATACACACACATCGTCATCATTAAACACCTGCTCTACAGCCTATTTTGTTATTTAAAAAAAACAAATTTCACTCCTGAATAAAGCTGGCATTCTGTAAACACATCTTTCCAGGCACAGCGGTGCTCGTGTCACACCTACTAAAGGCACAACGCGACATCCTGAGAGGGAAAAGTCGTCCGTGTTAAAGGCCAGTAAGAGTGGGAAGCGTCAGAGCAACACTAGCAGCACGAGTCTCTGCTCGCTCGGCGAGGAGGTGAAGTCTGCAGGCTGAGGGTTCCTGACTCTCTCTGCAGTCAGAGATTCCCCTGCAGTGCAGAGATGAGACAGAGGAACACAAACAGCTCCCCGGGTGCTTTGTGTCCAGCCGGAGTGGACAGGCCATGCTGCAGCCAGACAGGAAGCTAACATTTTTTCTTTTCTTTTTTTTTTTAATGGCTCTTTTAGTCGTAATTATGTTCATAATAGGAGGAGCAGATTGCCGTCCTGAAGCAGTACTATTTAAGGAAATTAAAGTAAGTTGTTAAAGAAACTACTAATAACAGTGACATCAATTATGCATGATGGATCCGCGAAAACAAGATTCGTACCCGCTCATGCGTACGCTTTAACATATGTTAGGGCAGAAATGGCTTCTTTAATGCCTTATATTAGAGTCGAGACATGTGATGTGTCAATCCCCAGCACCCCACCCACCCACCTACCAATACCCCCACGTCTTCCACTCCGCTGCTCTCGCACCTTCACCTGACGCAGTCCAGGTGCTCACCATAAATACAGTGCTGAACAAGACGCACCGTTTCTGCCCTCTCCCCCTCCCCTCTCTCTCTCTCCTTTCCCTGCTTCTTCTCCGGAGTTACACGCTTTAATTGCTGTCCCTTTGCACGCGTTGTAAAATATTCATTTACTGGGCCTAATGGAGCTTGGAGAGCAAAAGCACAATATAAAGGGCCGGCCAATTTGGAGCGCTCGCCGGCGCGGCCCATAGATCATCACACGGCGGGGAAACATACTTGCGCGCTGCTCTGGGGCCGCGGTAAAGGCCAGCAGCATCACGCTACTGCCACCTAATGTCAGTCTACACGTACACACACACACACACACACACACACACACACACACACACACACACACACACACACAGTGCAGTGTGAGGGAGCGTGAGAGGGAGTTGATGGTGTTTTTGCACCATGTGGTCTGATGTTCCTAGAAATGCTGCCGTATTTTTAAAGAGGACACAATAAATACCATTTAGCTCCACAGTAACGGCACACTTCAGCTGTCTGCTTTTGGAAAAAGAAAAAAAAAAAAAAAAGCTTTGACATTCAGTCAAAATAGTGTGAAAATACACCAGAACACCAAACATGAAGCGGCTTTCTCTGACATATGTTGTATCCTTAACTCAGTGTTTTTGGTTTAATTTATGAAATTCATCCGCACTCGTGAAAGTTCTGTAAGATATACCTTAACGTTTTCCACTCAAGGCTACAGTCTCCCCAGGTGCGAGTGTGTTACAAATGAGTTACAGCTCATTTGTAACTCTGTAACTATGAGCAAAAATGGATGCGACATTTGTGATTTGTAAGAAAGAAGAAGCGTGCAGTGATTTTTTATTTTTTTTTTACCTGGTGCTGAAACTCACGGAAAAGCAAAACCAGAAGCTTTTGGATAGCCGCAAACAAAAAATTGGACCGATATCCTAAGGAAAGTGAAAGTTTCTTAAAGAAAATCATTACTGGTGACGGAACATGCATCCATCATTACGAGTCTGAGAGTAAACGGCAGGGTATGGAACGGAAATCCTCAATCGCCGACTGAGAAAAAATTCAAAAGTCAACCATCAGATGGAAAATTCATCAATGCTTACAGTTTTCTGGGAATCTCAAGATCCATTATTAAACCTTATCAGAGAAAAAGATTCAACAATCGACAGTGCTTGTTACAGTGAGACGTTTGTTGAGAGCTAAAGACGAAACCTCTGTTTAAATCCAAGTGCGTTGTGATATTGAGCAACAATGAACGTCCGCACACTTTTGCCCGCACTGTCAATGCTCCCTGTAACTTGAGCATCCTCCCTATAGTCCTGATCCTGTTCTATCAGACTTTCAACTGTTCGGTCTCCTGAAAGCAGCCCCAAGAGGACGAAGATTCACTTCTGATGAAGAAGTGAAGACGGCGGCGCATTTGTGGCTCGTAGGTCTCTATAGGTCCAGCTCTATAGAGGAGCATGTGAATGTGGATGATTTGGGAAAAAAAAAAAAAAAAAAAAAACGACATGACCAGCCGTTGTTTTTTAAATGAACTTAATGTCCACGGCATTTCTGTAAACTCGTCCGGAGAGGGAGCTGATGCTTTCTGTCCTGTGCAGTCAATCGAGTCCATTTCTCTGACGGAGCCATTGTGTTTGCCAGCGCAGCATCCACCTTCCTGTGATATTCCCCTCCGTATAGGTTTAACAGACCTATTAGCAGAAACTGCTCACTGCAAGGATATATTTTTTCGTCCAAATGACAAGATAAGTATAAGCTGTAACCTGCTAACCACGCCTGATGGTTTTGGTCACCTGGAAACCAAAGTAAAAACTGGTAACAGATATACAGTAAAGATGCCGAAAGTATTCGGATGCTGGCTCGTCTCATTTAAAATTGGAATACACAACTGTATTGAGTTACTCTGTACGTTGTGGAATTAAGATTTCCTTTAACTCAAATGGAAAACCTGTTCCAGCATGCCAAAGGAAAACAAACTGCATCCTAGACCTCCCCACCTGACCTCTTGTAGTTGAATGATCACAATCCCAACAGCCTTCGCTTCAAAATCTAGTGGAATGCTCTCTCAGAAGAGTGGAGGTTATTGTATGAGTGAAAGTGGACAACTTTGGAAAGGGATATTCAGCAAGCACATGCAGATTGGGTGATACAAACTTTTGGATATATAGCATGTTAAAAGTCTGGGAATAAAATCTACGGACCTCCGAGTGGCGCAGTGGTAACGTGCTCGCCCTATCATCCGGAGATCGCAAGTTCGATTCCCGGGTGATGCTGTAACCTCTCGTAGGATGAGAGGTACTTAGGGTTCCCACATTAATCACGGCTCTACAGCCAATCAGGGGCTTCTGCAAGCTCACGCAAGCAGAAGGAACGGATAGCGCTGTCCTCCGAGTGCGTGACGCCGGCTCCAACGGTGCATGAGCAAGCAGTTCAAAAAGACGCGGTCGAAAAGACGTGGTCGGCATGGTTTCGGAGAAAACACGCGATAGTCTTCGGCCCTCCCGGCTGAGTGGTAGTAGTAGCTTTAATGTGGGAGCCCCCTTGTGATGGGGAGGAATTGGACACGACTAAATTAGGGAGAAAAATCGGGGGAAAATCCACAAATAAATAGAATAAAATAAAATCTGGGATTCTAGGCTACTATCTATTCCTGTGCACCTCTGACCTTAAAGAGACTATTTATATACAGTGTCAAAACCGACATAAGCAAGACTATTTGGGATATTGAGCTCCATATGGCTTAAGGAATTAGTTGATGAACTTGAAAAACGTACAAAAAGTCTCTTTTAAGGCATTAGTAATTTTAAAAACATTAAAGTTTTTGTGAACGAAGGCGTACAGTACAACCGATTGACAGTTGCAGAAGACTTCAAGCTCAGGACGGTGATGAGACTCCGTACACACAATTCTCCACCAACACCACTTGCACATTACAATAATTCGGCTGGAAGTTATTGCCACATCCATACAGTCCTGACCTAGCTCCAAGCCATGTCCATGTTTTAGGGGTTCCTGGAAGACCAGGGGTTTAAACTGGTACCCGAGAGCCTGATCATACATACGGCATATTGAGAAAACTTTCTACCCTGATCGATGCACTAGTGAAACACTGGGATAAGTTCATTAGTGGAACAGAGGATTATATAGTGAAATAAAGGCAGTTTTTACTCTCATAACTGTGTTCTGTTATTCTGTACAATCAAAGATCCTGCTTTGACATGAATGCCACTCATATTTATTAAATCATTAAGGTAAAACAGGTGACACTAGACTGAATATTTGAAATCTGTCTAGGATTCATTCAGAAATCTTAATTATATGGACCATAAGAGGAAGGAACGTACCGTTAAGACGAGTCTTTGATATTTCTGCTTTAGCTCTTGTAAACTGTCAGTGGGAGTCGCATCGAGTACAGAGTACCAGTTCTTCTCTAGATCCCCAGCATTCGACATAATCCTGCACGACAAATATGATATTTTTTTATAGCAGCTTTATAGCATCCTCTGGCTTTAACACTGTCACAGTTTATTTGTAAAACAAGAACGAAACCTTTAATAAACCTTTTATAATGGCATTTTTTATCACTTGTCTCTGGTGCATGTACAGTACAACTGAACACAAACACTGAAAGCAGCAAAAAAGATGTTAACATTTTGTTTTACTGAATCAATCAAATTCTGATACCATTTGGGTATAAAGTCATTCACATTTGCAGCCATTAAATAAAGGTATTTTTAAAAAATTCCCTCTCTCTCCCTTTCTTATGTCCTACAGATTTTTATGTCATCATATCACAGGAATGCCATGATATGATTTATTTATTTAATCATTCATTTATTGGGCATATCATGGTCATATCTTAACATTTAAGAATTGGAATATTTTTGCATCAACATTTATAAACGCATAAAAAACATAAAAATATTTAATGCATCATTCACCATAAACAAGTTAAATTATACAGTACTAGTCAACAGTTTGCCCATACCTTCTAATGCATATGGCATTAGGTAATTAAGTAACAACAATAACAATCAGCTGTTATTTTAAGACACGAAGGTCAGCTCTTCTGGAACAGATAACAGTATTATCAAGTGCGTTTGCAAAACTCATCAAGCTCCATGATGAAACTGATTCTCATGAAGACCATCCCAGGAACGCAAGACCAAAACGTACCTCTGCTGCAGAGGAAAAGTTCATTTAGAGTTACCAGCCTCAGAAGGTAGCTGACTAACACACAGTATGACTGCACAACAATCCCTGTTATCTGTTATCACCCCAAATGAGGATGGGTTCCCTGTTGAGTCTGGTTCCTTTTAAGGTTTCTTTTTAGGCCATCTTGCTCATCAGGGACAATCTGATCATTTTGATAAATACACATTTTCTCACATTTCATACACATTTCACAATTTTTTCTTTTGATTCTGTAAAGCTGCTTTGCGATAATAACCACTTTTAAAAGCGCTATACAAAAAAAAAATCCAATTTACTATACTTGCCACCAAACCAGGCCAATGTGATCTCAACACATTAAGAATGCAAAGGGATTTTAGATATCTCAAACTGTTCAGCCATGGCAAGGCGTTAAACATATGCCAAAGAGTGGCTAGTAAACTTCCTTAATTATTATATACTTATGATATAATATAAGTTATATAATTAATATATATTTATTATGATATTTATTTTCCCTTTTAATGCATGCTTCTTTCTGGTGCGCCCAGGTGGCAAAAGTGAAGGTGCTTGGGCCTGAACATGTTTGCTTTGCAACTATGCAAAGCAAACTTTACATGCAAAGTTTTACATCCTCATTTGGGTGATAACGAATAGCAGGGATTTCTGTGTAATTATACTGTGTGTTAGGCAGCTATATTAAGGACCCAAAATAACAACCCAAAATAACTGACCTCCTGTTGAGTAGAGCCCATGACATGCATAACATATGCATAAGTGAAAGCTGTTCAGCTCAGTGAGATCAAAATGTGTTCCAGGTTTCACATATATACTTGCAAGCGTGTATGAGCTATACAGCAAAATCTAATGTGAGCTCAGGTGTCCTAATGGCAACAGATTCCAACACATGTGCTAACTTTCAAGACTTTTTAAGCAGGTTAAGACAAAAGCCCTGGATGATTTAAAAATAATAACAATAAAATGAAGAACAAGAGGGACCTTCGCACACTATGACGTCATAAACTTGCGCCCTAAAAAGACAGTAACTGTCTCACAAATCAACAGGAAGTGTTTAGTTAATCTATCGGCCAAAACATGATATTGGTGCTAAAAGTGTCCCACCTACAGTAGGTGAAAAAGTAGATGTTCAGATACGATCATATAATGGCATTTTTCACTTAGTGCGTCTTATCTCCCCATCTGTTTTGTGTAAATATGCAAAAATTATGCTTTTTTATTATTATTATTTTATCAGATATACAGAAATTTTTTGAATTACATTTTTTCAGTGATTTCACTTCTCTTTCACATGACACTTGAATTTAACATGAAAAGACACAAACCTGAAAATTAAAAGTGTATTATTAGAAATATGAATTAAGCTTTTAAACTTATCATTGTTTGAAGCAAGACAATATAATAATAATAATAATAATAATAATAATAATAATAATAAATTGTTCATACTCTCTCTCTCTCTCTCTCTATGTTAGACACAACAGAACACACAAGCCATACTAGCCATGATGCTTATTCCCTTGGCAGATAAATTAATGAACTGCTGATGTCCATAACCTGTAAAAGAAAAACATGACCGTCTTAAAACTTTGCAAGCAAACTGACATAATTTAAAGAAATTACTAGAATGTACCTAGTTATCATTTCTCCAAAGAGCCATAATACATAAGAAACTCCAGTGACAAACTCTTGCTAACTGTAGTGAATAGCAGGCTAAGATATCTAGTTAGCGCAGTTGCTCAGCCAACAACTTATACATTAGTTTCAAATATACTTAAAACAGCATCATACAAACCGTGACAGTAAACTCAGAGTCAAAAAGCGAAGCTCATGTCAAGAAAATGTTCAGTGTTTCTCCTGAGCCTCAACCTGCACATGCACATGCTAACGCTAACCAGCAGCTTAGCTTCTCGTGTGTCCCACTATTTTCGTCTCGGCAGAAACACTGATATCGTTCATGTAAACTACACTTATTTGTTACTCACAGCACGGTACACAATAACTTAATACTCTTCTAAGGTAAGTATTTATTTCTTCTTTGAATTATGTGCATTTTAGTCCCAATTTAACTAAAAATATATAGTGTAAATTTAATTTTTCACCCGAGTGAGCTAGAAAGCAACACAGGACACGGAACGAGTACGCGGTTTCTATGGAAACAGTGTGGCAGCACATGGCATGTAATTGAGTGACGTACTGTGTTTCTGTTTAAAGCCTGCTATACTGAATTTTTGAGAGTGAATCACAAATTATCTGCACTCTCACTGTAGAGTTTGTTTTAATTCAATTTTAGAAAGACATACTTTTGCGACATAATCTCTTTGCTTTTCATCACACTTTGTCTGTCAACAAGCATTAAAAATGTTTTAGACACTAGTGCACCACTGTCTTTACTTCTTCATCAGAAGTGAATCTTCGTCCTCGTAGGGCTGCTTTCAGGGGACCAAACAGGTGAAAGATGAACATTGCAGGAAGATCAGGACTATCTTGAACATCTAAAAACAAAGTTTATATGGAAATGGTCTTACTTTCACTATTAAACATTGCTCTGTCCTTTACTGTTTATTTTTTTTTATCATGCAACTTCACCAAGTGTTTACGGGATCTTCATTCATGATTTATTCCAACCACATTTCACCCACAAAGTTGATAGTTTAACACTATCCTTCCGAAGGAATTTCAAAGTAATTAGGTGTTTTCTTTGCTTGTTACAGTCATTTGACCCTTCTGAAATAGTGCCATTTTTTGGCAGGCAGTGTACATAAAAAAAGGAAAAAATAAAAACATTTAATTTCAGGAGAGTCTGAATTTTTGGTTGTTGAAACATTTGACAACGTTACTGTACACACATTTGAATAACATTGGTTTTAAGTATTTTAAGTTAGAATTATAAAAAAATAATAAATACATGACAATGAGATATGTTTCAACAAGTACTCCTAACACAACGCTGCAATGGGGAACGTCATTGCAATGTTGTTACAATTATATTACAATTATATTATTATTCTATTACATAGAACATTAAGGTGAAGAGTTTTCCCAGAATTATGTATAAATATTGTATGACGCTCAGTCATCTAAAAAAAAAAAAATCACGAAAAAATTTAACAGTAGGCGACATGGTAGTGTAGCAGTTAGCGCTGTGCATACAGACCCGATGTGGCATCCTCTGCCCGGAAGGCACGAGGGTTTAAATCCTGCCTCGAGTCTGTATGCATGGAGTTTTTCAAATGTATTCCAAATTGCCATAGTGTTTTGTGTGTGTGGTTGCGCCCTGTGATGGATTGATACCACACCTTGTGCCCAAAGTCTCCTCGGACAGGCTCCAGCCCCCAAGACCCAGGATAAGCTCAAAGGATAAGCAGTATAGAAGATGAATAAATAAGTATAAAAGAAACTTCTCTTATTTGTTGCAGTACACAGATTGATATAAAAAAATTTATAAATAAAAACAGAACCATACTAATTATTCTAATGTGAAAGAGGTTAATTTTCTTCCTTTTGTTTCCATGAGGAAGTTATTTATTGTAGTGACTTTTTTCAGTACAAACTAAGAAACAGATAGATAGATAGATAGATAGATAGATAGATAGATAGATAGATAGATAGATAGATAGATCAATTTATAACATGATAATGGTGCGAAATGCTGTCAGATGGTTGTTGTTTTTTCTCTTTTAATTGTGAGTATTATTCCAAAATAAACAATCACACCAACGGGTCTTGTAGAAGAACACATCGCCCCGAACACACCTCAGCCGCTCATGCCTCCTGCTGCTAATTACAAAAATGTTTTAATGAGCGTTTTGATAACTGACACATGTGACACAAGAAATATATTGTTTACTTTTGGGCTTTATTAGAAATAATGATTCACATTCTGTTTTTATTTTATTTTATATAATTGAAAATTTGTCCCTTCAATTGTATTGTTTTTTATGTCATTATTATATTTGATTAAATTATCATACTATTTATTAATTTTATCAACAATAATAAAATAGACAAAAAAAAGAAGAAGATGGACAAGATCGAATGAAAACAAAAGAAATATATATAGAGAGATTAATATTTTTTATGTGCTTTGGTATCTTTTAACTGTGTTTTTAAGTAAAGCAATTCTGATGGAATCTTATTCTGGTAGTTAATGTACAGGCAATGCTTTGCTTACTACCATGTTGGGTGAGATTTGTTGTATGAGGTGACCACATCCATCTGCTCCAGGCAAACACTCTACTGGTGCCCCACAAGGCTCAGTACTTGGTCCTCCTCTGTTCTGTTCTCCCTCTATACCTGGTCTTTGGCAAGGTCATATCCTCACATGGCTTTTCATACCATTCTTATGCTCTATATATATATATATACAGTATATATTGTTACATACCGTCAACCATTTGATCAGTAACCCAGAGCCTTCACCTGCTGAGTTACCACTGCCCCACTACGGTAGGTTGCAGGAAAAGGACTGTAGGAACTGGGAAGCACAATGTCCTAGTCATAGTTGCTGGTTTAAAAGTTCACAGGTGGAGCTGGATCTTATATACTGTAACTCCAGGGGGAAAACTCCCTGAGATGGCAATATGGAGTTGGTCCACCTTTTGCAGGTATAACAGCTTTCACTCTTTTTGGAAGGCTCTCCACATGATTTTGGAGTGTTTCAGGGGGAATTTGTGCCCATTCATTCTGTAGAGCATTTAAGAGCTTAGGCACTGATGTTGGATGAGAAGGCCTGGCTCAGAATCTCCAGTTCCAGTTCATCCCAAAGATGCTCAATGGGGTTGAGGTCAGGAATCCAGTCAAGTTCTTCCATACCAACTCATCAAACTATGTCTTTATAGTCCTTGCTTTGTGTACTGGGGCACAGTCATGTTGGAATAAAAAAAGGGCCTTCCAGAAACTGTTGCCACAAAGTTGGAAGCATAGCATTGTCCAAGGTGTCTTTGGTATGCTAAAGCATTAGGATTGCCCTTCACTAGGGATAAGGAGCCTGATTTAATTCAATATTTAACAGGTTTTGCTAAATACTTTCCATATACTGTCCATATAGTGCATCCAGCCTGAAGTATGCATAGTTATTGAAACTCCTTGGTTCCTTTTGGAGCTGGATCGGGTCCTACACCACTCCTTGGACTTTTTCGTTGTGCATTGAGGGGTACTTGAGCAAACCTTCAAATGCTCAAACGCAATTGTGTGCTTGATAATGTGCTCAAGTTTTGTGCTCCAAAATACAACTCATTCAAGACAGACATTATTTATATATAATTTTGTAAATAATATTTATATACGTATTTCTATTATGTATATTTGTAACCATTTTCGTCTATAGTCGTTTCTTGTCTAGCTGTCCTGATACAGCACATAATTCTGCCAGTTAACATTATTTTTAACATTATTTACTGAAACATCAATTTATTTATTTATTTATTGACACGATGTTCTTTGTCTCAGCCGTACCAACTTTTTGAAAGGCTAGTCAGGATCTATTAGCACATTTCACATGATGTTTGTTGAAACACACAAGGTGTTAATCAGGCTTCTTCTCAAAAGCACAAACAGCCGAACGTTTTTTTCCGTGACACTCCTGGCCCACCTCGAGCTCGGCAAATGATAACCCGAGACTTAAAGCAAGCGCACGAGTAGAGCCAGTCTATAAATATGTACGTGTTAATTACTGATGAGGAACAAGCATCAAATTCAACATGCTAATTAACAAATTCCAAAGTGATTAAAAGCACCATGTTTTTCTGTGTGTGAGTGTGTGTGTGTGTGTGTGTGTGTGTGTGTTTGTGGGTGAGTAAGTGAGTAGGCGGGTAGGTCAGTGGATGTGTGTTGGCGTCTTCTGAATATGAATGAATGAGAGTGGAAATCACAACATTTCATTTTTTTTAACATTGTGAGTTGTTGAACATTTATAATTATTATTTATTATTATTAAATTTCCCGTCATTTTGTATTTCAGGGCAGGATTGTGAGGTGTTTGCTCTGGAGTTGGATGCCGGACATGATCAGAGATCGACTTGCATGGGACCAGCAGCATTGACACATGGATAAGGAACCTTTTTCTGCTCCATTGCTGTTTAATAAAGAACTGGTCCAACACAGAACATTTTGTAAAATAAAATAGTTAAATAGTCTAGGTTAAGCTGTAGTTTTTATTCTGCATGCTCTTGGCTGATGTTCATGCAACACTGTGTACGCCAGATTATCTGAGTGATCGTTTTTCTCCTGGAAATTTGGCTTTACCTGGTTTCCCCTGGGGCTTCTTAACCTCCCAAGGGTACATTTGTTAATGTCTTGGGTCAGAGGTGGTGCAAGGAGGGGTGGGGGTGTGTGTGGGCTTCACTGCACTGCGCTAATCAGGTCCACACGTATGCGTCTCATATCAGTCTGGGAAAGATTTTAATATTTTGTACTAAATCTGCTTTAGTAATCTTGTCAGGGTTGTGGTTGATCTGAATTGTACGCCGTACATTCACTTTGCGCACACACACACACACACACACACACACACACACACACACACACACACACACACACACACACACACACACTTAGAGGTCATTAGCATTCGGTTAAAAACCCTGAGATGTTCTCTTGATAGATCAAATGAATTCTCTGAAACTCTGAAAGCAGTTCCGATAATAGCTCATGTTTCGTATGTTTCAGTTTACAGCTCAGACCTGGAGAGTTGCTTAAAGATATCAGAGAAAGAAAGAGTGAGAGAGAAAGAGAGAGAGAGATCAGGTGCAGCTCAATGTGACCTTCTCCCCAGAGTGAACGTCCCGGTTGCTCTCTCCAAAACTTCTTCGCCAGCGAGTGTGTGGGTAGCTGGATACCAGCGATGCCAAGCCACTAATTAAAGACGATCCACAGCAGTCTTTTGTTGAGGAATGGATAATGATGAAGAACACAGTAATAAAGAACGAGTTATGACATGGATAATATCCAATGGTCAAATTGGTCACGGGGAAAATGAATAGAGACAGAAGGTTTATGAAAATGATTGTGTACAATTGAGTCATAAGAATTTAACAAATTCTTTTCCAACTGAAACAAAACAATCAGACTAATCAGTTTTAAGTTTATGCTTGTTTGTTTGTTTATGTTTTCACATACTGTACTGTGTAAAAGTTTTGACCCCCTTCATTTCATCATATTTTGCTTCCAAAGCTCTAGATTATCTTGTATTATTAATGTAAACTTGAGAAATACTTCCCCAGGCTTCCTGAAGGACTCTCTTATTTTCAGTCCACTTCCTGTCCCTGACCAATTGCAGTGACCTATGAATCACTGAAGCAAAAAAAAAAAAAACTTTCACAGTACTGCAGGTCTTAAAATTGTTCTGGAAATCTAAAGGAAGAACAATTTCAGATGGATAAGGAAGTTAAAATAATTCTACCAAGTGAAAATTATACCTGGTACACCTGGTATAAGGTATATAATAATGTTCAAAAATAGTAAAAATACAAAAAAAAAATCTACATGACCCTAAAATATTTCTCTTTAAGTAAATCTGTTATGGTGGAACAGTGGTTTACAGGTTTGCACATCAGGCCTGCACATCAATTTCATTTAAATCTTGCATGTTTTCCCCATGCTAGACCCATTTCTTTGTGTTTCCTCCAACAGTCCAAAGACATGAGAGACTGTATGCTGACCAATTGTTTCCAAATCCAGTAAATGACTGGGATGTGCCAAACGATTATCTGGCAACCCATCCAGGCTTTACCCCACACTGTAAAAAATAAATTGTAAATTTTACAGTAAAAAAACGGCAGCTTTGGCTGCCAGAATTTTACCGTAAAAAATACGTTATTGCACTGTAAAAAAAATAAGCCGTAAATTTTACGGTAAAAAAATGGCAGCTGTGGTTGCCAGAAGTTTACTGTAAAAAATACGGTAGCAACATTTTTGGTTGTACAGGATTACACTGTATATTCTATGGATTTTAATTGTTTTTTTTTTTTTTTTAGCTTGGCCAGGAATCGAACCCAGACCCTGGTGGTGCGAAGCGATGGTGCGATTCCAGGCCAGGCTTGAAAAAAAAAAAAATCAGTTGAAATCCATAAAATGAGTGCAATTCCGTACAACCTAAAAACATTGCTACCATATTTTTCACGGTAAACTTCTGGCAACCACAGCTGCCAGTTTTTCTTTATTTTTTTACAGTGCAATAACAATGTACGTTTATTTTTTACAGTGCACCTAGTGCCCTGAGTTCCCTGGAATGAGATCCAGGGTCCTGGATGAGGCCCCCATATAAACGAACATGAGACACAACTGAGGATCTGATCAGTGACAGAAAAAGCAATGAACCTGAAGCACACTTCATGCTCTGGTTTTGTACCTCACACCAAACCAAAAATACATTTCTGAAATGCTATTTTTTTTTCAAAATGCATGTATCAGCGTGCCTTTGCCAGTACCATTCCAAGGAGGTCAAGAAGTTTTTTACTGGGGAGTGTGAAGAACGTCATACCTCTATGAATGACAATCCCGGCCGAGGTGGTTTTAAGAAATGATTGCCCTGTACATTCCTGACCTTGCTGTAAGCCATTTCCACATGTCTGGACCGTTAAAGGAGTTCCTGGGAGGCCAGGATACTGAGAAGACTTTCTGCTTTGATGATATCCAAGCACTAGTGAAACCCTGGGATAAGTGCATATAGAGAAATAAAGTGTGTTCTGTCATTCTGTACAATCAAATGTCCCAGTTTGACTTTTGTAGGGTGAGACACAGCCTGATTCAAGGTCTATTGGCCACTTATCACTTACCTAATAGTGGCTATTCAAAGTAACACAGTGTTTATTCTGGGATAGCTCAGTGGTTAAGAAGGTCAGAAGGTCCCAGGTTCAAATCCTATGACTGCCAAGTTGTCCCTGTTGTGCCCTTGAAATACAAATGTGAGTCACTCTGGATCAATCTGGATAGATCTGCCAAATGCCTAAATGTATCCCATCCTGTCTCATAGGTACCGCGTGTTAATTTTCCCGTAATGACTTCATAACAGTTGTACATTTAGGGCAATGTTTCCTACTGAGATCTATTCCTTGGGCAACTATGACATGCTTGTGCTATTGTCTGTGATCTGGTGCGTGTTGTCTAACATCAACAATGATTACATTGTGGTCTATAATGTCTAACAAAAAGAGTTGGCACACATTGTGTGTGAAGTGTACAGAACTGAGGCGGTAATTAGTATGAAATTCGCTCGGAATACTGTTTACAGTACACTTCAGTGCTTCACTCAGGATGTGTGTGCATGCAGGAGAGAGAGTGTGTGTGTGTGTGTGTGTGTGTGTGTATGTGCGTGTGTGCGCCTGTGTGTTTGCCCATTGCCTTTACCCTGGGTGAGGATCCACAGTGCCCCTTGAATGGTCCATTGAAACACGCTTTATTCTCCACGAGTACCAACCACTTGTAATTCAAGTAGAGTGGGCAGCTTTGTCCCCGATGTCGCGCCATTGTTCCGCCTCGCCATTCGTGCCCTCGGCAAACAGAGTGACCCCGCTGACACCAGCGCGGAGATGAGAGAAAGAAAGCATGGCATGAAGACAAGCAGGAGAAAGAAGACCCAGGGGAAGAAAGGAGAAAACAGTCTCCGTGTCTCGGCCCCCGCTGCAGGAGGACGGAGGAATTCGAGGCCTTGAACCTCTGCCAAGCTTCACCCCGCTGTCTCAGCCTACATGGGGGGTCCTCTGGTTCGCTGTTACAGTCCAGCGAAAACATTTCAGAACACGCCAAATGTTTGCTTTGCAGCAGGACGCTTGCGCCACCACCGTCTCGTACCTGGGACTACAACGAGACAGAGCGCACGGCCTAGAGAAAAGAGAGTATGTTTAATCACGGATTAAAGAGTTACATCTCAGCACGACACGCACACTGTACTCACCAGCCAATGCAAATCTCTCACAATGGCCTGCGCCATGAAAAAGGGTAGGAGAGCGGCTTGACGGACAGCTAATTGGCAGGGTGCCACGGTTTACGCCAGCTCCCCCGCTAACCAGCATTATCCTCGGGGTGAATTCCCCTCCTCCAGTGCCCGTCTCTCCGCGAGCATCGAGGGCTAACCGATAGCGTTTGTTTTTCCGACGGGAATGCCAACCACATGGGGACCGTCGTCAAAGAGCTTCACGAGGCCCAGACATTTGTGAGTGTTCCATGTGTTTAGAGACTCGGCCAAAGAGAGGGTGTTTTCTGTTCAATTAAGAGCAAGCAAGACCAAATAAGCCCTTTATTTCTTTTTCGACTCGGGGTCTCTTAATTGAGCCGGATCGATCAAGCGGAAGGAAATCGAGCTGAGGTAAATGCTAATATAGGTGAATATTTTCCTAAGATAGACAAAACTTAATCACTGGTTTAGATCAGACTGACTGCACATACAGTACATTTATCCTTCATTTAACACACAAGCCTGAGGCTGGCATTTAAAGCATCTGACATCATTTTGGTCCAAAAATTCGTGCTGTCAAGACGTCAACTAAAGAAATTAGTTGTGGAAGCTGACAAAACTACAGTAGTATATGAATTTTGTACATTTTAATTATATGAAACATATATCTCACATGTTTTATATCTTTATTTTAAACTTGATAGGAGTAAGATGTGCCTTTAAGAGCATTATGTGAAATTAATGTTCATAATTAATTAGAAAACTGTATATAAAATATATATACAATTTGTACTGTATTTACAGACAAACTCAGCATTAAAGCCTCATCCTGAAAAGAGGAAGTCAGGAACAAAGTAAAAAAAAAAAAAAAAGTAAAAATGGAAGATAATGGACGACCATATTGCTCTACACCTGGTTCTACTAAAATCGTTAATTTACTATTAATAAACTAAATTTGCTTATTATTGATTTCCAGGAAGCTAATAACCTTACTACGAGGGGCGTTCAAGTGAAACCGGGACTTTGATGGTACAAAATAACAGACTGCATTTATGAGAGTAAAACTGCCAGTCATTATGTCAGAAGCCACGATCAGACTGCATGCTTCATGTCTGAAACCCTGGCCTCCCAGGAACTCCATTGAATGGTGTACCAAACCTGTGGAGTGAGATCGGGACTGTATGTTGCAATAACTCCCAGCCAAGTTCCTGTAAGGTGCAAGTGGTGTTTGTGAATGATTGTGTGTGTTCCCATACAGATGCATCTCTTCCACATGGTTGAGACAAGTTATCCAACGATGTCCAAGGATCTCGCTCAATGTACACGGGAACGTCTGCAGTCTGCTTCAGCCGAGATCGTCATTCATGAGCAAAGAGGCTCATCACCGTGCTGTGCTCAAGGTCTTCTGTAAATGTCGCTCATTTTTACACCTTCATTCACGTTTTCACAGAGAAATTTCTTTACAGGTCCCAGTTTGATTTGAACGCCTCTCATCACTAAAAATAATACCTAAATAGTTATGGAGTGTTTAACATCAATGCAGAAGCTACTTGAGTAGAACATAGAGACGTTTTTTTGTTGTCCATCTACAAACATGTCTACATTGCTCTCAATATATTTATTTCTGGGATTAAGATTTGAAAAATTTGAATGTATGAATCTAATAATCTAATTTATTTGTTTAAAACCTTGGACAAAAAAATTACAATTATAATTAAAATACGATTAAAATATAATTAAAAAGTGGTTAGCACTGTCACCTTGCACCTCCAGGGTCAAAAGTTCGATTTTTTCCACCTCGGGGTCTGTGTGCATGGAGTTTGCATCTTCACCCCGTGCATGGTGGGTTTCCTCCGGGTACTCGGGTTTCCACCACAGTCCAAAGACATGCAGATTAGGCTTATTGGTGTTCCCAAATTGCATGTTGTGTGTGAATGGGGGTGTGTATGTGTGTGCCCTGAGACGGATTGGCACCCCATCCAAGGTGTACCCCACCTCATGCCCTAAGTCTTCTGGGATAGGCTCCAGGCCCCCATGACCCTATATACAGGATAAAGAGGTATAGACGATGAGTGAGTGAGTGAGTAAGGATTATTGCAGTTAATAAGCCGAACTCAGTCGCTAATCTGCTGATGCAGCTTAGAGATGAATTTGTGTTGAACTTGACAGCTTATGTGGTATTTCTTAGTGGGTAGCAACTCCGAGGAGTGCCAATAGTTGGTATCAACTATTTCTGATTCAGAAATCGTTGCTGGGATTGAAACAGGAAGTGATGTGCGC
>JAAGKR010000521.1:49209-121099 GCA_011419295.1 Clarias macrocephalus | reverse complement strand
CCCCCCCCCCCCCCCCCCCATCAAACAAAGTGGGATATGAGAACCTCCTGATAAATCGAACACACTTCTGAAATCTTAGTTTTAATCCCCCCCATGAATGTTGAGAAATGTATGCGCTAATAAGCTAACACGACTTGCTACATTAATCTAGACTATACCGTAGCTGACAGTGAAAGCTAACACACACATACCCAAACAGACAAGTGAAATATCATGTTATATTTTCAGCTCTTCTCTTTGGAGAGCTTGAAATGTCGGTCTTGAGGGGAAATATACCTGGAAATCCAGACAAGTACCAAGGTTAACTACTAGCTTTGGCAATCGTTTCCCTCGCTTCACTCCGAGTACGCTCTGTATTGAGATGTCCCTCCTGGAAAGGGCAGTGCAGGAGTTCAAATGCTATTTCTCCTGGCCGGGGGATCGGCGGAAAACGGTGCCATCCAGCAGCCATGTTTATTTATGAGCCCGTTGCTGAGCGCCAAGTTTTGCAGGCCGGAACTTCTGTGCCGCAGCTGTGTTTCCTTGGCTCGCTTTCATGGTGACACGCATGGCTGTTCTGTGAGCATCGGGTGCGGGTTGGCACGGCCTGGCGTAGCCGTGCGTTCTCGCTCTTTGCTGGATCAGCAAGCTTAACCCAGTGAAATCTGCCGCTAGTGCCATGGGCTTTGACTGATAATCAATCTTGCGTGGGCTGCTCGACAGTTGTCGCCGGGACTGGGACACGCACACACATACACACACACAGGAGAAGGAGAAGGAGGAGCAGGTGGCAGATGGGGCCTGTCGCCTGAGAGAGGAACCACTAGGTGCACCAGGCCTGCCCCATTTGCAGAAAGGAGTGTGTGTTTGTGTGTCTGTTTGTTTTTGCCTCGTCTACCTATGCGCGCATGCCAAGAGCGGTTGTTATGTGTGTGGATGTGGATGTGTGTTTTCCTCAACATCCTCCTTCCGCCTTCCTATTGGAGAACCCGATTCCGGCATGAAAGCCTTAGGAACAGTGCTATGATGTCAGTCTGGCTCTTCAGCTCAGAATAAGCCTTTACCCAAATAATAGCAACATTTCCCAAATTCCCAATTACAATTGAATACATTTTATTTTTATTTGCTATATTGCTAGGAACAGATGAAGTTAACAGAATAGCCAGAACCTTTACTATGAGTCAGCCAATCATTTTATTGGAGAGACGCCCTAGGGTAGCGCAAACTCCTAAACCTCATCCATAAGTAAATGACATGCCACATGTGTGATGGAATGCATCCACCTAAGCGACATTTGTTCAACATACTGTATCATTGTCACATCTTACGAAATACACTGACATTACAATTTTAATGTTATTACCTAACGTTATTTTTATTATGGTCTGTGTGAAAACACTTGACTAGTGTCCTCCGACCTAACCTCGCTTGTTCCTGCATGACACTGACGTTCCTAATCACTGGGCATCCATTAAACTAACTTTTAACTAACAGAGCAATAGTAGTGATATTTCCATTATTATTGAAGAGCTGCCACCCTCATACCACCCCATAGTGGACCTGCTGGCATTGCGCAACACTACAACGTCTTCCTCTGAGATTAGTTTATCATTTAATGTGCAAGGCACTTCTTCTCTTGCATTTTTAACAAGATTTTCTTAAGCAAGAAAACTTTGTCACAGAATCTATTGTGTCATTATGTTGACTGTGAACATTCAGCAAGTGGAACGGCTGATGCTTGAAAATTGATGGATAACTTGTCGCCAACTTTACACACAATCATTCACCAACACCACTTATCGCCACCCCCCCCCATACAGTTTCTGGGACGCCTGTGTTTCAGACGTTGTCTTGAGAAAACGTTCTACCTTGATGGTGTGCAAGCGAAACGCTGAAAAGTTACGAACTTTCTTCATTTTGTTCTGTTATTCTGCACCATCAAAAGTCCCGTGTTGACTTGAACGCCCCTTGTACATTCAGATGTGATTTAAATTTTTTTGATTTATTTATTATTTATTCTTTATTATTTTTTTTATACATGATTGTTCATTGCCACACAAATCACTTCTTTTCAACAATGATTCCCCCCCCCTGCCCTTTTTTTATTGTCACATATGGTGCATCATATAAACCTTTTTTTACATTTGACTTTTTTTTTTTTTACAATTTTTACATCGATTTGTTTCCAAATGAATATTTTTGATCTTATTCATGTTTACACTTTCACAGGTGATTTTCCCACAATTGTGAACTACACTAAAACACAGTTCATCTGTTTTACTGTAGGTTTGGTATTGTATATGCATTTTCACTTTTTTTTTTTTTTTACAAGTCATCCCTTTTCACCTTCACCTGATATTCAGGTTTATGTGCTATTTAAAAAATATATATTTTCACTTTTTTTTCACATTTATTTATTTGCACATTTCACATGTATAAGGATTGCCCAATTTAGGTAGAAATTTGCACATGCTCAACACTGCTGACCAGTAACCGTCAAAGCTGTAGATAATTCATGCCAGCGACTCAAATCCAGTTAGTTCACATGGTGAACTAATCATATCCGGATTAAACATTCTTCCAGACAATGCTTGTCAAACATGAACCCGTCAAGCGCTAACCGCTGTCACCCACGAGCTCATCAGCACGAGACGCGCCTCTTTACTTTCTCACGCGCTCAGGTAAGGACACCGGAGCTCGTCTGCCACAGGTGTGAGGGGTGAGGTGTGAGAAAAGTGCGAGCTGTCGGCACGAGTTTTCCACGGTTTGCCTCGCGCAGCCAATGTGTTGTGACGGCCGGTGATTGACACAGGGGAGGTGTGATGTGAGAGGCGCGGAGGATGTTGGGTGGGCGGCGGCGCCGTGTTTACATCGCTCTAATTGCTGACTTCTCACGCGGACAGGTAGCGCGCTAACACTCGTGCTCTAAAGCGCTTAATTGCGCTGTCGTTTTTCGGCATTTCACGAGCAACCTTGGGCCTCTGTTAAATTAAGCATCGCCGAGCCGGGTCCTCAAGCTGCAGAATAAAAAAACAACAATAATTTATAAAAAAAAAACAACATTTAGACAATGAAAGAAGTCATTCTGTCCGATCCGTGAGCACATGCACACACACACACATACTCAGGCTCGTGAGCGACACTATAAAGGTCGTGACCTGCTTCCTCAACAGAAGGCAACCATTAAATCTTTGGATTTGCTGTTAATTAATCAGTTTTATTAAAAATGTGGGTCACTTCTGTCCTAATTAAAGAGCAATTAAGATGAAAGACAAACAATTAATATATCCTTATACAATAGCGTGTTATACTAGCTATAGCCTAATTAGCTAATAAACAAAATCTTGCTTTATTATTGCTACAATCTGTCGTCTGTTGGATCCAATACTGGACTATCTGTTGGAATTTTAGGGTTGACAACCTGACACAAATCTCATGGTGTACCTCATTAGCATTATCGCAACCAATCATAACATAATGACCTTACGCTTTTCGTTATCGCTTCATAATTCAGTTGAATTTCATCGCACAATGGGAACCGAAAAAGAACTAAAAAAAAAACGAAAGAAAAGAAAACATACTTTAAGTGAACGTATACTGTATGATAGAAACTCACTTAATCATTGTCTATATGTCTGTACCGCTTTATCCTGTAGATAAGGTCGCAATCAATCGCAGTGTGCGCATACACACATACATATGATCATTCACATACTTCGGGCAATTGGGAACGGCAATCGGCCTAACCAGGATGTCTTTGAACTATGGGAGGAAACCGGAAGAATTTCCCCAAGGAAACATGGGAGGATAAGCAAACAGACCCTGAGGTGGGAATCAAACACAGACTACAAGGCGACAGTGCTAACCACTAAGTCACCGACCGCCTCATGGTGGAAAAAAAAAAAAAAACTAAAAAAATGTACCTTTTGACATGTAGCTACTTAATATTATGCTAGTCAACCCTGGTCTTAGCAAAGAAATCATGCTAGTTTAATGCAGCCACTTGATGTTAATAAATGAGTGAAAATTCACCTCAACATGTGTTTTTAAATTGAATGAAGTCATGTTTTCTGATGAAGCAAAGAAGACAGTGACATTTAGCTACAAGTGCTTGGGTATTCCACTGTACCGAAACATTTGACTGAGGCTAATGGCTTAACCAACTTCACACACATGGGCAGCTATAATGCTAACTACATTGTGTAGCATGAGAAGGTTACCACAGCTGACACATTTGTGTGATTCTCGAGAATTTGAAAAGACTGGATGGTATTAATTGTGAATGTCAAGATTCTGTACAGCATATAAGCACTGAATGGATAAAATTGTTGTTAAAAGTTTGTGATTTAAATTTAAAGTAATTTAAAGGCCTAATTACAACTGGGAAAGATAAGATGTAGTATTTAAGATATAATTTGTTTGGAAAATGAGGTTACCAAAAAAAAAAAAAAAAAAAAAAAAAAGTATTTAATTTGAAGAAAAAAAAATTTTTAAACATACTTTAAATACAATTGAAGTATGAGGGATGTTCAAATCAAACCAGACTTTTTTGCAGAATAACAGAACACAGTAATGAGAGTAAAAGCTCTCTATCTTTCTCTAAATAATCCCCGTCCGCACTAATGCACTTATCCCAGCGTTTCACTGGTGATTGAATACCATCGAGTTAGAAAGTCATGATCAGTCTGCCTGCTTCTGAAACGCTGGCCTCCCAGGAACTCCTTTAGATATCACTTGTTTTTATGCCTTCATTCATGATAATTCATTACACGTCCCGTTTTGATTTGGACATCCCTCGTAAATCCACGTATAGTAGATATTGCTCAAGTTTTATCCACCTTGGTCTCTAACATGCAAAAACCTGGCTTATTTAGAATATTTTTAAATTTATTTAAAAAAAATAAATAAAAAATAGATCTTTAGTCATTAATGCATGAGTTAAATTAAATCATCCAGTAAAAACAAGCAGTGAGATTTAAAAGGGTTTATGACGCAGATTAGATTCAGTTAGAGCTACAAAAATGTGTCTACAGGAAACATTTTTTTTCCTGATTGTTGACACTACTAGGCGGCACAGTTCTGCAGCTTTGTGGTTAGCATTGTTGCCATGCACCTCCAGGTTCCGGGTTCGACTCCCACCTCAGGTCTGTGTGCATGGAGTTTTCATGTTTCCTACAGGTACTCTGGTTTCCTCCCTTAGTCCAAAGAAATTCAGATTTGGCATTCTGAAATTACCCATAGTGTGTGAATAAGCATGTGAATGTACTGTATGTGTGCCCTGCGATCTATTCTCACTCTGTACACCCAGGGTGTGCCCTAAGTCCCTTGGGATAGGCTCCAGGCCCCCCACGACCCTGTATACAGGATAAAGATGAATGTGTGCGTGATTGTTGACTCTACTAAAAAATGTATGATGAAAATGATGTCCGCTTGACCTCGGCACCAGGGCGAATGATTTGTGCGCATTGATGTAAATTTATATAAAACGCGTTTTATTAGTCATAACCCGGCTCGACTACTTAACATGGAAGGAGGCAATAAATTACCAGAAACATTACTAATAAGGATTAGTGTGTTTGCTTATTCGTGAAATGTCCATTTGGTTTTGGCAGTTTGTTATGTCATAATAACATTGACACACCCACATAACAAACAACAGGGAACAATATGTGCAATAAAACAAGCACAAAGCAAACATTCTGCATGGTCAAAGTGCTATTTCTTACATACAATTAACACACAGTTCACTTAAAAGTGTGAACAGCTGTATAGAGGCTTGAGGGACTTCGTGTCCATGTGAGTGTGTGTGAGCGAGAGAGAGAGAGAGAGAGCGAGAGAGAAAGGGGCCTAAAGCTGAGGCCCACACACCTGTCTTGTAGCTTGCAAAGGGCTGGTCCGGCTCATCACCAGGGAAAGCCATTGACAAATTTGTGTGTGCGTGTGTGTGTGTGTGTGTTGCGTGTGTGTGTCTGACAGCCTGACTGGCACAGTTAATGGGCCTTTCATAATTCAGGTCCGAAGGCGCTGTCTGTCACATGACATCCGTGCCAAGTTATCGCACTCCTCCCTATTGCAAGCTCAGACACTTTCATAACACACACCTGAGCTCCTGTTCTTCCGTGTTTATGGGTGATCAAAATAACAGCTTCAATTAAAACGCACACACATAGGTCAGCGTTCTAACATATGCTTTTATGACAGTGCTGCTGAATTCTCAAATCTGTCTGACAGTAGGTCTGTCAACTGGAAACAAAGCGCTAGATATAATAGGTTGTGGTTTCTGTTGTGACAGCTAACACACAGGAATGTACAGTATGTGTTGTGCAGTAGAATTTCAAATTAGAACGAAAATCATCGAATTGATGTTAATGTGACATTTTGTCCAGTGTCAGCACTAAAGCCGTATATTTGTGAGCTGGGAAGTTGTTGTCAGACTATTGTGGTGTAAGAGGAATAAAACACTTCAGCACGTCTGGCGTATGGAAGGATAATTCCTTCCATACTCCTCGACAGAGCTGCACATACCTGTACACTGCTTATCCATGTCTATTTGATTGAAAGCCAAACATTTTTATTATCTAACGAGCTCATAATGAAGCGCCACCCGGTCAGTCAGATATCTCCACAGCTTTGCGCTCAGATTACATTCCACCTCACTCGCTCACTCGTACTTGTACTACGTGGCAAACTAATTAAAAAGCACCTGCCAAATAGAAGAAGAAGAAAAAAAAAAGGTCTAACATAAAATAATTGCTATCATGATATCCTGATGAAGATGAAGCATCCCGAATACGAGTACGAATGGAATGGTGGCTTGATTAGTCACAGTGGCATGCTAAGGTGAGTTTTTAATGATGGCTAAATTGTGGGATTAGTCGCTCTTACCCCCACGGCATCTGCTCCCTTCAGGAATGTTGATTTATGATCTCTGTCAGGCAGGGCAGACGGCTACAGCTTCTGCTCACAGACACACAGGCTGCAGCTATGGCTGTGTGACAGAAAGGTGCATACACGCATGCATGCATGCACACACGCTCACTCAGATGCTGGAGCTAATGCATCCATTTACATGAACTGGCATGAATATCTACAGGCGCATGCATGCACATGGTAGATATTATGCCGTCATGACAGTGTAACAAAAACCAGAGAATACTGTATGTGATGAATTTCAAAAATGACAAAGCATGTTGTTATAGTAAAATTGAGTTGGTGTGTTTTGAGCCTAACGCCACTTTTACCACCGGAAGCAGATTATTTTACGATATCAGCAATTATAAACAGTTTGAGAGAAGATTGAGATTAACTCCATTTTCAGAATATTTTGGCAAATTATTCGTCTCTGACACACAAAGTTGTCATCAAAATGATGTTTAAATTGTTTTATTTTAGTAGATTTAAACTTTCATATTTTTGAGCAAAAGCTGACGGGCTTTTCTGTCACATTATCAGTGCAGCTAAGATACGTCCTGTGCGACACAGTGGCTACTGTGAGTGGTTTAAATGTGTTCAAAGGGTTTTTGGAGAATGTTGAAATTGAGAAAAACGTTTACACTCTGTTACTGCAGATGCAATCACTCAAGCAGTAATAAACGACAGTTATGCATTGCTAAGTCTTCAATATGTTCTGTGAAATATGACATTGAATGTTGTTCTATATACTTCACAAAGGTATGTGGGATACCTACAGTAAGTGTAAGCATTGTAGTGAAGCAGAGGAAAAACACTACAAAACTTAAAGTATGCACCGGAAATCTGTGTACAAGAGACACGAGATGTACCCTGTGTGTGGGAAGCTGTCAGAGGTGGGTATAGTAGCCAAAAATTGTACTCAAGTAAGAGGAGCTGTACTTCAAAATAATATCACTCAAGTAGATGTGAAAAGTAGTCATCCAAAATATTACTCAAGTAAGAGTAAAAAAGTATTCGGTGAAACGATACTCAAGTACTGAGTAACTGTTTCAACGTAATGTCTGATTTATATATATATTTTTTATAAATTATGTAAGCAGCCAGACAAAATTATGAAATAAAGTACAAATTCTGTACAAAAAATTGGTAAAGGAGGAGGCTGACAATGCTGTAAATTTGTGTTCTGTTTTCTTGCTTTTTCTTGTTAATTTTTTGTTTGATTCACTACATAATCACAATCAGTGCTTGATATATATAGAGTTTGATATATATATTATTATTATTATTTTTTTTTTTTAGGCGGCACAGTGGTGTAGTGGTTAGCACTGTCGCGTGCAGAGTCCGGGTTCGATCCTGTCTATGTGTGCATGGAGTTGGCATGTTCTCCCTGTGCTTGGTGGGTTTCCTCCGGGTACTCCGGTTTCCTCCCACAGTCCAAAGACATATAGGTTAGGCTAATTGGCGTTCCCAAATTCCCCGTACTGTGTGAATGAGTGAGTGTATGTGTGTGTGTGTCTGTGCCCTGCGATGGATTGGCACCCTGTCCAGGGTGTACCCTGCCATGTGCCCGAAGTCTCCTGGGATAGGCTCCAGGCCCCCGTGACCCTGAATACAGGATTACGCGGTATAGATGATGAGTGAGTGAGTGAGAGTATATATATATATATATATATTGATACCAACATATTATTGATACTAAATTTCATACTTAAATACTAACAAACGCAACTTCAGTCTGATTTATCCAAATGTGTCAAAACTGTAGGAGATGGATATATAGCTTTTTGAAAAATAACACTAAATAAAATAAAATTTTATATAACATGAATAGTTCGCAAAATATTTTGCCATTTGTGCTTTTTAGATAGATAGATAGATAGATAGATAGATAGATAGATAGATAGATTGATTGATTGATTGATTTATTACTTAATTAATCCTAAAGGGAAATTGTATCATTACAGAAGCCAGTTCACAGATTTACAGATTAAATGACAATTAAGCAACAAGCAAAAATCGCAATGACGAAAGGGTAAAGATTTTTTTTTCTTTTTTAACAAATTAAGGTGATCTCTATCAGTTTGCAATACTTCCTGCTTCATTAAAAAAAACTTTTTTTCCCTCAAAGATGCAAAAAAGGAGTTTATTTATTTATTTTACTTAATTAAATGATTATACATTGTTTACTTGGATCCATTTAGTTATGCAAAAAATATAAATTTCCTGTTGTAGTTTAGGTTATGGGAGCATTCTTTCACCCCTCTCACCTGTACTGTTTTTCTTGAGATTGATGTGACAAAAATGCATAAATAAATGAATAAATAAATAAATAAATAAATAAAGGGAACAGCAGAGGACACTTACTGTACACTGTACATCTGGCAGTGTGAATAATGTCATAGTTGACAAAACTTCGATCATCAAAAAAAAAAAAAAAAAAACGACAATAACAGTAGAACAATGTTGCAACCATTTTTACAGGACATCCACACTATACAGGATCTTAACAAACACAACAGAGTTGGAGGAGCTTCAACTTGTCAAAGGTGCTAAGAATAGATGCCGTGCAGAAATAAAGATAAAGCTAAAATGTGAGTGTGTGTGAGTGTGTGTGTGTGTGTGCGTGCGTGCGTGTGTGTGTGTGCGCGTGCGTGCGTGTGTGTGTGTGTGAGGGATTCAGGTGAGCTGAGAGGAACAGGAAGCTTTGATCACTGGAGTGGATCTGTTCGGTTTGGGCTCAGCCGCTCTGCCTCGCTGTGTTTGGGTGAAACGATTCATGTCCTGTTCACTAATCACATCTGAGCCTAATCGGGGGCCAAGAAGCAACCAGGGGAATCCAGGTGGAATTAAGAAAGTGCATATGTGTGTGTGTGTGTGTGTGTGTGTGTGTGTGTGTGTGTGTGTGTGTGTGTGAGCAGGAGAGAGTGGGACAAGAATAGAAAGATTTATTTTATTACACTGATAAGGATCATTCTCCTACATGTTCTTTTTTTTCGTTTTTGTGATACATTAATAGATAAATAAATGGTGACATAATGCACATTTTAATACATCGTTAAGAATAACATGTCCATAGGGTCGATTAAAAGTGCTAGTTTTGAGGCACAGAGATACTGGGATTGACTTCACTCAGATTGACAGAAACATCATCAGGTGTGGCGAGTGGCAGGTTTCAATATAAAAAGCTTCTAGATGGAAGTTTAGATCAAACCACAGGTGTGTGCTTGAGCTACCTTCAAGGGGAAATATTTTTACAATAATAAATGAACCGTAAGCTGTGGGAGTGGTGGCTCAGGCTGTTGTTAATGTTTGCAAATGTTAATGTTTGAGATACAGGCAGTCCCCGACTTACAAACATTCGAGTTACGAATTTCTGCAGATAGGAACGGACCACGGCTCTACTTCCGGTTCAATTGCAGAAGTAGCTCACGTACTGTATATTGTACAAAAAAAAAACACAGCAGTGCACCAGATACCAAAATTTACAATTCTTAAAAGTGTTATACAATATTTTAATGTATAAAAATGTATAAAATGTCTAAAGTCTGTTATATGGTGTGTGTGTGTGTGTGTGTGTGTGTGTGAGTGTGGGTGTGCAGGAGAAATGAGTCGGACGCACCAGGTTCAATGAATCAGTCCGGGGAGCACGATGATAGAAAATGTCTGTCCTGTAAAGCTGTCATGATGGTAAATAAAGCTTCAACAAAAGAGTTCACAGTCCAATACAGTGGAAAACAGCTCCGAGGCAAAATGGTGTCCGGGATTCCCCTCGCGATTTAAAGGTGCAGAGGCAACACTGTTACATTTCACTATGAGATTAATTTCCTTAAGCGCGATTACGCGGTTTGGATTTGGTTACGTCATGACCTCATGATTGCAGTGTGGGGACAGATTTAGTCGAGTGGATTGATATTTTTTACACTGTATATTCATGTCAAAGGTGTATAAGACTCATTTTGTCGGACTTAAGAACAAATCGGACTTACAAACGTGCTCCTGAAAAAGCACTCGTTCATAAGTAGGGCACTACCTGAGCTATAAAACTGCATAATCTGTTTCCTCTAACCAGTTTGTCATTCATGTCTTTATTCCAACACTGCATGTTTATAATACAAGTAAATCTAAGTATTTAAAATTGTGATTAATCACAGACTATGAGTGTGATCAACTAGATTAAAACTTTTATTTGATTGATAGCTCTAATTTGTTTACAAAGCCAGGTAAAAGATGAGCCATTCTAGGACAAGGTACAGATCATAAAATTCACGTCTGTAGTCTCAGTCCATGACTTGAGTATTACACCACTGGTCTGATTTGACTCCTTTAAATTTCCAGTCGATTTTCAGGTCCATTCAGCCCCAAGTACTTTTACACCCTCCTATGAGGAACCCCCCCCCCCCCCCCCACACACACACACACACACCCTCCCCCATTCCTCCATGAGTTAAAATCGAGCAGAAAATGCAAGTCCGACACCTGATCGTCTGGTACACCAAATTCTTTCTGCAACACTAGCTGGTTTTAATTCCTGCCTATCTGGGTTAGCTGTTCCTCTACTCCTCTGATATCTTATTCATGAATTTCAAAAGATCACTTGTGCGATTTTTCCATGCAGCCACACGGCGAGGGCTGAAGTAGGTATTTCATGGAAGGCAGAGCCGTTCAAAGGGAACGGGAGTCCCGCTGCTGACACCGACATGTCACTTCCATCTCCATCGGGCCTTGAGGGCAGCGAGAATGCACGGTGGTTAATTATAGTACGAGCTCGGTATAGCGGCGGCCACTGATAACCGAGCACCATTAAACCCTTCATGCTTCTCTCTCGACTTGCTTCGTGTGTGAAGCACAGGATTGGGTTCTGACATGGTGTGTTTGGCACAGAGATGTTAGATATTACATGAGTTAAGCAGAGGAAGAGATGGGAAAAAAAGCACTCGGATCATTAGGTGTCCAACATAGAACTTGTCCTAGGTGGTGATATTAACATTACGAATGACGTTCATTAACAAGCATTCTCAGAATTATGAAAAATTAAGAAAAAGGTGGCAAATGTTACATATAAACTCACTTATCCTATACAGGGGTCACGGGATGCCTGGAGTCTACACCAGGAGGACAAGCCAGGATACAATCCAAGCACACTCTCACTTTGGAAAAATTTGTCTAATCTACATGCCTTTGGGAGGAAACCCGCCAAGCACATGTAAACTCGACACACAGACCCAAGGCAGGAGTCAAACTCTTGACCATGGAGATGCAAAGCCACTATGCTAACCATATTCCACTGTGCTGCCTCCCTGAGGTTCAATAATATTGTAAGTAGATTTGAAATGTATTAACATAATTAAGAAATAGAAAATGCTTACAGTTGATATGATGAAGAAGAAAATTTTTCTCTTTAGGAAAGAAGTCTTAAGTTTCAGTACTTTGTTATAGTCTGGATTGTTTTCCGCCAAAGGAAAGTCTTTTGCATTTTCAGGTTACCTGCAGGTTGAAACAATAATTTGTTTTGTGTATTTATGCTTTTTTATGCATCTAAAATATATACTGTATATAGACAAAAAAAAAAGAATAGAGTAGACTAGTGTAGAGCGGCTGTTATAACAACGTACTGTAGAAATTCACAAACAGCTATAAATGGCTCGAAAATGTTTGACCTGGCATTCTTTATTTGATATTAAAACTTAATCATTGACAAACTGCAGTAATGTAAAAAGAATAAAACACTGTGTGGGTGGCATGGTGGCATAGTGGTTAGGTCTTTGTGCTGGTTCCTCCAGGGTCGGGGGTTCGAGTCGCGCCACAGGTTTGTGTGCATAGAGTTTGCATGTTCTCCCCTGTCACTTGGTGGGGAGATTCCATGTAATGTGTCCTGCTATAGTTTTGCGCCCTGTCAAGAGTGCACTCCACCCTAGTCCACTAGCTTTGTCTCCAGGTGTCCCGCAATCCAGTACAGGATAAGTGATATACCATGGGACATCTTGTTAAAGAAAAAATAATCAACTTGAGTTGGTCTGAAATGACCTTGCCATTGATTACTTTCCTCTAACTGCACTCCTCGAAATGTTCGACTCCCTACAAACTAAATCAAATCCCTGGAAATGAAACACGGCCCAGGATGGACGTCCTCTACATGGCAGACTTTCGTATCCGCAACCCGCTACAGCGTTTGTCAGTCATCCGTGACGCCGTCCGCCTGTCTGTCTGCGCTACTCCGAGTCTCTTAATTAAACCTCTTTGCCCGACATGATTTTCAACGTGTTGCATTGTATGTTAATTAAGCTTCTAATTAAAGATCGAGCGCAGTATGTTGTAATTAATGTGATGTTAAAGCACTATGAATTATTAATCCTTGGCTGCTTCCGTGCCACTTAGCTCTTTGTCTACTTTTTTCTTCAAATATAGAAATGAAAATGATTAAATGCAAGGGAAGTAATTTCAGTAAACACGAGATGTGCAATATGTGTGTGTGTAGGCAGGGCCTGGACCTCTCAAAACACAGAAACTCTGAATGGAAGGCTCAGAAGTGTAGGTTTTGTTCTGCTGTCAGATTAACTCAAGCTTAACTCATGTTTCAAGTTAATTATTTTATATCGTAGAAAGAAAAGCTTCGATTTCATGGTGCTTGTGTGTTTCTCCTCCCTTGGCCTTGGTGTTTTTCCTCGTCTTCTCTCGATGCCAAGGCACCAGACACGAGGGACGGCCCCGTCTTGGAAAACTCTCCTGATCCGAGTGTGAAGCTGATTATAAACTATACATCTCTCATTTCCACACTCTTTTTTCCCTTTCACATATACACACACACACACACACACACACACACACACACACACACACACACACACACACACACACACATTTACACCCCTGTTCCAAATCCTCTGTGCATTCTTTGGCTATCACCTGCTCGAGACCGTTTCCCGTTTGCCTTCCCTTTACACGCCCGTCTCTTGAAAATTAATCAGCGAGGACGAGCCAAAATGGTGCATTCTGAGTTCACAATGAAAGTGACAAAGAAAAATGACATCCAGTGAGAACAAAGATGAATAACGAATGTAAAACAGAACTGAAAATGTTACAGAGGTAGTTTGTTTATCCTTTTTATCCAAGGTGACTTACATCGGAGACAGCCTACAACCCGGGAATACTGATGAACCAATGAGGATTTTGGGAATTAAACAGCGTTCATAAGGAACAATGTCTCTTTGGATGTGATGGATTACAACTCAAGACCTTTGACTCAGTAGCTGAGCATCACTCCTGCATGACAGTGAAGCACTGGAGGTTTGATTTGAGATATGGCTTTAATCTGAATAGAATTCCTCTAATTCTTTGGAAAATGTAACAGCCAAAGAAAAAAAAATAAAAGGGTTAAAAAAAAAAAAAACTTCATTGCACATCTCTAGTTGGTGCTGGTGTTTCTGCCTTTGGCTTTTATTTCTGAGTGTATAGGCTGCTCCCATTTTGGGATTCAGGTTCAAAACCAAAATACAGATAACAAAAAGATACAGATACCAACATGTGGACCACCAAGGAGACACAGATAATTTACAGTCACAGTCCAGAGCAACATGAAAAAGAAGTGACTTCTAATAGATGTTTTAATCATGTATATCATAATTGTGTTGACAAAAAAGAAAGAAAGAAAGAAAGAAAGAAAGAAGTTGAAGTTAAAAAATAAAATAAAGGGGAGATAAAGGGTTGATGAAAGAAAGAAAGAAAGAAAGAAAGAAAGAAAGAAAGAAAGAAAGAAAGAAGTTGAAGTTAAAAAATAAAATAAAGGTTTGATGAAGAAAGAAAGAAAGAAAGAAAGAAAGAAAGAAAGAAAGAAAGAAAGAAAGAAAGAAAGAAGTTGAAGTTTAAAATGAAATAAAGGTTTGATGAAGAAAGAAAGAAAGAAAGAAAGAAAGAAAGAAAGAAAGAAAGAAAGAAGTTGAAGTTCAAAATGAAATAAATGTTTGATGAAGAAAGAAAGAAAGATAGAAAGAAAGAAGTTGAAGTTAAAAAATAAAATAAATGTTTGATGAAGAAAGAAAGAAAGAAAGAAAGAAAGAAAGAATAAAGTTGAAGTGCAAAAGGGAAATAAAGGGTTGACAAAGAGAGAAAGAAAGAAAGAAAGAAAGAAGTTGAAGTTCAAAATGAAGTAATTGTTTGATGAAGAAAGAAAGAAAGAAAGAAAGAATGAACGAAGTTGAAGTTCAAAAATGAAATAAAGGTTTGATGAAGATTTAAGAAAGAAAGAAAGAAAAAAAGAAAGAAAGAAAGTAGTTGAAGTAAAAATGAAATAAACATATGATGAAAAAAGAAAGAAAAATGTAAGTAAGAGATGATTCTGGAGTATTCCCTGGTCTGGAGCATCCCGGAGCAAGCGAGTGTTGTGACGGAGCAGTGAGCTGTTAGCATGAGGCTCAGGGAATCAGTACACACCGGAATAATAACGCCGTTCTGATCTCAGCGTAAAGAAAAGCTCAGACTGTCACTAACACATCTCCATCCTGTGTACGAGCCACATAAAAGCGTGGCGTCTCTGCGGCGTGTCTCGCGTGTCTGCTTACAGTAGTGTGCATTATTCATGAGGCTTTCTGTGTGAAATCAAACAGGCCAGTGTGTGTTTTTTAGCGCGGCCCCTGTCCACCCACTCTCTGTCCGCTCGAGTGGATGTGTGCGCGGTAAACGATATGAATATGTCGGGGGAGAGACCGGCGCGGCCCGTGCAATTTGGGTGCCATTGGAGTTCAGGGAGCGTATGATCAGCCGAGTGCATCTGAATGTCCTCTTTTAGAAGCCGTGCTGCTTGTAGGCAGGGCCGTGATGCATCCCCCCCATACACACACACACACACACACACACACACACACACACACACACACACACACACACACACACATTGTGCACATATAGCAAACCCCCTTCACTCTCAATTTAACCAGAAATCGGATGAGCCCACACTACCTCATCACTCACACACACTCACACGTCTCTCTCTCTCTTACACATATATACACACACACATAATGACACTAACACCAGATTTCATGGGAGAAAGAGTAGATATATAGTCACGAGCTGATCAATCAGCAGGCATGAACCAGAGCAGCAAGGCATTAACGATTCACATGCACTCTCAATCCACTCGCCCGAGCAGAAGAATATATTTAACGTGCCTGTGTTCGGATTCTCCGGACCCCCAGGAGTGCAGGGAAACAGGTGAGAGACGCGGAGCAATGGCCGCTCGGTGCACCGATGCTTCACCTTGCTTGCGCACGATTACAGTGTGTTTTAGAGGTGTCACTCAAAGCCGTTTATCTCGCAGGTCTCTCCACCTGTCTCCTGTCTCTGCTGTTCCAGACAACACTTTCAGGCTTCAGTGTGTAAACCAGAGGCTTCACCAGGCCCCCTCAGGTGACACGTGTCACTTCAGTGGAATCAGGCGAGGGATAAACAGCTGGGAGAGAGAACTCACTGTTCTCACGTGTCAGTCACAAAAAAGTCCTCCACATCTGAGCTATTCAGTTTAAAGATGCAGAGAGAGAGAGAGAGAAACAGGGCCATGATGAGGAGCAAAAGCAGGGACTGGTCAGTAATAATAATAATTATATTTTTAAAAAGTAAATCAGAAAGTAAAGAAAAGAAAGAATTTAATGCACAAAGAAAGAAAGAAAAAGAAAGAAAGAAAGAAAGAAAAGTTTTAAGTGCAAAAAGGGTTAAAAAAAAGTAAAAAAAAAAAAAAGGAAAGTTATGGTCAAAGAAGGAAGGAATGAAGGAAATTTAAAAAAGAATGAAAGAAAGAACAAAAGAAAGAATGAGCACAAAGCGTAAAAAAAACGTCTGACTAGGGAGGGAAGGAAGAAGGAAGGAAGGAAGGAAGGAAAGGAAAAGAAAAGAAAAGAAAAGAAAAAGATAAAAGGAAGAAAGAAATAGTATAATATATATAAATAGTCTGATAAATATATAAGTAGTCTGATGAAAGAAAGAAAGAAAGAAAGAAAGAAAGAAAGAAAGAAAGAGAAAAATAAAAAGAAAGACAGAAAGAATGACAAAATGGTAATTTTTGATTAAAAAAGAAAGAAAGAAAGAAAGAATGAAAGAAAGAAAGAATGAGCACAAGTAAAGAAAGAAAGAGAAAAAGAAAGAAAGAAAGAAAGAAAGAAAGGTCGATAAAGAAAGAAAGAAAGAAAGAAAGAAAGAAGAATAAAAGAGAAAGAAAGAAAGAAAGAAAGAAAGAAAGAAAGAAAAAAAGAAAGAAAGAGAAAGAAAGAAAGTTTGAGTTTGAGTAAGAAAAAAGTCTGACTAAGGAAGGAAGAAAGAAAGAAATTATTTTAAAAAATATTAAATAAATAAAAAGAAAGAAGAATTGAGGCCTTGATAAGAATGAGATATAAGATCATTCAGATAATTTCAACCAAGCTAAAAATATGTTAATAAAATTGCTAAGGAGGAATAGTGCAGTGTTTGGTGTGTGAGCACAGTAATGATCTTCATTATCATCTCCATTGTCATCATCCTCACCTACTGTACTTTGCTATAGAACAGGCTTCAGGACACTTGACCAGAAAATAACCATAAGGGCAATATAAAAAGGAAAACTGAGGAAAAACCACACACACACACACTCACACACACACACACACACACACACACACACACACACACACACACACACACACACAAAACAAATCCCTTAAGGTTATTGGAGTGTGTGTGTGTATTTTCACTGAATGTGTAATTATCAGTGTGATTCTGAGCGGCTCCATCATAGCAGTTTTTGGACGCCATTGTGCATCAGTGCGCCACACCGTTAGCCACATGACTGCTTGGAAGGCCGTTAACGCAGTTTGTGGAGGGATCCATCTGTGATTAGCGAGCGAATCGAGTTTCCTGGGGCAGAACAAAAATCAAACACACACCTCACACTTTTAACGCCAGACGAGTGTGTAGCTCTCGGCCCAGGCAGGGGGTTTGCCTGGCTGAGCTCACGCGCTCGGTCCTGCGCTTGGTTAGCATGCTGGTTAAGCGTTACGGTTCACTGTGACTCTGTTGCTCGGTGACTTGTGAAGCTGACATAATCTTGCTTTTTTCAGTTTTTTTCATATCTGTTATTTCTCTCTCTCTCTCTCTCTTCACTCACCTTGCTGCTCTCGCCCTCGCTTGCCTGGAGGCCCCTTGTTCGGCTGCTTCGCGCACCGTTTTTCATCCCCAACAATGAAAGGAGCTTTTCAGCAAGGCTGGTTCCAATTCATCTGTGATAAATGAGACGATAAGGCAATCAGAGCACACCGTGACACTCGGTGCAGTTAGTTAGGCACACTTCGAGCCCATTCAGGTGTGCCGGTGCGTCCTGCCGTCGGGGGGGCTGTTATATATATGTGCCCAAGTCCCGATGGTGCATGGCTACTGCTCCTGCAGGAGTGCCGGCAGCCTTCCTCAGCAAAAACTTCTAACTCTGAGCAGATCAGGTAGACATCCAGCAACCAGAAGCATCTATAAATGCTATGTGCTATGTGCTCGGAGGAACTGTGCCATGCGTTCAGATGGATGGATGGATGGATGGATGGATGGATGGATGGATACTTGCACTGGTGAAGGAGTGGATCTGGCCATGATCATCTCTCTGGAGTTTCTGAACCATCAATGGAAGAAGAAACAGCTGATACAGGTATGTGAAAGAGAAGCATCTTTAGCTAAAGATGCTTAAAGATCTGACCAGCGCTTAAAGATGCTAAGCAAGGCCAGGGTGCGTTCAGGTCACTGAAGGGTCAATTTAGTGGCGAACAGAATAGAAACGCTTTCAGATTAGCGTCACCAAATGTTTAACTCCGCCCATAGCATGTACTAGCACTTATGAATACCGCACCCTGCTGCACGATGCCTCCTTAAGGGTCACGCTAAAGGTTCAGTAAGGGAGTCTAGGGCGTCCAATCATTGTTTATTTTGCTCTGTGAGTAAAGAATGCTTTTGCTGTGCTAGTGTGTGACGTGTCATAAAAGCCTGGTAAACACTACAGCTTTTTTTTATTTATTTATTTTTTAATAGCAGATTTAACTCTAGCAATTATCAAGACATATACAGTACGTGAGTTCTACTGTATACAGTATAACGTCTTTAACCTTCGAAAGAAATCGTCTCTTCTGTCATCCATCGCATGTGTTCGAGACTCCGAGTTAGCATGTAAGTGCGCGGCAAAATAAAATCAGTTAACACTTTTCGAGGAGTGTTCTCTCACATTAGCGTTTCCATTCGGATTGCGGTGTGGATGTGGCGTGTGTGTGTGTGAGAGTGTGTGTGTGTGTGTGTGTGTGTGTGTGTGAGTGCATGCAAGGGTATGGGGGGAGGCCGACAGAATGGCATTGTGTTGGTTGCTTGTCAGTGTTTAGGCACAAACAGGCCTGAAGTGGGGGAGGTGTGAAAGGGCGCAGGGCCTCGTCCTGAATGGAGGGGCCGACTGGAGCGCCCCTCGCAGACTAGCGGCCTGTCACTCAGTGTTTTCAGAAAGAGAGGAGAAGAAGAGAGAGAAAGAGTGAGCGAGCGAGAGAGAGCGAGAGAGAGAGAGAGAGAGACAGTATTTTCCTTGTCAACAGATGGACAGATGTGTTTTGACAAATGTGCGACAGTGGATTCGTACAATCTGTTAGCGTTTAACGGCTAATTATGTTTTGTGCGACTTCTGTGTATTCAAAACATTGTCCGAGTTGTCCAAAAAAGGACAGACTCAGCAGTCCCTCTTGCTTTAATGTACTGTAAGTAGGGAACATTTTTCCAACTCTTGACTAACTTTAAGCGAGTACTTAAGCACGCACGATCACGATCACGCTCATGCACGCACGGATGCACACACACACACGCGCGCGAAGAGGAATCAAGAAAAGGAGGGAAAAAAAACGCTTTATCTTTAATCCGTGTCTTTGTGCAATTAGACTTTCTAATAGCCCCACGCTTCAGTCTCTCCCATTTTAAGCCTAATTAGAAAGTTTTTTGAATGAACTCCGCGCGCGCGACGCCAGATTGACAGCATTAGTGCGTCCTAAACCTCTCTCTCGGCTCTAAGTGCCCTAAGTCCCCGTGTCGACTTAATGAAGTGAAAATTGCATTCTCCTCGCGCTTGATATGAAAATGGAATACGCGTTCATGAAATATACACAGTTGTCACTTCTTAAAAAGGTGTCAGCAATTTGCTTCACTGAGTAAGGTGAATATTAGCCGTGACAGCAGAAGAAGAAAAGGTTTCGAGAGAAAGAGGAGACGGAGAGAAAGAAGAAGAAAAAAAAAAGTGTTATGCGCGTGATCAATGAAAGACTGCATCGCCTCGCGCTTCACTGGAGTTATAATAAGAGAAGCGGAGAGGAGCCCGAGGGTGAGCGCGCGCTGACGGGGACAGGACAAGACTGCCACCTAGAGGAACCCTTTCTCCCTGTCTCTCTCTCCTTTTAATGTATGATGTGTGTCCATAATTACTGGATATTATACCCGTGCATATACTAAGAGGTCAAAAGTTTGGACACACCTTATATGTCATGTTTTTCCTGTGTGTAGTGTCTACATGAACAATACTGGATTTTTTTCTTTTTTTCAAAACTATGAAATAACACATATGGTATTAAGTAATTAAATAACAACAACAACAACAACAACAACAACAACAACAGCTGTTATGTTAAGACATGAAGATCAGCATTTCTGGAACAGTTCATGCAAGAACAGAATTGTGTCGAGTGCATTTGCAAAAACCCATCAAGCACCATGATGAAAGACGTCTCTCATGAAGACCTTCCCAGGAAAGCGAGAGCAAAACTGTACCACTGTTGCAGACGAGAAGTTCATTTAGGGTCACCAGCCTCAGAAATCACCAGCACCTCAGATTAGAGCCGTTATGAAGGATTTACAGTGCAGAAGTAGCAGATATACATCTCAATATCAACTGTTCAAAGGAGATTTTTGTGAATATTGGACGCCGTCAGAATTGTTTTACATTGTAGAAAGAAATAAAAATCAGGAAAAACTTGTATTGTAATTTAAACTTGTACTGAATTATGGTGGCAATGGGTAGTTTTATGTTTCCTTTAAGGATGTCAGTAGTCACACTATCATTGATGCAATCATGTGACCATGATTTTTTTTTTTTTTTTGTGCATACATCTTTCATGTTGGAGTGTGTATGTGTATATACAGTATTATGTATAGAGAGATTTTGTGGGTGTATGGTATATATGTGTGTGCGTCTGTTAATATGTTTATACTATAAATACATTATGCTGTATGCTGTATGTACTGGTATGTTTGTGTGTGTGTGTGTGTGTGTGTGTGTGTGTGTGTGTGTGTGTGTGTACAGTATGCTATATCTATGCATATTTCTATTAACACTTTTAGCAGAGTGTCGTCTCATGTTAGCATTTTCATTTGATGTGTCAATGTGGTATTCGTTTGTGCATGTGTGTGTGTGTGTGTGTGTACAGTATGCTGTACCTATACATAATTGTTTGTGCATGCATAAACTTACAAATATATATTTTTGCATGCACTGTATATGTTTTTGTTGTCTTATAAACATAAAAAAAAAAGTATTGCATTGCATCCTTGGGTGCAACTTTACTCCTGAATCCAACTCTAAACCATTTTTCTACTTTAAACATACACACACCATATTAGGAATTTATATCATAGGATATATATATATGGATTTCTTTAATACTTGACTCGTTCAACTCAACTTTTTTTGTTGTTGTTGTTAAAGTGATGGAAATCACAGCCCAGGAAGGTTTACATTTTACATTGTTATATATAAGATAAGATATATAAGTCCTTACATTCTCATGCCTCATCTTTTGACCTTGAGAATGTTCTTGGGCCCCTCTCCTGTTGCGCATTTAGGTGTGATCTTCTTCATGTCAATAATATCCTTACTTTGTGTTTCCTTTTTCTTAAATGTCAGTCGTTTTATTTATATATACTGTAGAGCATTGTTTAATATTTTTTCAATTTCATTAAAAATAAAAAAGTGTTCTGTGAGTGTAAAGATCAGAAACCTCAATTATTTCAATAAATAGGCAAAATATTAGTGTATACATTGAAATAATGTGCCTAATATTTTAATTGTACAATCATATTATATGAAATAATTTACATATTGGATAATGAAGGTATAAAGTAAATCATAATTGAAGGGTTTTGTATTATTTTAACAAAAATGCTGAAAAATGTGTTACTGATACTTCCTGTTAGATCACATCATCTCACACTTACACACATGAAACTTTTCCTTTGAGTTGTGTCTGTCCTAATCACCAGAATGTTGTGAGTTCAAATC
This sequence comes from Clarias macrocephalus, assembly GCA_011419295.1. Taxonomy (NCBI): domain Eukaryota; kingdom Metazoa; phylum Chordata; class Actinopteri; order Siluriformes; family Clariidae; genus Clarias; species Clarias macrocephalus. Next base: position 98,907 of record JAAGKR010000521.1, on the reverse strand, counting down.
CCATGGTAGACCCTTGCCCCTCAGCAGCTCAGAGCTGTAGCCAAACGTTCGGAAGAACAACATTTCCTCAACAAAACTCTTCTGGACAAGTTCCTATTCTTTCTTTTCCATACTGCCTGGACAAGTACTGTACATGTAGCTTTTGTTATTCTTTACTCTTGTGCCGACCTGCCATCAGTATTTATGTAGACTTGCAAGCAATTCCTATTATATGATTTCTTTCCTCATGCGATAAAAACATGAAATCTTTGTATGAACCGCTGCCATTAAGAAATACTCTTGTTATGAGCGGGTGTACTTGGTCTGCAATGGCGTTAGGTAGGCGATTCGTGTCAAAATAACATCCACATGAATGTCAGCATTCCAGAGAGAACATTGTCCAGAGTATCACACTATCTTCGCCAGCTTGCTTTCTTCTGGTGAGAAGCGCACACGCACCCAGCTGTGCACATGATCTAACATGAAGCATGATGCATCAGGCCTCCTTCTTCCACTGTTCCATGATCAAGGTCTGATGTTCCTGTGCCTACTGTAGGTGCTTTAGGACAGCACGGGCACTTTGACCATTCTGCAGCCGTGCAGCGTTATAAGCCGAAAACTGGTATCAAGTGCGATATAAACTGTGATGGTAATAAAAGCTGAACCTAACTTACTAACAGATACTCACATGGTACAATTTGGCCAGAAAACAACAGAAAGTCTGTATCATATGTTTTTAGCCATCCATCTACAGAAAGTACACTTATTTTCCACATTAATCCATCCATCCCAGCTGCACCCTGCCGACCCCAGGTGAGCGATTTGGGCACAAACCGAGTGTCCATGTGGGGATCAAAGCTCAGCCTGGCCCTCAATGAGGCTGTGTGTTCAGGCTTTGAAGATGGAGCGCAGGTGGTACTGGTGGGAATATTCTCACTACAGGGCACCTGATGAAGCTGTGGGATGTGGATGGGAATCAGGTGAAGCTTTAATACATGTGGGTGTGTGTGTGTGTTCTGTGATGAGCAGTGAAAGGTAACAAATGCTGCAGGTTTTTTTTTTTCCAGATATGTGTGATTCTATTGTGTTTATTTTTAGATGTACAGACAAATATCACTATATAAGCGATTTTGTCAATGATGAGTGAACAGACTGATGATTGGATACATGGATGGATGGATGGATGGATGGATGGATGGATGGATGGATGGATGGATGGATGGATGGACAGCCTTTATTTTAAATCTCACCATTTCTTTAGGTAGGAACTATATTCGTAATTATCCACTGAGAGATAGATGAATGGAAAATTCCAGACAATTAGATAGCTGGAGTAACAAACATTACTATAAGGTTTTTGCATCACTTGATGGTGATATTGTACATAAAAACGACGGCTAGGTAGAGAGATGGGTTGTTGGATTGATGGTGCATTGGTGGATAAATGGACAAAACAATGCATGGCAGGATGGATAAAGGTCACTTTAGGTTCCATGTCAACAACTCATTGGATGAAGTTTGGATTGAGAGATGGAGAGAAAATGGAACAACCAATAGATGAATTGATAAATGTAATGCAATAATTCTTTGCCTAAGTGTAAAGATGGATAAACATTGAAAGAAATACTGCCAAAGATTACCACTGTTGAGTGTTTATAAGTTAAAACCGACCATAAATTTGTCTTAATTTGACCTTTGACTCGTCCAGTCCCCATTTTTTCTTCTTTCATTTTCTACATCTCTCTGTTTCTGTTGTTGATAGAGGCTCCATATGAACCCGTGTTCAGCGCCTTATCTGGGGCAGCGAGCTGAAATGTCACTGCACACGAGACGTGCGGAGCAGCCGAATATTTCCTCCAGTGTCTAAAGAGATCAGAGTGATTCTACTGGCTGAATCGTGGCTCCAGGTGGCTGAGATGGGCTGCTTTACCTTCCTGGGGGTGAAAGGGCAGATGCTTGGAATAATATTATTTGGAATGATAGTGTGTAATATTTTATAAGCTATGGAAAATATTCATGATTGAAAGTGTACTTTCCGTCTCAGGGCGTGACTCGGCTTTTCTGAATAGCTTAGCCTGCAAAATAATGCTAGCATTACACTTTAATGGTAGTGGATCATATCGAACATGATGTGGTTTTATCAGAAATAGAAAAGCTGGTGTTGTTCCTGGCTTAAAAAAAACACTAATCCAATACCAAACCTTTACGTAACCAGACTAAAAAGCATCATCAGCTTTAGAAGCCCCTTTGACAGTGTAATTTAGTGCAAGACTAGGCTTAATCTGTGTCCACAGAAGCTGACAAGTGGCTATTTGGGTGTGATCAAGCCTTCAAGGCTGATTGGTAAGCAATGAAGGAGCAAATAAGTAAATATAAATATGTGTACAGTGGATCGCATTGTGTTATAAACCAAGACCAACATTCTTTTGATGAATTATATAAAAAATATAAAAAATAAAAAATAAAACTCTGTTCAGGTTGAATAAGATTATACTGAGATGCAGACGAAAGGAGCACATGTCAATCATCTTGTCTTAGAAGTAAAGAATCATTCTAAGCCTGTGTGACTGCCGTTCTATAGGTTCCAGTTTGATAGATTTTCTTTGGTTTGACAAGGCCTGCAGTTTAGCAAATGTGTGCGCACACACACACACACACACACACACACACACACACACACACACACACACACACACACACACACACACACATCTCATAGATGATAAAGCCCTACATCTTGATATTCCTCAATCCCAACTGGCACCTGTCAGAAAGTGGTAGACACTCTCTCAGGTGGAATCTCAGGCCGAGAAGCTTAGAAGCTCCTTAGAAGCTTCTGTGTTAGGGCTATTAGAAAAATAAAATGTCAAATAATACCACAATTGACAAACATTATTTATTTATTTATTTATTCATTTATTTTACTACTTACAAACTTTTTAATATAGGTAGCTCAGTACATGGATTGATGGATAGATTGAGGGCAGAAGAACAAATTGTTCAATTGTTGAATGGATGGGTGGAAAGAAGGGTGGATGTATCATGATGGATGAATTGATAGGTAAGTAGATGAACAACAATTATGAAATTAAGTTTTTCATCCTCCACAGTCCAAAAGTATTTACAGTTGGATGGATGGATGGATGGATGGATGGATGGATGGATGGATGGATGGACAGCCTTTATTTTAAATCTCACCATTTCTTTAGGTAGGAACTATATTCGTAATTATCCACTGAGAGATAGATGAATGGAAAATTCCAGACAATTAGATAGCTGGAGTAACAAACATTACTATAAGGTTTTTGCATCACTTGATGGTGATATTGTACATAAAAACGACGGCTAGGTAGAGAGATGGGTTGTTGGATTGATGGTGCATTGGTGGATAAATGGACAAAACAATGCATGGCAGGATGGATAAAGGTCACTTTAGGTTCCATGTCAACAACTCATTGGATGAAGTTTGGATTGAGAGATGGAGAGAAAATGGAACAACCAATAGATGAATTGATAAATGTAATGCAATAATTCTTTGCCTAAGTGTAAAGATGGATAAACATTGAAAGAAATACTGCCAAAGATTACCACTGTTGAGTGTTTATAAGTTAAAACCGACCATAAATTTGTCTTAATTTGACCTTTGACTCGTCCAGTCCCCATTTTTTCTTCTTTCATTTTCTACATCTCTCTGTTTCTGTTGTTGATAGAGGCTCCATATGAACCCGTGTTCAGCGCCTTATCTGGGGCAGCGAGCTGAAATGTCACTGCACACGAGACGTGCGGAGCAGCCGAATATTTCCTCCAGTGTCTAAAGAGATCAGAGTGATTCTACTGGCTGAATCGTGGCTCCAGGTGGCTGAGATGGGCTGCTTTACCTTCCTGGGGGTGAAAGGGCAGATGCTTGGAATAATATTATTTGGAATGATAGTGTGTAATATTTTATAAGCTATGGAAAATATTCATGATTGAAAGTGTACTTTCCGTCTCAGGGCGTGACTCGGCTTTTCTGAATAGCTTAGCCTGCAAAATAATGCTAGCATTACACTTTAATGGTAGTGGATCATATCGAACATGATGTGGTTTTATCAGAAATAGATGATAAAGCCCTACATCTTGATATTCCTCAATCCCAACTGGCACCTGTCAGAAAGTGGTAGACACTCTCTCAGGTGGAATCTCAGGCCGAGAAGCTTAGAAGCTCCTTAGAAGCTTCTGTGTTAGGGCTATTAGAAAAATAAAATGTCAAATAATACCACAATTGACAAACATTATTTATTTATTTATTCATTCATTTATTTTACTACTTACAAACTTTTTAATATAGGTAGCTCAGTACATGGATTGATGGATAGATTGAGGGCAGAAGAACAAATTGTTCAATTGTTGAATGGATGGGTGGAAAGAAGGGTGGATGTATCATGATGGATGAATTGATAGGTAAGTAGATGAACAACAATTATGAAATTAAGTTTTTCATCCTCCACAGTCCAAAAGTATTTACAGTTGGATGGATGGATGGATGGATGGATGGATGGATGGATGGGATGGATGGATGGATGGGATGGATGGATGGGATGGATTGATGGATGACTCCCTGGTTGAATGGATGTTCAGTCAAATGGATGGATGGATGGATGGATGGATGGATGGATGGATGGACGATTTATGGATGATTGGAGGGATGGATGGATGGATGGATGGATGGACGATTTATGGATGGACGATTTATGGATGATTGGAGGGATGGATGGATGGATGGATGGATGGATGGATGGATGGATCGGTGGGTGGATGGCTGGCTGGATGAATGGTTGGATGGATGGATGGATGGATCAGTGGGTGGGTAGATGGCTGGCTGGCTAGATGGATGAATGGATGGATGGATGGATGGATGGATGGATGGATGGATCAGTGGGTGGGTGGATGGCTGGCTGGATAGATGGATGAATGGTTGGATGAATGGATGGATGGATGGATGGATCAGTGGGTGGGTGGATGGATAGATGGATGGATGGATCAGTGGGTGGGTGGATGGCTGACTGGATAGATGGATGAATGGTTGGATGGATGACTCCCTGGCTGAATGGATGTTTTGTCAAATTGATAGATAATTTTTTATGGATGGATGGATGGATGGATGGAAAAGCATTTTGTATACATTTTTGTATACATCTGGAAGGATGGAAGGATGACTCAATATAGCTAAATGGATAGACAAGCAAACTAATTGACATATGTGGGATGGTTGCATGTTTGGACAGATGGATGGACAGAAGGAGGCATGAATGGATGAGTGGAAGGAGGTTGGATGTCACTTCAAGTTTCATTTTATCAGGTTGGTAGATTAATGAATAAATGGATAAATTAAAGCATAAACAATCATAATGTGGATAGTAAAATGAATGGATTTAAAAATGAATGGATGAAAAAGTAAATGAATATGTAAATGAATGGACAGAGAGGTAGATAGATGAATGGACAAAGAATAAAGACAATGTACTGTATTGATGGATGGATGGATGCATATATGGATGGATGTACTGGATGGATAGATGGATGGAAAATGGCTGCACATGCATGAGTGATTAGTCGAAAGAATGAAAAACAAAACATTAAATCTCAACAATTCCTGCCACTGGATCGGCTAGATGGTTGGATCAATAGATGAAAATTGTAATAGTGGGTTCAAGAAAAGGATAACTTAATGAAAGGATGGATCTATAAGTGAGTGGACAGTTCGATTAATGAATGAAAGGATATACTGGTGGATAGAGAAACAATGCTATCAGTCAGCACCTTTGTGTGTCATGTAGAGAAGATTCCTGCAGAAAAAGTAATACAATACTGTATACCTTTAGTGTACTGTTCTAAGTGTATTTTCTCTAGTATAACCTGCTTGATCTTGGATCACTAGCCTATGTATAAAAACGAGAGTAAATGGCACCAGTGTGAGACTGTAATTGAAGCTCTCGCATGAGGAGGGGCTCTCCATAGGATCAGTGTCACGAGTGGCAGGGGCCGCAATGGCTGAGGAGGTGTCGGGCCTTCTAATTGCGCTCTGCGGAGAGCCACCACCCCTGTGGACGGAAATGAAAGAGCTCCTGGCCTGGCTGTGTTTCCATTGTGCGAAAATAAATACATACAGTCGCCGCCCTCGGCGTGAAATAACACACCAGCCGGTGGATTTCACTGGTCATTTGATTCGCAGCTGCACGCCCCAAAACAAGACGATATATTGTCTTAAAAGACAAGGCTTCCACGACTTGTGTGTTTTCAAGTCGGGGACCTGGCTGAGGCTTTAAGTTCAGTTCATTCAGCTGAAACCTGATGGAAAAACAAGAAAACTGCACAAAACATAGTTGGATTAGGACATTCACTAGTTGAGCCATCACTGATAAGTGTCATTATTGCAGGTTTCTTCTGATTGGTTGAGATTTTTTTTATGTTTCATGGTTCTCAGTTAAAATAGTATCTATTCTTGCACTTATTTGGATGTTGGGTGAAATACAGTATAAATACAGATAAGGATAATCTGATAGTAGGTGTGGCTGCAAGATTTATGGTAATGCTCTAATATTTTATTGTTTCTATAGTAACAACTTTCACATCCACCACAGTAACAGATTTTACTTTTTTTTTTTTTTCTAATTTTTGATATGGTGACGTGTCCAGTGCCAGTCAGTGGTACCAAAATCATTGGTCCTATATGGGAAAGTCTTCGGGAACATAACAAGTGGTTACATGCATGTTAAATTCAATAGAAAGAAACAAAGTGAGGCTTGCAAAGGAAAAAAAAATCAAATTGCTATAAGACTGCTGTATTAGCTGTATTAAGTATTAGCTAACATTGAACAGTGAACTTGCTTTGTTGGAGGTTCCACAATGTTAAATGTAACTACAGTGCAAATAAAAAACTACAACTTGTCATTACTTTATAAATAAAAATTGCAATTATTGTTAAATCGCTGTAGTATAAGATATAAAACACTGCGACAAGTGCTGTTAATGAAAAATAATTCACTTTGCCATGATAAAACATTGTTGATCAATAGCAATCTAATGTTTTATTCCTTATCTAACGCTTACTTGTGTTAAGCAGGTCACTACTGGAAAATGTTGTCCAACTAACAGCTTTGCTAATTGTATTGATGCTACCTGTTGAACATCTCACAGCCTGAAAGAGCCAATGGAAAGCAAGCAGCTGTTCGTATGACAGCATCGCATTTTTGTCAGGGACAAGATAAAACTGTTATAAACACCAATTCCAATCTCCGTTTCCCTATCTACCGTGGCACGTTATGCCCTAAAACTCATCTTCCCATCTGTCTCCAGTGTGTTAAACTATCACCCCAACCCGAGTGTTTGTGCAGGCCCTCCAGCTGCCATCGTTGCAGAGCGAGTCACTCAAGATAAAGACAAAAGGGCTGATGTTTGCTGTTTTCTTCCCCTATTCCCGACGCCCAATTTAGCAGAGAGCCGTTCATGCGGCGCTGTCCTGGCCGGAACGGCACGAGGGGAGAAGCGAACCGTCTGCTCGCTGTCACTCGCTGTTATTACGACATCGCACCATAGTACCTGGGGGAACGCCAGGCTTTCAGTTAAACGTCAGGAACAAATAAACGCTGGCCAGCCCATAGCGGTTTACGTCCAAATAATCCTCCTGTCGTTAGCATTGCTCGGCCTGAGGGATCCCGTTGTCCCCTGATCCTTCCTTGACTCGCAGTGACACTGTTGTTCCAGGCTGTCGGAGATATTCCATGTCTTAAACAGTCTCAGTGCAGGGAAAGAATGGAATGTCATTGATTTAAGCTATGAATTTATCTCTATAAAACTCAAACATAACCGAGGCTGAGATTTATTTGTTTGTTTGTTTGTTTTTACAATGATAGAAATAACAAATAACCATTAATCCAGGTTAAATTCATTATCCCACTATTGGCCTGTTTTACTGCTCACTTCAAGAACTTGCAAAATAAATATCAAATATCTATGAAAATTGAGTTTTGCTTCTAAGATTCTGGACAAAGCAGCTCTCTCTGTCCAATAAATCTCTCTGTCCAACTGTACATATTTAGATAATACGCGTAATATTTAAATATTTAGATTTAAATAGAGGATCCATGGAATTTGTGTAATTAAACAAACTAGACATAAATTGTCTGGACAGGGTTATTATACTGTACATTAAAGGGATATTCCTGTGAAAGAAATCTGTTGTAAACATGTAGAAACACTGATATTAGTATTAGTCTCATATAATGTGAAACAATCAATATTCATTCTTCATATTTTGCTTCCAAAGAGTCGTCTAGTTCGCTTTAGGCAAGTTTTTGTCTCTCATTTTCAGTCCAGTTCTTGTACCTGAGCAGTTTCAGGGAAATGTTTTTTGTTAAGCCACAAAGTGACCTATTAATCAGGATTGATTAAATAATCATTGAAAAAATCATCTAACTTAAGGCATGAACCAGTGAGAAACAGGTGCAACTCCCAAAATGCCCAAATTCCGTATGGTTTGAGGATGTTGCCTGAAGTTATCTTTTATTCCTAACCGTTAAATCATAGAAGTAGAGCACACTCTCACATGAGGTCATCAGCGGTAATATTTCTCACTAAGGTGCTGTTCTCTGTCTTGCTCTTTGAATGGGTGAAAAGTGAAGGCCAATGACCAATTAAAAACAAAAGGGATGTGAAATGCGCATTTGGATAAAGAGACTGTATCTGTAGGTAGCAGATGTTAGCTTCAAGCAATTTTAAATGTCTATCTGCTGACTATGTGGGACATGCCGTTCTTATGGCTAAAAGTTTTTTTTTTCATGCTAATGTTGCAACGAACAAGAGGAAAAAAGTTCAGGTTATGGTTTTAGCATAAATAATGCATTGATTAAATTGTAGGGTTAATTAATTAATTAAAGGAATAATTTATTAATTAATTATAAGACTGAGAAAATGATTACTGTCAATCATAGAATATTGCATTAATTATTTACTTTTCTTTTTCTTTACTGTTAGAGGTGGACCCACGATCAGTATCCGATCCTGTAACAAAAAAAAAAAAAACAAAAAAAAAAAAACTTTTTCTTTGATATGATTGGATTGTGCTTTTTGTTTCTTTTTATTTCTTATGTTTATTATTTCTTTGTTGTAAGTAAGCATTTGTGTATGTGTGTGTAATTCATGTTTATACTTTAAATATATTTACTGCATATAAAGTATATAAATGTTTTTTCCCTGGAATTTCCAAGTGGTTGAGGTATGAAGATCATTTTAAAACTGTGTAAAAAAAAAAAAAAAAAAGTAGCAGACGGTTACTATCATTGGCTAATACACAGGGTTTCATTATCAGTGTTGGTATTGGGAAAGGCTAAATTGGTATATGACCTTGGATCCCTAATATTTTTTTCATTAAGAGCAAAGAATTAAAGAAGAATTAAAATTTTAATTATCACTTGTAATTATCTCTAATAATTAAATCATTTTAAAAATCAAATTTTTTGAAAGTACTTTAAAGTCAAAATCTTAAAATTGTACCATAAAAGAGACACAAAAGTGTAGATAAAAAAAAACAGTTTGTCATTTTTTTAATGAATGATTTTGGAATAACTGCTGCTATGGATGTCACTTTTTTTAACATGAACATTTTTAATTAAATAAGTAATTGTGAGAAAAAAACTATGAAATTATTTAAATCTGCAAGTCTTTCTGGTTTCTCTCCCTCTCTTTTTCTTTATAGTTTCAGTTATTTTTGTGCTTTTTTTCTGTGTTTTATATGCTCAGCATTGAACTTTAATTTAATTGAAATTGTTTAATTTACAAGTAAACGTTTAGTCAATATAAGCATGTTTGGTATTTTAGCGTATATGTAACCCTATGAATTATGCTTCCTTTTTTTCTTCATGGTGAGGTTTTCCTTTGCATGGATTCTTTTTTTAAGTAAACTTTGACTTACATACTATTTTACATCCTATTTCACTTCCTCTTGCTGTTGCTTTATGACCTCTGCTATCAAAACTAGGTCTTTTACCTTAAACCACTCCGCCGCTTATGACACATAAAACTTGGCAAACATGTTCTTTACTCTAAACCACACCGCTCTGCAATTCACCAAGCAAACATTCTCTCTTTTGTAGATTACATCCTGCCAGACTTTTCACAATCCATTAGGCTCTGGAGGAACATCAGAGAGGAATGGAGATGGGCTGGAATTCCAGCTGGACGCAGATGTCTGTTACTCAAAGCGAAGGTACGGTAGGGGGTAGTGCACATGACCTGAAATCTGACAATTAGCATCCACCATGTGACATCTCTCACTAGACTTGCTTGATAGAGTCTAAAAAAAGAAGCTAAGGCTCATACGATTCTTTTCAAAACAACAAGACAGGATGAAACGAAAATGCATTACAGGACATCTACTGTAGTCTCATGTCTGGGATTTATATTTACAGGACATTCCTCTTGAACACACTTAGTGTAATGTTGCCTTAATGTTAATGAACACATCTTTAATATGCTTGTAGTTTTTTTTCCTTTCAAATAAATAAATGTATAAGACAAAACAGCAAGAGAGTGTATTTAAAATTTTAACTGAAAGAATTTGTAATTGGAAATCATTTTCAGCAGCACTTTAGTATATAATTTTGACTTGGAAAAAAAAGTTTTTCACTTAAGTTTTTTAAGTGAAATCAAAATCTTCAAACAAAATCTTAGTGGTGAAACAAATCTCTCATATTTGGAATCTAAGTGCTTATTCTAAAGAATGAGATTTTAGGGGTAAAAACAACAAAGTGAAGCATGCAGCTTATGCAAACTAGAAAGTGGGACGTTAAAACTTACAATGATGTCATTTTTGAGCTTCATCCATTCAAGACACAAGAAAAGAAAACCATGGACACTACTGTCTTTAATAAGCAACAATAGAGGGAGCTAATATTAGTTATATTAGTGATGTCTTAACAAACTCTATGGTCTGTGTTATAGATTTTACATTCTGAATGAATTGGGCATTTTCTTTGCTTTATTTATTTATTTATTTGTTTGTTTGTTTGTTTGTTTGTTTGTTTGTTTGTTTGTTTGTTTGTAGTTAGAGCAGAAATTCAACATTATTAGCTGGAATCTGCATTTAAATATTGCAAACAATAAAATGTTTTTAAAAAACTGTGATGTACCTTGACTCACATATACTGTAATGCCTTACATGTACAGTATACGGTACATTAATGTACAGATGTTACTTAATTTAAAGCTACTTTCTAGTAGTGGCCATTTATATTCAAATCAAGGTTACAACAGAACTTTTAAGGGAACATGTGTTCACAGATGCTCATGAGTTCTCAATTTAAAACTCTAAGAGTTACAGCATGTTGTTCTCTATATCCTAATTAAAACTAACCAAAGCAAGATCTTTTAACCAAAAATTTTTTAGGAAGCTTTAGGAAGCTTTACAAAGCTATAGCTACTCCAAGATTCGTCACTGCAGTTGCTAAACATAAATAGCTAAATAGCTGGTTAGTGTCTGCATTAAATACCATCAAAGTCCCATAGCAAGTAATGTACTGTACTGTAAATGCACATAATCCTGCGTTCCAACCACCCAAACTATTACCAATATTACCAATTTTCAACACTATAATCCTATATTTACATTTAAAAAACAATCAAAACATCAGGTCCAATATGAAATAAACAGACATTAAACCTCACTTAACTTTAATTTATGATTCCTCTTGGCACCAGGTGCTAAAAATAAAACTGAAAGTGTCTCCCTTTTCTTCTTTCTACCGTCCGTGTTAACATTCTTGGAACTATGTCATCACTAAATCTTGCACGAAATGCAAAAAACAAATCAACAACAAAAAAAATTATGTAATCTCCACTTACGCAAACAAGTTTTAAAAGGCTCCCAGAAGTCTGTGCAACGTAGCCGTTCGGTTTGGTTATTCATATGCCGAAAATGCTTTGTATGCAGGGGGGGGAACAGTTCTTGCAATATTTCAGTTCTTAAGGTGAAATTCATGAGGCAGTATGCCGAGGTAACACTGTACTGTATGTGTGTGTGTGTGTGTGCAAATTTATATAAGAAAAAAAAATAATAAAAAAAATTATATATATATATTTATTTTTTCTTTTTTTTATTAGCGGCGAAACAGTGCCTAAAGGACATAGCTACAGTAGCTAGTTCATGATTTGGCTGAACTCCTAAATTTAACATTATGTAATGCTGTACATTTTATTGCGTTATTCCTTTAATATTCTGAAGCTTCAAAATCTACAGATGTAAACAGAATTGCTTCTTTGTAAGCAATTAGTTTTTGAAAAAAATGCTTTTTGAATGTGGTCAGTCTGCACTGTGAGGAAATAAAGAAATTCAGCCCACAGTTGTCTCAATACTTATATTAGGTGTGTGTGTGTGTGTGTGTGTGTGTGTGTGTGTGTGTGTGTGTGTGTGTGTGTGTGTGTGTGTATTTCTGTGCATACTACAGGATACTTCCTGTATGTACGTCTTAAAAATATAAAAACTTTAAGTTTCTCCAGTACTATACAGTTCATTTGTACATACAGATACAGCACCGGCTGATCAATAATCTGAACACAACGCAGTGTGTCATAGCTCATTTCTGTCTTGCGCTTAAACGACGTCCTGCATAATTGTTTGCACTCCGTAATATCCATTTTAGGTTAAATGACTTGGAAAGCCAGGGCTTGCAGTGAGTTAATAGAGACACGTTGCGTTTGTGTTAGGCTAAAGGTGTGCACACGCTAATGCCATGCAGAAACACGCTCAAGCTGTGAGGTCAGAGCCGCACGGCATTCCTGCGTGACCTGCTCCATGTTGGGTTGACATCCACTGTGTGTGTGTGTGTGTGTGTGTGTGTGTGTGTGTGTGTGTGTGTGTGTGTGTGTGTGTGTAAACAAAGGCTGGATTTTTAAATGTGAAGAAGAGCTATGTGAGATGATTTCTCTTTATATACAGTCAAACCTGTGGTTCATATGTTTCAGATAGTCTTAACCAATACAATTTGTGCTTGTAGCTTGTAACGGAAGTACAAAATTATTGATACAGAAGAATGATTCCTAACAAAAGAATGATTTAATGCAGAATTATCTATCTATCTATCTATCTATCTATCTATCTATCTATCTATCTATCTATGTGCTTACCTACAAAGCAATGTTATCTCATTTAATGCTATAGTCCTATAAGCCATTGTCTGTATTTAATTGTATTTACATAAAATATACCTACATGAAATGATATTTGACGGCACGGTGGCTAAGTGGTTAGCAAAGTCACCTTGCACCTCCAGGGTCGAGGGTTCAGTTTTCACCTCGGGTCTGTGTGCATGGAATTTCCATGTCGTGCTTGGTGGGTTTCCTCCGGGTACACTGGTTTCGTCCCTGAATGTTGACTAGAGGTCCCGCTATGGTCATAAAATGGGAATAAATACAATGGGCATTATGGACCTTTGACTACAGAGGTTCATACATGGATGGATGGAATATTATCTTACTTGATGTTAGATGCCTATCTGTTAAAAATCGTCCAGGTATTGTGCAATCTTAGCACACAATATGACACTTGTAAAGTAGGTACAGTAACCACTTCCAATTAAATATAAACTCATGCTTTGTTTTTTTTGTTTGTTTTGTTTGTTTGTTTGTTTGTTTGTTTGTTTATGTTTGTAGTAAATCATTGCTGCAACTTGGAACAAGTTGAGTTTTGTTGCACATTATTAATATTTTTTTTATTTTATTACAATACAAAGATCGTTGGCGATTATAATAAACATTTAAAACAATACGAAAATTCTGGTTTACGGCATCAGCAGCCTCCTCCTCTGCCAGGTTCTGTTTCATTTAGGTTTTTGGCATTATTTTCTATCATAGTAGAGGGATGATCTGTTTAAGGTCCGATGACTGAGGTTGCATTATTAATTCATATCATTTCCACAATGAAGAGGTGCATTCGGGGAAAATATTAGCAGAAAAAAGTAAATCCACATGCTTGCATTTTAGTACTGGACTAAGTTTCAGACACGAAACATGTTCATAATTAACTACAATCTGTAAGAGAGGAATACACTGATCCCAGGCATCATTTAAAGACACTGGAGAGTGAAGCAGACATTTATTTATTTTTTTACATTATTTGAAAGACATAATCATGCACCTGGCCCATTTGTTGGTCAGACACTGGGCTTGATGATGGAGGGATGGTGTGTTGTTGAGGGGGGGAATTTGTCAGAAGGGGTGCAGTGGATCCAGACCTCCTGAAGGGGATTAGCATCTCCCAGCATGCACTGAGAGGAAGTGAAGAGAACACCTGCCATGGTGTCAATAGAGTGCAGGAAAATCACGGCAATCACTCCCAGCATGCCTCTGTTCAGGGCGGAGAGGCTGGGAAGAGAGAGAGAGAGAGAGAGAGAGAGAGAGAGAGAGAGAGCATGCTTAATAATTATACCAAAAAATTTCATTTTATCACTTATAACTCAGGTGATGCTACTCAAGGATCTCATAAGGAGGTACGAAGAGAAATGATAACTGTGTGAAACACTCCCACGCACATCTTTAGCTGAGAACACAGAGAATACTGAATACTGTTTGTCCTGCCTCTACTGTAATAATACGGTGATAGAATTCGATTGACCCTCTTAAGGTTTCATCCTCTTGTCCTCAGACAGCTATGGTTTGTCCATGATTAGATTTAAAAATTAGAAACATCTTATAGACTTGCAATTTAATAAATTTTTTGTTCAAGGATTTATTTAATTGAATCAATAGATTCAGATTCGATTGCCACTTTTAGATAATATTTAGATGAATTTACAAATGTTAAAAGATCTAAAATAGTCAAATTAATTAAAAGTAAAAGATAAAAATACTTCCATATTTCACCAATACTCCTGTTTTGCCGGACTATTGCTTATTTGCTCCAGTTCCGTTTAGTTTTTTAATATTCCAAAGTCGGTAAGAAATATAGCTACTTGAGACAAATCAGACAGTGGAGGCAGTTAGAGCTATTGAATCAAATCAAAAATCTCAAAGCTCCCAAATTTAAATGAATTCAATCAGTATTCTACGGTCGCCGAGAAGTGCAAAACAAGTTAACAAAATGAAAACAAAATAACAAATTAAAAACCATAATAGCAAACCCAAAACAAAATAAAACATTCAAAAACAAAATAACAAAACCCAAATCAAAATAACAAATTCAAAAACAAAATAACAAAACCCAAAACTAATTTGTTATATTGTTTTGCGTTTTGTTAATTTGTTTTCGGTTTTGCTATTTAGATTTTTAGTTTGTTATTTTGTTTTTGGTTTTGATATTTTGATTTTGAATTTGTTATTTTGTTTTCAGTTTTGTTAATTTGGTTTTGAATTTGTTATTTAGGTTTCGGTTTTGTTAATTTGGTTTGCACCTCTCGGCTGTTCAGAAACGAACCGGAAAAGGTAGGTATAGTTTGCGAATGAAATTCTTACTGCTGATTGGACAAGACATCTGTCACTCAAGATATACAGGAAGTCCTGTAGCGGCGGTAGATATGAATGTGCAAACATGTACTGTCCTTATTATGGTTTCAAATATGGCAAATTTTTGCAGTTCTTGTGGAAAAATTTTTAAAAGAGACACAGCAGTTCGCAAACTAATCTTTATACCGTGATATGTCATCAGCATATCCAAAATCACGGCATACGAATGTCCGTCCTCAAAGTAACGTTGAATAAATTCCATTTCCTTGCTTTCTAATGAAAATTTAAATTTTTTTCTTAGTTTTGCACACCGAAAAAATGGTTTTAAAATGAAGCAGAACACACAAGAAAGAGACACAATTTCCTACTTCCTGTTTATCTTGAGTGACAGGTGTCTCGTCCAATCAGCGGTAAGAATTTAATTCGCGAACTATACCTACCTTTTCCGGTTCGTATCTGACTGGCCGAGAAGTGCAATACAAATTAACAAAACCCAAAACAAAATGAACAAGTTCAAAACCAAATTAACAATTAGTTTCGGGTTTTGTTATTTTTTTTTTTTGGATTTGTTAATTTGGTTTTGAATTTGTTATTTTGTCTTTGAATGTTATTTTGTTTTCGGTTCTGTTATTTTATTTTGCACTTCACGGCCACCGTAGTATTCTAACCATCAATTTCATCATGGTGCTGGATGGGTTTTGAAAAAGCACTTGACACAGTACTGTTCTTGCAAGAACTGTTCCAGAACAGCTGACCTTTGAGTCTTAAAATAACAAGTGACTGTCATTGTCGACGTTGTTGTTGTTGTTGTTGTTTTGTTTACCAACAATTACTAAAATGCCATATGAGTTATTTCCTAGTTTTGAAAAAAGAACGTGGAAAATGAATCCAAACTTGCATCCAAACTTTTGACTGATTTAAGCGTCCATTCACCTGTTCGTGTTTCACTTTCATCTAAACCAAGTATTCCTTTTCTTTGACAGCTTAAATAAACAGGAGACTGAATAGATATTACCCTCTCACACATCTCCATTGTAAAGATGTTTCAAATAATCCTGCATTTATATTCTAGCTCCTTTTTTTCTAAATTCGCGACAATGCTTTCAAATTGCCAGAATTCTTTCATCTCGTCCGGACAGCATGCACACGGATCCATCCTTTCCCGTAATTGGGCTCGAAGCTGTCTATCTCTGATAGCTCAGAATAATCAATGGTCTATTATGTGCTTATTTGAATTGTCTCTCGAAATAATGATCCATTGAAATGAAAAAGTGGGATCATATCACCTCTCGTGCATAACAGCTTGACTCCTCATGCGAGCGTTTCACAATTGCTATTATTAAGTCAAGTTTTTCCAACATAATAAATCTTCTGACAACAGTTGGTTCGTCATCGAGGGGACTGTCAGTCCCGTGTTGAAGATCATCTCCTCGTTCTGTTCTCGTCATATTGATCTTAACCTGGATTTGTCTTTAGAAAACCCTCTGTCTGTCATTAACACTGTTCACGCCATGACCTGGACACTAGGTGCATTTCTCAGAGCCCTGCATAGTGTTCAAATGAAGCACATGAGTAAGAGTCTTCGCTCAGTGCAGGCAGAATGGACAGGATGCTTGTTTCTTTTGTTTGGAAAAAAGAATGAAGCGTTTTGTTCAGCTTGTGACTTGAGTCAAGTACTTGACGCTTCTCAGCGTTTTTTTTTTCTTTTTCTTTTTTACTTAGCATTAATTACACCGCTCAGTTGGGCCTACGTTCATTTTTTAGGGAGTTATACTAACTTGTATATGCTATACTGCAGATCTCAGATCAGTTTTGTGCAGAGATAGAAAGTAACTAATTACACTGACTCACATTACTGTGACTGAGAAGATGTTTTTTGTTTGCTCGTACTTTTCTACATAGTTTATAAAAATACAATTTTACTTTTAGTTAAGTATGTTTAGTTTAAAGTGTTTTACCGTTAAATGTGACGTTTTAAATCACATCTGTTTACTGAGTACAAAATTTTAATGAAAAAAAATAATACTGAGCAGTGCAGGTGAATAAACTGGCACTAAAATCACAAGAAGGAAAATAGAAACGGACAAATCAGACACCAATCCCAACTCTGGTTTAACTGAGATCCTTTTTACTTTTACATACTTTTTGCGTGTAAGTATGAAAAAGAGTTATTTCATTGCCACACATCTGGTGCAGATCATTCAGAGTTAGCTTCCACTTCATATTAACATTTAACACAGAAAAAAGCTGGTTTTACTCCTAATTTAATCCTAAAGACTTTATTTGCCACTTTTTTTGCCAAGTTTAAAAAAAATATTATTATAGGATTACAGGAACACGGATTAGCATACATACAGTATAGCATCATGGAAGACACTATAAGTTAATTGTCTCCATTGTATAATTATTATTATTATTATTATTTGTTATTATTATTGTTGTTATTATAATTATTTTTATAAATAAAGAAACATAAAACAGATTTTCAAAAGCAGCTTCACATATTTGCTTCTTGAATCATGCTGTTTATTTGTTTTATGATTTTTGACCACTTTTACCCTCGCTTGTTTCTTATTTTTGGAATTTTTATTCTATTATATACTTTTTTTCAAACATCTTGTGCACTGATTTTCTGGGGTTAAAACAGCTATGTGATATTTTCTAAAACTGTTTTGTGACTTTTAAAGCACAAATTTAGCTAAATTAATAATTTCATATTACTTTGCCAACAGTATGTTTACGTGCTAGTATGTGCACTCACGTTCACCATATATTATCAATTCACTTCATTAGATAACTCCTCATTAGTTAATATATTGCATTGTTTCTTATTATATGTGCCTAAATTGTGAATGTGAATTGTGAAAAAAAATAATAATAATAATGAATGACAAAAATAAATAAATAAAAATTGAGTCAACCTCAGTGCTGTTTTAACTCTGGAGAAGAGTCAAATAGAAAGAAAAATTTTTTATACAGTATATATAAAACTATTATTATATTAATATATAAAAATATTAACCCCGAATCAAGTGACAGAAAACGTGTAGAAGATACCATCATTTAGAAATGAAAGAAACTTTAATGAGAAACATTAAAAAGTTAGATAAAAAAAATAATAATAAATTAATAAAAGAGAATCATAAAACTTTATGATAAAAATCTGTATTTATATCATAATAAGAAATATAACTTTGATGGTTTCATGGTTGTAAAAAACAATTTTTAAACATTTTGTTACAGATCTTGTTTTTATTTACCTGATAATTAATCTGTATATTTTACATAAAATTTCTTGTGTGGCTGAGCAAACTTGTTCAAGGGTTCCAATTATAAAACCAGACCTTATATCAGTTGTATATGATAAAAAAAAAATTTTTTTTAATACTCATATTACACTTAAGGTTTTATTCCAGGATGAAGGATGTAAAACTGACACAACTCATTGTTTAAAAAAAATCCCCTTTAAATACAGTCTACATGTACAGTATAATATTTTGTATAAATTGATATGGCACATTGTAGTCAAGTGATACACTCATAACATATTAATTTTTAATTGTGATATGATCTTTACTAACATAGTATATTCTTATTAACCACCAGTCAGTAAGTACAGATATATCGTAGATGATAATGAACGTACAGTAACACAAATAAAACTAACTGAGCTACAGATATGAAATCCATACTTCAGTACCTACATGAGGTACCAGATTTTTTTTTCTTAATTTTTTTTCTTCGCCATCTTAAGTAGTACACATAGCTGATAAATGAGATCAGTCAGCTGAATATTTCACTCTGACACCACATGACTCGATTTTGATGAGCTGAAAGGATTCATTTAAGTCTGCTGAGACTGCTGATTATCACAAAAAAAATTCAAAACACCTCCTGCTTGTCATTCTGGTGTCATTCCTTCATTTCAGCAGCAAAACTTTTCTCTTCTCTTCTATTATGTTTGAAAAGCATTAAAAAAAAACTTTCGAATGTGTATGTGTGTATACAGTATGTGTGTGTGCGGTGTGTAGACGTTGGACTTGTAATTTAGGCTCCAGGCAGCTGATGAAACTCTGTGACAGTGATCCTAATTACCAAGGAGTGGACTGTGTTTGAAAGAGCATAATTAATATTCCCTCCTTTCTGTAAACCTTTCCACTGTTTTGACAGAGCTGCTTAGACCAATCTTTTCTCCTCGCCTTAGTGGAGCTTATGTTTCTTTTCTTTTTTTTCCTTCACAAAACAGAAGGACTCGCTGTTTCACCCTGGCATTGATCCGTTTGCCTCGGGTTGGGCGGAGACGTCTGTATTTTGCTCTTATTTGTTTACCAAATTTGACAGCTCTCATTCGGCCAGCTCTCAGCAGAGACATGATTACAGACATTCCATCAGCTATTTATCCGAAATATCATTGAGACAACGACGCCACGGAGTGACCGCCACCTGAGTGGGGTTGGTGCTCCTGCTATTTTTCTCCCCTGTCCTCCCTCAATAGCAGAGTTGGAGAGGATTAGGATCAAGAGGCCGCCGTTCAGTGTTCGGTGCTCAGCGTTCACCGATCGAGCTCGGTGAAGAAAGCTTCGTGTACAGCCTCCTCGATCAATCCGGCGTTGGCTATCGATCGGGCAATATCACAGCTGTCTCCTAATGAAAGGGTACGCCGGAGCCGAGGGGGCCGAGCTGTTGAATTACCTTTCGATTTGGCCCCGGCTCAGTCTCATTTCGCCTTGCCACCTTTCTCATCTGATCAATACGCCATCGAGGCAGCGAGGCGGTAATTACCCCGGCGCTGAGTGCACACAAAGGAGCCAGGGGGTCACGAAAGAGAGGCCGGACCCTCCGAAGTCGACGGTGGGATGAGGGGACGGAGAAAGAATCTCCCCACTACACACACACACACACACACACACATAGACCCAGCCTAGAGAGCGAGACACGGTACTTATCTGGCTTTTTAATTACTGTAATTTTCCGCCCAAGTCGGGAGAATGAGCTGATGAAGTCAGACACTCTCCTCCCTGCTGTTCCTGATGAGGCTTGATGGGCCTTCAAATTACGCGCAGACTCCACCGGTTCATCTCCCTCAGTGTTTAGGGCTAATAACCTGTAGAGCCCTCTTATTCTCCCCTCTTCCATGTCACCACACACACACTAAATGATTCATGCACATTTTTAAACACACATACGTACATACATGCATACATCCATTCATACAGCATACACGTGCACTCAGAGTTTTAACAGACCAGAACACCTACAAAGATGCACGTCTAAACAACATACAGCCATATACACTGACACACACGCACACAGACACACACTTTTCCAGCACCACCTTTCAGTCCATGGTGTCAGTGTGATAATTACACTGTGTGAAATCTCTACTGCAATCACAGCTGTCTGGCCCTTTTCTCACAGCGCAGGTCAGCCAGGCCACCGCTAAGCTGCTAAACCACCTCCCTGTCCTTCACTTCACTCTTCATGCCGTTTTAGGCCTCCGAAGTGACAACACCATTACTAATTAGTTCCTTTTACTCAGCTCAGATCTCCTCTTACAAATAAAAGCACTCCTGAAAGTTGCTAGATGAAAGGTTCTTCAACAAACTCTTGAAAGGAGGATTATAGGAATCTACTGTATAAGGCAAGATGGAAGTCAGGGTCAAACAGTGCTAAAAAAAAAAAAAAAAAAAAAAAAAGAATGGTTTCATGAATGGTTATCCACTGTCAGAACCACACCCTTACAGAAAACTGCCGTGCTGAGCAAAAAGCCTTGAGGGGGGACCTTCTTATACAGTATGAGGGCACAATAGGGGAAAAATCTAACTGGCTTGTTTGAGCACCAGCGAAAGCAAAAATAAAAAAGGAAAGAAAGCAGGGAAGACTTATTCTCTCATAATTTTTTGTTTGTTCAATTCAACACACACCAGAAGCCCATCAGAATGGTTAAAATGGTTATGGTTCTTTTTCAGTAACCATAACCGCTAAGCTAACACTGCTCATACAGTCTTCCATTTGAGTTAAGTGCTCTTCATTTACAATATCTGCCACTTCACCTCATGCCACTCTACTTCACTTCTGTATCTCCATCTTTTTTCTGAGAGCATATTATGCACATTGTGAAGTCACACCCTCAGTTTAGCAGGTCGCAAGATTCCTCCCTGTGTGGGAGAAAAGACAGAGGAAAAAGACAGAGAAAAGATGGAGCAAGCAACGAGCAGCTGGCCACTGATGCATAACATGTCAATCTCGAAGCAACTCGGATATGATAGCGATGATAAAAAAAAAAAAAAAAAGGTGTTCAAAACCACCTCAGCTTTGGACAGTTGGGATGAAAAATGACTGGTGTGTCATTTTGTTGGCATTGTTATAAGTGGAGAACATTGGAAATGTTTAAATAAGATTTCTTTTTTTTTCAGAACGTTGTGGAAAATTTACAATTGTGCGAGTACAAACTGATATAAAAAGTTGCAAGGGGTCAGATTGATGGTTTGTTTCTGCTTACCCTGTACAGCGGAAAGGCTTCAGGGTTTAATGAAGGAATTTCTGATATTCAGCGTTCTCTACCATCATAGACTTTTCTTTTAGCAGCTCCTCTTCAAAAACAATGGGCTCCTAATGAGTTATTGACCCGAGTTTGTCTCCGTCATTTCATGATACCGTGCTCATCGCTCCACTCCCAGTGAATTGATTCAGCTGAGGAGAGAGGAAAAAAAGGTAAACATGTATATATAGTGATTATATATAGCGATACGATGATACGAAGGCTGTCAAAAAAGTTAGACATTAAAAAAAAGAAATTATACTGTATTATTGCCTTATAATCAATCATCAAAAAATTATCTGTTAATAATAATAATAGAAAAAAAATATCTTAACTGACTTTAGCAGCTAATCACGTTAATTAAGTAAAACACCAAATAATACTAACAATCCCAAAAGCTTACCAGAAATCTAGCTTTAAATTAAACCTTTAAAGTAAAATTTTAATTTAAACATTACTCATCTTAATTTCACAGAAATTCGCACAATATTGATGAATCCAAATTCTATTTCTATTCACATTCAAAAACACTACAAGCTAATCCAAATACTAAAAGAAGAAATTCCCAAATCTAACAACATATACATAAACACTACAAAGCTAAATCTAGCAACAGATTCACAAACATTGCCAACTCAAGTACTGGTACATAAAGTCAAAATATTTTAGATAAACCCAAATCTAGCAGCATATTCACAAACACAACGCTAACATAAATGACACACTTCAAAATTCAGAATGCTTAAGAAAGTCCTAGTACTGCACGTATCATGTACACATTTGCTGCTAACAAAAACACTACTAAGTCAAATACTTAAAAGAACTTCAATAGCATATTTATGTATCCAAATGCTAGTCAAAGATAATTTAAAAAAAAAACACAAAATAATCCAAATACCAAAACAGAAAGTCATAAATACTACTGATAAACCCAAATCTAGCAGCATATTCACAAACACAACAAACAAAGTCAAATGCTAGCAATGCTAAGACAAATTTTCTTAAAATTCAGAATGCTAAAGAAAATCCTAGCATGTATTTAGCTAGCATCTGTGTGGTGGCAGCTAATTAAGTAGACTAGCACACACTTGCTGCTAGCTTAAACACTCGATTAGCATCGTATTTTAGATTTCCCAACAAAATTGCTATTATGTAATGAAACCACTATTTTATATTCATATATTTTTTAATAATAATAAATCTGATATACTGTAAACCACAGAAGAAGAGGATGAGACTGTGACGCGAAGATAAACCCAGAGCAGATCTTGTTCTTGTTTTAACCCCGCCATCAGGTTCTGATTATCTTGTGACAAGTGACAGTCAATATCTTCAGCCCTCACACACACTCTCACACACTCTTTCCACCTCCATTTACACACACACACATACACATACACCTTCCAGACCCTTCCACACACATTCCACACCCCTTCATACACACCTCTGATATGTTGCTCCTAATGAGCTTTCGAGGGTAATAGGTGCGACAGACAGAATGCACCTCTCCCACTTTTTCTCTCTCACGTTTTCCTCTTTCACACACACACACACACACACACACACACACACACACAGCACATGTTGTAACAGTGTATCAAGTAGAAATAGCTCTTCACGTGAGCTCCACTTAAAGCAGTGGGGATGCAGTGGTTTTTCTGAATGCTCCTACTCTTTACACCAGCAGTATCTCAGCTTTTGTGGCATTTTTGTAGACCATAAACTACGACCGTTTTGATTGTAAACCCAAAGCCCTTACACTTACAGTCCTGTTGTTTCTATCCTTTTGTGTGGTGTGTAAATGTTTGTAAAGATCAACCAACCAGACTAAAAATTTTTCGTGAGGTGTTCAACTGATTTTCTTCCTACACATTGATCACTCCTAGATTGCAAAGCCACATTCCCAGGCACAGGTAATTTTCAGGTTGTGAGCCTGAAAATTTCAATTGCACTGACCGTCGTGAGGATAAAATAAAGGCTGAGGGTTGAAAAGGGGACGATCGTAACCTGAACGGCAGAAGTTGGAGTTATTTTTTCCATGCTATTTCTATATTTAATAATTAATGTATTTAATAAAGCCATATCACATAAGAAGTGCTGTTGTCCTGAATATGAGCATGACTCTTATGCATGGGTCATAGGCACAACTTGAGTGTGATATTGCTTTTATATAACACTTTAATAAACAGCCTTTATTAGCAACAGATTATGATTTGTTTGTTTACTTAAACAATTATATTGCTCTGCCAAAACATATCCTTTTACGACTGGCGGGACTAACTAACCATGACTGGCAGAGCTGGCGATCGGCATTTAGCGACCGACAGTATAATTAACCATATCATTAAACAGAAAATTGTTTACCGCGTGAATATACTGTATATAATATAAACATTTAAGAACTAAATTTTTACTGCTACTATGTAGCCAGAACCTGAAGAGAATAAACTTTGGATGTGGTGGACAGTCCAGACAAACGTACAAGATTTACTTTACGTTTCCTCTTATTGTTTTTTTGAATATCAGCTAACTTCCAGGGTTAAGATGCTGACTACCGAACAGTATTAAATGAAGAGCTAGTGCACTGTGTACTTTGTATGTGGACCAATCCTTGTTCCAGACACAACTTACTGCCCTTGATTAGATGTTAGATATGGATTTGGGATTCAGCCTTGTGTTAGAAGCTGTAGTAGTTAGCTCCATACTGTAGTTCACGTTAGCTGAGAACAGAACAACACAGATGGTTCAGAGGCAATTTGGAACGACTTAGAAGCAATTTGCTTAGGAAGGAAAGCGTTGCACTACGATGACATAATGTTATCAGATGTGTTTTCTTGCTGAAAGTGCTTCCGTGACTAGTTTTGAATTTGGGCAGCTGCTACAGTATCTTTCTCTCCTCCATGCTGCGACCGACAGTTAGTTTAATTAGCGATTGTGATGCGGCATATACAGTATATTAGTTAAATGTTTCCGTATTTGAGGAATGCCTCTCATCCAACCAAATTACTTGGTCAGAACTAACTGTTGTATAATACACAATATTAATATTATATAAGGTTTATATTTAGGCAGCATGGTGGAATCGTGGTTAGCAATGCAGTTTCTCCATGTGCTTGGTTGGTTTCCTCCCACAGTCAAATTATTTTTGTTTCATAAATTAATGCCACTAATATACTGTAAAAAATCAATAACACACTCTGGCTAAGTGCATCTGTGAAGTGCTATAAATATCATCATTTTAAAAGGAAATTAACCTTTTATTCCTTTTTATACCTTTTCCATGTATAAAAGTGCAGTAAATTCAATTACAAGTCAGCCAAGTTTACATCAGTTCATATTTTTGTGTTTAAATGTATACACATTTTTAGAAGCATAAGTAGGAAACAAATTGTGATCTTCATTAATACCAATTTTCTAGCGTAAACACTTTTATGAATTAATAAATATATTCATGTCAATATTCATATTATTATTATCTGGAAAATGAAAAAAAAAATTCTCTTTCCTGCACGTTAGAACCATCACTGCAAAATTGCAAAAATAATACTGCATATTGCTAACACTAGTGATTAGCCGACTAACTAGCAACTAACTGCAGACTAAATTAACGTTTCTAATAAGTAAAAACATTGAATAAAACAAAAAGCAATATATTTGAAATAAAACAACTGTAACACATGCAGGCACTAGCCATCAACTTCAAAATCGTTACTAATTGAATCAAACTCTTGAAGGAAATTAGCAAACCACTTCTTGCTTGCTGCAGTCTGCTAACAGCTAACTCCTCCATCATAAGAACTGTATACTCAAACAATCTTAGATTTTTTTTTTCTCACAAAGCAAACAGCAGTTATTAAAAGGCACAGTAGCCCTTAGCGCATTAGCACTCTGAGTAGTCAGGATAAAACAGGACGGCAGGTTCGACTGCGCAGGACGCTCAGCCTGGCCTTTGAAGTCCGCGTGAACCTTCACATCACCTTTATGTCAGGTTGGATATGGAAGCGAGGGCTGAATGAAGGCTGGCGGGGTTTCGGCTCCCCCACCGCCGGGCGAACGCACCGGGGCTCACGGTCACGACAACACACTCCAGAGGAGAGCTCCGGGTTCAGGCGAGCCACAGCGTGTTAAGTTTCGACGGGATTCAGCTGGGAGCTTGTTGGACAACAGTGAGGCTCTCGTGCTGTGCCGTGCCATTTTGCTGCAGGCTGCTGCTCCTGTTGCCTTCAAACAGGAGTGTGTGTGCGTGCCTGCACGAGTGTATCTGAGTATGCATGCAGTGGAATGAGTGTATATACAGTATATTCATTCATTATATAAAATATAGACAGTATACAGTATATTTATTCATCTATTTTCTATACCGCTCATCCTGTACAACCTGTGGATGTGGAAGGCCAGGAGATAGTGAGCATGAGGTGAGGTACACCCAGGATGGGGTGCCAATCCATTGGAGGATAAACATGCACGGACACTTCTGGCAATTTGGGAACAGCAATTAGCCTGCCTGTCTTTGGATTCTAGGAGGAAACCAGAGTATAAGGAGGAAACCTAGCAAGCACATAGTGCCAATATACAAAACATTTCTTGTGGCGAAAAAAAAGGATAGATCACGTGTATGATACTTTGAAGTCCTGTTTCTTCTTCCTCAGTTCCTTATTTTAATCATCACACACCTTCTGTGAAATATTAGAAAAGTGATCTTCCGGCTTGTTTACTCGTCCCTCAGGTGCTGAGTCCTCAGGTGGGGGTCTCTGTGATTGAGCTGTAGTGAAGACAGTAAAGTCTTTCTGACCTCCTGCCTGCCATCCCCCTGCACCATCAACTCACCCCATGATGCGTTATGACTGTTCACAGACGAAGGACTCTAATGCCCTCGCGGAAAGGCCTCGGCCATCCAGGTAACATAGTAGTTTATATACTGTAAATTTATGTTAAAGGAGCAGCTTGTTGTATTAAGAGCCATCTGCTGGTTGTGAGATGAATTGCAGTTTAAATCCTAAAAAAAAAAAAAACATACTGGACCATCTCAAAAATAAATAAATAAATAAATAAAAAATGCTGGACCATCTCAAGCAGGGTATCCCCTTAATGGGAGGGGCTAAAAAAACTTTTACACCTTAACAACCAGGAAAAAAAATCTCTATTTCCTATAGATACAACAAAAGAAAATACATTTGTTTTAGCATAGTACGCTGCAGAGGTTTTTCAAGTCAAATAAAGGTGATGAAATTTCTGGTGAATGAAGGCGCAAAAGATTTACAGAAGACTTCAACGAAGTGCAGTGATGAGACTTCTATTCACAGTAAAACATTTAAATGGTTTTAAAGAAGGTCGTACTGTACATCCGTGAATTACGATCAGGGCAGAGGTGGCATTTACCCCACTGCAGTCGCTCCCGTGAACATTCAGAGTGGAACTTTAAGTCCAGGCTCAATTTTACTTGCAGATTTTTCAGCGACTTGTTTTTCTAACAATGTGAATGGCTCGCTGCTGAGTTACACCATTAATGATGAACCAAGAATGGAGCGGAAATACCACCGGCTTGCGCCAACATTGTGCATAAGTCCGGAAGCCATTCAAAACTTGTTTGCCTCAGTGGAAATCCAAGTGAAGCAAGTTACATATTTTTGTGGCATTTTTTTGCATTTTTGTGCAAGAAGAAAAGGGAGCCACTTTCAGTTTGGTTATTAAAGTAGCCGGTGCCAAGAGGAATCATACATTAAGGTTAGTTGAGGTTTAATGTCTGTTTATTTAATATTTTACTTAATTTACATGTTTTTTCTCAATGTTTTGATTATTTTCATGACCAGAAATATGATTATATTTTACATAATATATATTTTACCATAATGTAAATTTTATAGCCAAAATTATAATTTATAATAGTATAATTATAATATTATATTCTTATTTCATATTTTATATTCCCTATGTGAATACTTTCTTTTCATACTATATTTTTCTTTTTATTGTTATATTCTTATTTAATATTCCTTATTTAAAATTCTCAATTTTTATTTGTTTATTTATTTATTTATTTATTTATTTTTAGGTCAAGGGCGGGTGCTACTGTAAAAAGTTTCACTGCATATCTTACTGAATATGGCTTAATTTGAATTAATAGTGTTGGAAATGGATTATCTGCATTTACATTATTTCCTATGAGAAAATATATTTCGCAGAATGAATTTTGTCGTACCACTGTATGAGCATAGTGCACATGTAATTAAATAAGAGTATCTAGAGTTGTTGCAGAAACAACTAGTTTCATGTTGCATGAAATGTGATGATAAGATCATTAACTTAAAGAAATGAAAAACAATAACCTAAACTACAATTATGTGAATTCATACAAGTTTAGGGTACATAGCATATTTACTCAACTGAGTTCATGTTTTTTTTTTGTTTGTTTGTTTTTTTACAAATTTGTATGACTTTTCGTGTTAAAGATTTGTTTTATTGTGATTTCTTGAGTCTTCATTCATAGAAAACCCAATGAATTCGCTGTTACTCATTCTAACACCTTGTGATATTGAGTTGTCCCAGCTCAGCAATGAGCTCAGTGAGCAATTTGGGTTCAGTGACTCTTACAGACACACACACACACACACACACACACACACACACACACACTGCCATCCTCACCCCTGCCAGGCGGCTCTTCCTCCTCACCCTGTGCTGAGAGGGTGTGAAGTGAGCAGTGACCTCAGGATCTCTGCTGTGGCAGAGCAGAAGCTCGGCTGCGTCTGGCCTCATTTGCTTCTCACCTCTAAATTAAAGCCTGAGCACAGTGGATTCTCCCTGCCCGCCCTGTGCTAGCTTTTCCTAGCATCAGGCTCACCCTGCCGTTTTCATCTGGCCTGATGAGTGCTACGCCGGTGAATATGTGTTCCGCTCGCTGTTTCGGCTGACAGCTGCTGCTTCACACGCCAGGTTGCACCGGGCAAGGTTTAGCTGATGTGAAACGTGCTTAAAAAGTTCAGTATTATACAGAGTAATATTATTCTTTGGACTCTACTCATATTTATAACAAATGTCTTTATAGTTGGAAATTTGACATTTAAAGAAGAAACTCACAAAATGAAATACAATGACACAATTTAAAGGTAAAATTTGTAACTTATGTGTTCACCCCTTAACCGTTCCTACATTTTGTAATTTAGTCAAGAATTGAAACATGCTAAAGTCGAGTCCTGTTAAGGAAATCCATGTCTTTGCACCAAACTGAATTTAGCGGATTCACAGCAATGGATGTTTAAGCCATTTTAACATTTGTCCCGTTTTGTCCCTCACTTCAATATCGTGATATGATTGTATAAATTAATGACCAATAAGCTGCTCTACTGGTTGCTGCCATTAGGGGTCACCACAGCAGATTATCCAAGCCACACATGGTTGATTTTGGCACAGGTTTATCATAGGACGCCCTACCTGATGCACCCCTTGTGTTTTTACTTGGGCTTGAGAAGAGCCCTAAAGTGCTACGTCACCGCTTGGTATTGGCCGGGACTTTGCTCATGGCAAGAAGCCTTCGACCAAGTTAACAATGCCCTCCTGTTACTGAGTTACTGATTGGATGGTTGGGGGTTCAAGCTCCAGCACTGCTCAGGTGCTCCTGTTGGGACCTTGTGCAAGGTCCCTTAACTATATTTACTGTGTCACGGATGACCCTGCGCTCTGACCCAAGTTTCCCCCTGTCTTCCTCACTTTATAAAGGAAATAAATTAGGGAATGTACGGAGTATAGTATAGACCATGATTATCAGTGTGTCCCTGATGAGCAGCCGAGGGCGAAGGTGCAAAAAAAAAAAAAAAACTGCCTCAGATGACAAAAGGAAGAAACCTTGAGAGGAACTTGAGGGGAACGCGTTCACATTTGGGTGATCTCAGATAGTCCATAATTCAGTTCTTTCTATATCTGTGTGCTATGATGTTAAATGTTCAATGCAACAGGAAAGGTGTTTAAGTTAATATAAAGTAAAAAAAATTGAGCGACTGCAGTCACAAGCCTGCACAGAAAAACTGCCTGCATCATCTGAGTCCAAGACTGTCTTTAAGTCAACACGTGCATCCC
The DNA here is from genome assembly GCA_011419295.1 of Clarias macrocephalus. NCBI lineage: Eukaryota > Metazoa > Chordata > Actinopteri > Siluriformes > Clariidae > Clarias > Clarias macrocephalus. The sequence continues at coordinate 68,843 of JAAGKR010000521.1, read as the reverse complement.
AAGCAGACCATATGGGGGGCCAACCTCAGCATCATCCAGGGGCCACCGTGGGATAGGAACTCCAACTAGTAGCCGAGGAACTAGGATGTATCAGACAGGTCAGGATGGCAGAATGGGACGGGATCACTGGGAACTGTGTGCCATGTGTAGAGAAAGAGAGAAAGAACAGATATGGTAACACTCTCATAATGTATATGGTGAATGTAGATGTATTTTTAAACTATAAAAAACGATTAAGTTCGACAAATTGAGATTAGAGGAATAAAGGTGAGCATGTGGTGAATTTAAAAAAAAGTTTGTAGTTTGCAACATGATTCATTCACGCTGTGTAGGGTTGCAGGGGGGCCTGGAGATAATGCCAGGGAGCTCGGCGAACATGACGGGGTACACCCTGAATGAGGTGCCAACCCATCACACTCTGGGTGATTTGGAAACACACTGATCAGCCTACGGCACATGGCTTTGGACTGTGCGCGGAATCTGGAGCACCTGCTCGCAACCCACCATGCACAGGGGAGAACATGCAAATTCCACACACACACACACACACACACACACACAGACCGGAAACGAGATCCAAAACCCAAACCCTTGAGGTATGAGGCCACTGTGCTCCCTAATGCAATACTATCGTACAACTTCTTTAAACGTAGTATTCCTTTCGCAGAGGAACCGGCATAATCACACTGGGTGAGACCTTGACATTTTCATACAGCCAACATTTCCTCGCTTTTTCTCGTCCCTCGAGCTGATGTCAGTGTCAGTGAGTCCGGTATTCATGCAGCTCAAAAAAAAAAAAAAAAAGAACTGGAGAATCTGCGCAATGTTAAGGTCTAATAAAAGCTTCTCACGATTCAGGTTTGAACTGAAATCGATCAGCTATTCGGCCTTCCTCACGCTCGACCTGCTCGCTCCTCGTAATTCTAACGTTCACGGGTTGGAGAGCTCCAGAGCGTTCGAGCTCAGAAAGGTCACAGCCTCATTACTTATCCTCTCTCGCCCCCTTCTGCTGGTGGAAATACACTGCAGAGGCTTTCTCCTGAGAGGACTGTCCTGTTGAGCACAGCTCCTGCTGGGAGGCTTTGGAAACTCCATTCCTTTCCCAGCTTAAGTCCCTGCGTTCGCCGGCATCTGGAGTTAATCCATCAAAGGTGAACTCAGCAGCAAGCCGTGTCCATCGTGACCATTACTTGATGAGCAGGGTGAGGGGATTGGATTTTTTTTTTTTTTTTTTGTAACACTTTCCAAATAACACTCTTGAGCTTGGTAACTACAGTAAAAAATAATGCATATGTACAGTACAGTAGTAATGGTGTAGTAACTACTGAAAATATTTTTACATGTTCACACTATTTCAAAAATAATACTAATACTATCTTATACTGTACTTAACTGTGAAATTATATAGATAGGTAAGTAAGGAATTTCACGATTAGTAGCACACAGATATGGGAAAATAATTAATGATGGTTATGTGACAGCGGAAAGTTTAAGGAGAAGCCAGTACTGTACTGCACTGTAGCCTCGCACCTCCAGGGTCGAGGGTTCAAATTTGCGCTGGGGCACCCAGAGGAAACCCTCCAAACATGGGGAGAACATGCAAACTTCATGCACTATGAACCAAGGTGGGAATCGAACCCGGATGTGCAAGGTGACAGCGCTAACCTCTAATCCACCAAATCCACTACTAATCCACTTGAATCAATGCTTCTCTCTCTCTCTCTCTCTCTTTGCCCTTGTTTTTATTTGTCTCTCTGTAGGCAGGGCCCTTGAATCATCACATGACATCATTCCATCTCCACTTTCTCTCTCTCTCTTTTTTGTTTCGAGAAAGACTCATATACCATTTGTCCCTTGATTTCACTTTATCAGTTCTGTATTTTGCTTTCTCTGCTAGGGGATGGTTTGGGACAGGGCCGTTGAATCACCACATGACCTCATTCTCAGTCTCTCTGTCTGTCCTTTTTTCTGTATCTCTCTCTCGCTTTCGGAAAGACTCATAAAGCACTACCCATCGTCTTTGTCTGTCTTTCTTTTTTTTAGTTTTCTCATTCTTTATTCCTGTATTCCTTTTTCTCTCTAACATGGGATGGTTTGGGGCAGGGCCCTTGAATCACCACATGACATCTCTCTCTCTCTCTCTCTCTTTCTGTCTGTCTCTGCTGTCCTGCCTGATGGCTGTGTGACAGTGAGAGCGGTAAGCGGGGCTTTTTCTCTTCATGTCTGACTAGTCTCTGTAATGACTGCAGATGGGAGATCAGCAGGGGGCCCGGGGGCCTTGAGGCCCTGTCATTGTCGCTGTGACCTGCTTCCTTTCCTTGCACTCATCCTCATCATCTGCCCTTCCTCACCACACACTCATTTTGAAAAAAAAAAAAAAAAGGAGATTTGGGCAAATTGCATATACAGTCCATTCGCCCGAGTCTCCGACGCCCACACGGACGTCGAGTTTTTGTGCAATCGCAAATAAGAAGGAGCGGTTTTAGAATCGCGGCATGATGCAGAACATCCATTTGTGCACTCATGTATTAGATTGTGTATAATTTCTGTGAATGCGTGTGTGTGTTTGTGTGTGTGTGTGTGTGTGGGGGTGGCATTTATTCCTGATGATAGACCTCCCCAGGGATGAGCAGTATTCCACAAGGATTAATGAAGATCTGCTTATTGACTGGAATTAATGTCTCGCTCAGGCAGATCTTTAATAAACACTGCACTGCTTCACGAGATGTCTGCTCGAACGAGGATTTACCGAATCAAATCCCATTTTTAAACAGATTTACAGCTGAGGACGTTACAGGATTATTTCCAACGCAAGTGTGAAAGCAAACAAAGTTGCAATCGGGGAAATCTGGAATAATTAACAGGGAGTTATGTTGTGATTTAATGGAGATAATGAAGATAATGAGTAGTCGGTTTTAGCTCTTTTGAAATGAGAGAACAAATGAGGGTCAAAGATCTACAGTTAAATAAATTAAACATTGTAAAAGCGGCCATCACCTATAGTATATAAATAAATAATAGGTATATATATATATAGCAGGAGATTATATAGAGGAATAAAGTGAGTTTTTACTCTCATAATTGTGTTCTGTTATTCTGCACAATCAAAAGTCCTGGTTTGACTTGAACACCTCTCGTAGAATATTGTAAATTTCAGAAATCAGTTATATTTTTCCTTTGGATCCTCTGCTACACCAGTGCACTTATCCCAGTGTTTCACTAATGCTTGGACACCATCATGGTAGAAAGTTCCACTGCACCGAAGCCATGATCATACTGCCTGCTTTATGTCTGAAACGCCAGCCTCCCAGGATTATCATTTCATATTTTCCATATTTTCATATTCTGCTTGTAATTCTATGTTTGTAAATATTCATATATTTAATTCCATGATATATATCCTTTTTGTACCTATTATTTATACCTATATTCATTTTATTTGATTCTATTTTTTGTTTATTAAACATGTAAATTTAATATGTAAATATGTTTTATTTTTTACTTTTTAGTGGCATTAACTGATTATTAAAGAAAGAATTTCCTGTAAGAGTTCCTGTAATGTGCTAGTGGTGTCTCATCACCATACAAGTCTTGAAGTCTTCTGTGAATGTTAACTGGTTTTACGACTTCATTGACCAGAAATTCCCTCACAAGTCCCGGTTTGAGTTGAACACACCTTGTAATTTCACAAAAATATCTATGAACCACCAAGCCCCTATGTTTAAATTTGGAATAAAAGCTTTATAATTGTACATGATGTAAATATATACTGTAAGTACTATACTGTATGCACTCATTTAAACAAACCTACAGTATGTACAGTATTGTGTCACACTACTGATAAAGTATGTTTCAGCTGGAAATAAAATCGCTCCTGCCTTCTGAAATAAACATAGATTGGCATTCCTTTAGACTTTACTGTATTACAGTATCACAGTCATTAACAGATTGTGTTCGCCATGTGAAGATTTTTGATCTGATGGTATCTGACACCGGACCCTGCTGCCGTTTTAGCAGTTTATGTGAGTGACAGATGAAGCTGTGTTATTGTGTGGAAGGTGGACTTCTTTCCTAAGAGGGCCTCGAGTCGAGCTTCGAGCCCCTGGGAACCGGGTTAGTGTTCCCCAGCGAGGGAGCGGCGAGGGAGCGGCGAGGGAGCGGCGAGCAGCGAGCGGGGCATCTTTGGCCCACAACCGCAGGTCATACTGCTCAGCCATGCAGAAACGATCAGAGTATGTCCTCCAGGAGAGAGAGAGAGAGAGAGAGAGAGAGAGAGAGAGTGTGTGTGTGTGTGTGTGTGTGTGTGTGTGTGTGTGTGTGTGTGTGTGTGTGTGTGTGTGTGTGTGTGTGTGTGTGTGTGCGTGCACGTGTGCGTGTTTGTCCCTTAACTTTGGCCTACACTCTCAGCCATTAGCCTTTCTGACTCAACGTCTTTGTTCGAACATGACAGGAGCGTTTAAATAATCCCTCTCTCTTACATCAATATTTACTGCCACTTACTGTTTGGATTATTCTTCAAATATTAGTATGTCAATATTTGAAGAATTGAAATTAATATTTAATTCATTATTTAAATTTAATTATTTATTTGTTTGTTTGTTTGTTTTATAGGATATTATTTTAATAATAATATATTATTATTTTTATGTCAATATTTGACAAAATCAAATCTAATGTTTGTTACTTTACTTATTTATTGTTGTATGATATGATATTAATATTTGACTAACTAATCTTTATTTGCTTGCTTTGTTGTTTGTTTGTTTGGTTGGTTGGTTGGTTGGTTGTTTCTTTGTTAGATTTTTTTTTAGAGGATATATTGTCAATATTTAACCAAATTGAAAATTTATTTATTTATTTGCCTGCATGCTTGCTTACTTGCTTGTTTGTTTGTTTGCTTACAGTACATTAAATTTTGTTCAAGGACATTAGTTCAGTATTTGACCAAATCGTAGCTAATATATCAGTACTTGTTTATTTATATATTTTTTTTGTTTGCTTGTTTGTTTTTTATATGGACAACATAATTATTTTATGTCATGATTTTAACTATGACTTTATAGTCAGAATCCCATTATACAAATATCTTATCAACCACAGGCTACTAAATATCCATATTACACCTTTTTTAAAAGTCAAAAAGAGATTTTCTTTTTTTAAATACAGCTATCTGATGTATACGTTGTGGATGGTCACTTATAGTCATATCACTTCAAAACATTCATACACGTCCTGAGGACATCAGAGAACATCAGTCTCACCGATTTAACATCAAACCCGTCATCTTCGCTCTTTACGACCTGCTCTTTGATGTTTAAAGTTTAAAGTAACAGTGAAGAACAGCCAGCTGAGGTCATACATCTCCACATCGAAGCTGTTTCAACGTGTTAATCTCATAATCCAGTAATCAGTAAACTATGTGCATTAATAATGTTGATAATGAGCAAGCAGGCTGGTATTTAAACCTCAGACTTGGAAATCGCAAGAATGATGAGGAATGAGGAGTATCAGGTTAGGCATCACTGCCTGAGAGTTTGACCTTTGGATTATATTATATTAATATTTTACATTAATATTTGTCAAAATTAAAAGTAATGTGTGTTTGTTTGTATGTTTGTTAAATTTTTGGAGGATATGTCATTGTGTGACAAAATAGAAATTATGATTTACTGATTTATTGATTTATTGATTTTTCATGCCTGCTTGCTTACATACTGCCTTACTTGTTTGTTTTTTGTTTTGTTTGTAATTCTTTTGCAGGATATTACGTCAATATTTGAAGAACTGAAAGAAATATTTAATTAATTAATTAATTTTTTTATTTGTTTGTTTAATTACTTATTTTGTAGGATATTATGCCAATATTTGACAAAATCCAAAGTAATCTTCATTTATTTATTTATTTGCTTGCTTTGTTGTTTGCTTCTTTGGTTGGTTGTTTATTTGTTTGTTTCTTTGTTTGATTTTTTAAGAGGATATATTGTCAATATTTGACTAAATTGAAAATGTTTTTATTCATTTCCCTGTTTGCTTACTTACTTGCTTGTTTGTTTGTTTGCCTACCTTTTAATTTTTTGAAGGACATTAGTTCAATATTTGACCAAATCATAACTAATATATCAGTACTTTATTCATGTATTTTTTTTTGTTTACTTCTTTGTTTGTTTTTTATATGGACAACCTAATTAATGATTTTAACTATGACTTTATAGTCAGAATCTCTTTATACAAATATCTTATCAACCACAGGCTACTAAATATCCTTCATGAAACATGCTGACGCATTTATCAGCGTTCGTCCCCATCCTTCTGCTTGGCCTCGCAATTCCCAATTCTTTAATAAACGTTCCTCTCAGTCATTTCTAAAATAGATCTTGTCCCATTTTTAACCTTGTGGAAAGCTGTAAGCTGTGTGTAACCATTAACAGCATTCCAGCTGTATCTTGCCAATTGGTTGCCAACTGTCACCAATATAGGAATTTATTATTACATGGTTATCAAACAAAAAACATTTATTTATTTATTTATTTATTTATTTATTTATATAATTTATTCTTACATTTGTATCAAAATATTCATAATAATCATGGGCGTTATGTAATAATGATCTGCTATTTTTATAGGGAGACTGTAATTTGACAATATTCAAGATCTCACTTAGGCTTGCTCAGACCACCTTGTTGATATGAAATATTTCTAGATAATAATCAGATTAAATATTTAAATGAAACGGATAGTAATGTTTAAAGCACACCCTGTAACCCAGTTAGTTCTTGCCCCTCACTGAGGAAGCTTTTCTATTAAACACTTTGTGAAGATGGCCTCACGGACTGCGAGTCCGAGCCGCAGTGCGAGTGTGTAACGGATGATCAGCTGTGAAGGTGTCTCGCTGAAATTTTCGAGCATGAGTGATTCAAAATCAAAGCTAATTTAGGACAGAGGTTCGGTGTCCTTTCAAGCAGCTAATTAAGATGATATTTTCTCTGAGCAGGGAAATGTTGTATTTAATTAAATTAAGCTATTATCTATGAGTGCGAATGTCGCCCAGTCGCTAATTAGTCTAATTTTGCTTTGAGTTGGTTAATTTAATTTATATTCTTTTTTTAAGGAACATTTTGTATTGCTGACAGTCAGGGGCAAAAATTCAGTTATATATAAACTATGATTTAATTCAAGGGTGTTCAAGTCAAACCGGGACCTGTGATTAAATTTCTGGTGAATGAAGGTGTAAAACTGATTAACATTCAATAAAGAGGACAGTACGGTCATGGGACTCTTAGCCACAGTACAACATGTGAAAGAAGGTCGTACGTCTGTGAATGACAATCCGACTTGAGGTGGCTCTGAGCCCCCCTCAATCGTTCCCATGATCCTTCAGCAAATAGAAACGCCTGATCCTTGAAAATCGATGAATAACTTGTCACCAGGCTTGTCTGTCTGTTGGAACTGTACACACAATCATTCATCAACACCACTCGCACATTACAGGACCTTGGTTCAGAGTTATTGTCACATCCCCTGTACTGTATAGTCCTGACCTCGCTCCAAGCCATTTCAGCATGTTTTGGCTATTAAAGGAGTTCCTGGGAGGCCAGACATAAAGCAGGTTGTCCGATCATGGCTCCATTATACTGAGAAAACTTTCTACCCTGATGGTATCCAAGCACTAGTGAAATGCTGGGATGCGTGCAGTAGTGAACCAGGGGATTATATAGAGAAATAAAGGCAGTTTTCACTCTCATAACTGTCAAAAGTCCAAGTTTGACTTGAACACCCCTTGTAAAATCAAAACAGGCATTCTGTTATTAAACCTGTCAGTTTCTGACCCCTTTTTCTCTCTGCTTTGTTTTTCACCTGTCAGCCTGCTGTCTGTGATGTCTGACGAGTGACTGATGTCGCCGTGCCTGAGCTCACACCAGTGCATTTAGCCGCTTAGCGCGTATGGTAAACCAGTGCAACACAAAAACATTACGTGATGTGTAGAGCGAGCTATAGTGCCAGGTATAAAAGCAATGTGCAATGGTGTATACAATACTAAGGGGAGGCTCAATGAAGCATTAAGCCTAACTTCATGTGTCGATGGCACGATTCCTACCATGAGTGAGAGATCTGACCCTGGTGAGTGGCACACAGCTTGTCTGTTCTTGGGCAGATGGAGGTTGTCAGGCAGAGGGCCATATCAGCCTCAGGCTGCGATCTGGACCTGTACAAGCTTTTAAGGTACTGTAGGTAAAGGCAGAAATTCAACTATGGCAAAGAAATGCTGTTGTAAAAAGTTAAAAGCTCATCGTTGCTTGTGCTGAAAGTTGTAGAAAGCCTTTCTGGCAAGAGATCCAGAACTGGCTGAGTGAGTCTTATCTTGTCTAATATATTTTCCTGTATGTTCTTTCAGTGAATAGTTCAATGAGCTGATCCTCGTTTGTCAATGTCGAGTTTGAGCCATCTGCTGCATTATCTTTGAATGGGAACCACATCCGTGTCTTGTCCCTGTGCCAGGAGTCAGCTTCAGGAAAGTATTTTAACAATTCGATGTCCTCCGTGATTCTAAAGAAAGCTTTCGTTTCAACTCAGACTACAGGTTTTATAGAAGCCAAGGCTCACCAAGGCCACCTACACAAGTTACCCTGCTCAAGAAGTTCCACTGTCGTTCACATGAATGTAAGAATGCCTGCACAAAGTACTTACACTAATAATATGTACTTATTTGGCTAATATGGCAAGCATGCAATGATTTCCGATGATTTCTTGGTGCCCACCTAGATGGTGCTCAGGTCTCAGGTCTCAGGGTTATCACATGAGAATTTATAGATATATTCAATGTTGTTTAATAAACAGGTAAAAATGTGTCTTTTCCTTTTATAGGTTGTATGAGTATATTTGGACAAATGAGAGACGTTCGAGTCAATCCGGGACTTTTGATCGTGCAGAATCACAGATCACAGTCATGAGAGTAAAAACTCCCTTTATTTCTCTACATACAGTAATCATCTGCTACACTAATGCACTCATCCCAGCGTTTCACTAATGCATGGATACCATCAATGTAGCAAGTTTTCTCTGTATACCAGAGCCATGATCGGATTTCCTGCTTCATGTCTGAAACTCTGGCCTCCCACGAACTCCTTAAATGCCCCAAATTGTGATCCCAGTTGGGATGTGGCAATAACACACAGCGGAGTTCCTGTAATGTGCAAGTGGTGTTGGTAAATGATTGTGTGCACATTCTCTTCCAATGTTTAGGACGAGTTATACAGTACATACTGTAGATTTTCAAGGTTCCACTCGCTGAAGGTACACAGGAACGACTGCAGTGAAATCTGAGCCGCCTCGGCTGGGATCGTCATTCACAGCTTCCTTTAAGACGTTTGCAGCATTCAAATGTTTTACTGTGGCTCAGAGTCGTATCTCTACCATGTACCGTACCGTGCTTGAAATCGTCTAAAAATGTCAATCGGTTTTTACGCCTTCATTCACCAGAAATGTCTTCATGAGTCCCGGTTTGACTTGAACGACCCTCCTATTTGAATTAACTTTTAGAAGCTAAGGCAAAAGTCAAGGCAGATCCCTTGCAATAACTCAGAGGACCAGCATTTGGACATGGACCCCCTGTTGAAGATCTCTGAGATACACATTGTATACACATGATGGGAGTTTTTGATGATGTTATACAGTACAGTATGTTAGCTGAGTTGTGTGATAGTTAGACTAGAATTTGGCTGATAACAAAGTTGAGTCAATTGGGTTTTTATTTTCATTATTTTTACAGTTTCCACACGTTAGATGGAAATATCAGTTCCCAGGACCATTGTGCAACACATAACAATATGCCCAAAACCCCAAGAGTATGAGAAAAGTGCATGACTATAAACTGTAAACTATTGTGTAATGTTGCAGCAATAAGTAGACAGAGCAACAATATTGGCAGCAAAACGAGTTCCATGAATTAAAAAGTGTCGGATGCAGCTTTGTAAAAGCGAGTCACACTGGGTGAGATGTGAAATGAATATCCCCAAAATGGCTATTATTATTAACATAATAGTCAGGTCTATATCTGAACCATGATTTTAATCTTGTAATGAAAATGAATGCAAATTGTTTTTGCGAGTTGTTTTTTCATGGCCTAAATGAGCTCTGAAAAGCATGCGCCATGCTACTCATCACTCATCACCGACATGCGCTTCAGCTCTTGGCTTCTCCGCATGCTACTGTATTAACAGTCACTCTAATAAAGTAACTCTGTGCCGTGTGTCTGGTGTGTTCAGCTGTGATTCTGCCAGTCTCTGATATTCTGCAGGGCTCCTGGAGAAGCGACTGCGGTGCAGGAGAGATTAACCACGGCTGGAGAGGAAGAGGAAGGGATTATTGACCACTCCGCACAACTCCAATGGAGAAGGATAAAGTGAGATATCAGCAGGATACAAAAACTGCACAATCCTTTTCTCCATCTCTCCCTTATAACTCTCTCTCTCTCTCTCTCTCTCTCTCTCTCTCTCCTATCTCCATCTCTGAGCATCTTGCCCTTTCTTTCAGTCTTTACACCAGTCTCTCTCTCTCTCTCTCTGATTCTCTCTCTTGCTTTCTTTAGCTTTGCACTATGGGAAAGGTTTTAATGCAGGATTAGACCATCCTCAAGGGATCACACACTCCCTGTGTTGACTAACACAGGTTAACAAAGACTCTCCTCTTCCCGCTGTACTAATCATCAAGTTCACAGTAACAGAATCAGTGTTAATTTAACCCCTACAGGGTCCACCGGCCTAACACTGGGAGCTTTCTGAGGGTTTTTCACCCCAGCATCTGGCAACACATACAGCCTGATTGACAAAATCCCTTGCACCTGAATGTAAGGCGGAGCTTAAGTTAAATCAGATCAACGGTTCGCAATCCTGAGTATACTGCAACATCATTAATGTTAGTGTGCTCACACAGAGCTGACATTTTTTGTACCAGTCAGTGGTAAAAGGTGCAACTTGATAGCATGACAAGCTGCTTTTGTTGTCTTGTTAACTTCAAGAGAGAGAAAAAAGAGAGACTGGTATCATACGTTACAATACGCAGTCATTTTATGGATTATTTTCCTTGGTTGGAACGCCACCAAGGTGTTTACTCTTCACCCAACATCAACATAAGCACTCTAGAACAACAACAACAACAACAACAAATATCAATAGATTGCAAACCAGGATCAAAGCATACTTACAGTCCATTCATAAATATTGGAACAACAATTGATGGTTTTTGGCATTTGGCATCCAGGCACCACCAAGATGAAGATATAAGACTTTCAGGTTTAATTCACGGGAATTGAAAGACATTTGCCATCAGGAATTGCAGCCATTTTCGTACAAACACATAAATAATGGAACAAAACAGCTGACACGCAGTTGCATGGCCAGGTGTGGCTTGTTCCCTTGGTACTCGGTAACTAATCAAGCAGATAAAGGACCAGGGGCTGGTTCTAGGTATTACATCTGCAATCTGGTAGCCGTTCACTCAAACTCTCTACATGAGGTCCAAAGAGATGTCTGTGCTAGTGACGCTTCTGGAAATTAAAGCTGAAAATCTTGACCTTTTTTTCCCCATCTTGAGTGTTTCATTTCAAATTCAAGAGAACATTCAGACATTCCATGGTATACATGTGTGATTGTGTCTCTCCCGATCGAAAAGCGATCAGCTACAGTAGCCTGACGAAGCACAGGGGACAGACGGGTCCCCATCCAGTGGGTCACTCAACAATTTTTTTTTAACCCTAACAGTGACGAACGAAGCACATGTCATAACTTTAGTATTGGATGAAAAACACCCACCGGTGGTCGGGAAAAATTTATATTCCAGATATAAGATACCTAAAGCATGCTAATGCTTCATAACAGTTTGCTTATGAAACATAAGTAAGTTGAGTAATGTTTTAATTTAAGTTGTGAAATTAATTGAAATTGAAATTCATAAATCCTAAATTCATAAATCATTTATGAAATTCATAAATAACTATTGGAATTTTTCCTAGTCTAACCTGGCATTAGCAAAGAAAGCATGCTAACTTAAATCTATTAGAAATATAAACAAAAATAAGAAGAAATGTTTTGCTTTGTTTTTTTCCTTTTTTTGTTTGTTTAATGCTTAAATAGTATAAACACTCCAAAATAATATTTAAGTATAGTAACAAAGTAAATTTTTTTTAAAAATGTAAAAAATTTTAAAACCATGCTTAAATGTGTTACATTAATAAATATGTATGATTTCTATGATACATCAAGATAATTGAAGTCACCTGGCCTGAATTAAAAATGTAACTTTACCTTTAAAAAATAATAACATTTACAATTTTTTCTAAACAATTTAGAAATTGTAATAATTATTCTCTTTTGAAGCAGGTATGTGGCTCTCGTCTTAGTGTTTCCATGGCTTTGCTAACTACTTTTAGAATGATTTCTGGGGCATGTTCAAGTGTCCAGATTCTCACTCACTTCTTAAGTTCTTAAAATGTTTTAAAGGAGTGAAAGTAGGAAAAATTTAGCTCCAACTGTCTGCACCCACATCAACTAAACGAAGCAGGCAAAGCGTCGCAGAGTCTCTGGCATATGATAATAATAAATACATGTAAAGAGCTCAGATAATAATTACAGCTTGCTGGAGTGAAACTTGGAGCCGGCCGTGTTTCTTTTGCACAGTGATGATATGTCTTCCCACACGTTATGCATTAATTAGATAGGTGCGTCTCAGGATGAGGCCTGACACAGTCAAAAGCGGGCAAGTCCCCACGTTAAGCCAACAGCAGGGAGCTGTTTAAATCTAGCGTCCTTTAGAACATGTAATTAGATAAGGCTCATCTCAAGATGAAGATGCGTCACGTATGCTTGGGTTATTATACACTTTCTTTTATTTACTTATAGCTTGAGTGGTATTTCCAGTGCTAAAGTTTTTCCATCAAAGTAACTGTTACTTGTTCCTTGAAATCAAGTTGTTGCATGGTGGTGTAGACTTTAACCTCAGAGCACATCTTTGGTCATCACTCTTTGAGACCCTGGAAGTGTTTTACAAGACCATTGTGACCAAGGTGACATCTAAAAGGCCCTCATAAGGTTATGCCATAAGGTCAGACGAATTGTGCTGGACTGTGCTATTATACAGGGTGGGCCATTTATATGGATACACCTTAATAAAATGGGAATGGTTGGTGATATTAACGTCCTGTTTGTGGCACATTAGTATATGTAAGGGGGCAAACTTTTCAAGATGGGTGGTGACCATGGTGGCCATTTGGAAGTCGGCCATCTTGGATCCAACTTTTGTTTTTTCAATAGGAAAAGGGTCATGTGACACATCAAACTCATTGGGAATTTCACAAGAAAAACAATGGTGTGGTTTCAAGGTAACTTTATTCTTTCATGAGTTATTTACAAGTTTCTGACCACTTATAAAATGTGTTCAATGTGCTGCCCATTGTGATGGATTGTCAATGCAACCCTCTTCTCCCACTCTTCACACACCGATAGCAACACCGCAGGAGAAATGCCAGCACAGGCTTCCAGTATCCGTAGTTTCAGGTGCTGCACATCTCGTATCTTCACACCATAGACAATTGCCTTCAGATGACCCCAAAGATAAAAGTCTAAGTGGGTCAGATCGGGAGACCTTGCGGGCCATTCAACTGGTCTGACACTAACCCACATTGGATAGATCCCTCCAAGACTGATGGAACAAAAAAAGTGATGGTATGGTGTGGTATATGGGGAACAAAGATAGTGGGGCCATTCTTCATCAATGGAAACCTCAAGGCCACTGGATATTTGAAATTGCTACATGATGATGTGTTTCCCTCTTTATGCACTGAAGCTGGCACATTCCCTGAGTTTTTCCATCAAGATGGTGCACCACAACATTATGGGTGTCAGGTCCGAGCATTCCTAGATGGAGAGTTTCCTGAAAAGTGGAATGGTCGTCGTGGGCCAGTTGAATGGCCCCCAAGGTCTCCCGATCTGAGCCTCCCAGGAACTCCATTAATGACCCAAACAAGACGGCTTGGAGTGAGGTTAGGACCCCCAGCCGAGCTCCTGTAATGTGCAAGTGGTATTGGTGAATTATTGTATGTATACTGTAGTTCCAACAAACATATGCGTCTCTTCAGCAATTTGGCAAGATTTTCAAGAATCAGGAAGTTCACTGGCTAAATGTTCCCGGGACCGACTGCAGTAGACTCCAAGCCAGTTTGCACAATTTAAATGTTTTACTGCGACTAAAAGTCTCGTCACTATACTGTGCTTGAAGTATAAATGTCAACTCGTATTACTCGTTTATTCACAAGAGAATTCATCATAACGCTCGTATTAAGCTGATTTAAGCTCACAATCAATGTCTCTAATTGAATGGAGCCCTGTTCTCCTTTTTTTCATATTGTTGCCATTGATTTCTCATGAGCCCTGGGACGAACTATAGTAAGATAGTGGCTTACATGAGTATGTTGGCATGACTTGTAGTGATTCTTCACGCATTGCAGGTATGTACTACAGTATGAAATTCTTTACTATGCTTAAAACATGCGGTGGAGCTACAGCATTTTATGACCCAAAGATCCACCTTAGTTCCACTCTACATTTCTACACGTCCAACTGCAGCCATCCAGACTTCTGGATTCAATCCTAGGCATCGTAGCGGCACCGTGTAACTTGAGAATGAGGCACGGAGGAGACGAAATAGTATGGGTACATCTTACTTCTACTTCACAACATCTTACAACAAATATCTGCACATTTCTGCTTGGCGATGCGTTACATAACCACAGAGGTGTGTAGTATTTGAAGCGGGAATAGCGACACCTGCTGACTATTATGTGTAATTGTGTGATTTGCGTTCCCTCCATGAAATGTTTAATCATTTAGCAGGTGTTTGAAATCGGAAGCAGAGACGGGTGCAGACAGCGATGAAACAGCATGTTCACGGCTAATACCGGCTTAGTACGTTTGGTGCTTAAATAAATTTGAAGGTGAGTACATTTTGTACTTTTATTCAAGGTGAAATGTAAAGTAATGACTTTGCTTTTACTTGAGCAATATTTTGCATAAGATATCTCGATCACTCAGAATTTGTGCACCACTGGTTTTACGAGCATATTTTAGCTTAGCTTTGTCATGTATGACATGTATGGGTATTCAAACAAAGGGTCTTTTTATTAACCAAATATAAATAATAAAGAACATAAACAAAGACACTTAAACACAGGGCTCTTTCTTAACACAAAAGTATAGAGCAAAACACAGGCTCTTTAGCAAAACACAGAAAACATGGAGTTGACCAAAAACAAGACGAAACAAGAGACGAGACCAAACCAGAGATGAGATCAGGCTAGAGACAGGGAGAGGCTAGAGACAGGACGGGTTAGCAGTTAGTTGGGTTAGTATCCAATTTGGTTATTGTGGAAGTGGGTGATGACCTAACCGAGTTAGTAACTAATAGGGATAGTATCTAACCGGATTAGTAGCTGGACATACAGGTGACACGAACACACACAAGGCTAAGCACACAAGAGGCTAATCCATACTAGCAGCTAAACCTACTAGAGACTAAAGTCACTAGCGGCCAATCCTACTAGCGGCTAACCCTACTAGTGGCTAAGCACTCATGTGGATAAACGTACTAATACAAATAACTAAACATACAAGGAACTAGACATACCAGGAACTAAACAAGAGACAAATAAACACTGGAGACACACAAACCAGTACTTACACAAGACAAGAGACAAGCTAACAAAACCAGCTCCATAAATCAAAACACAATGAACATAAACATAACAAAACTAGAGCCTTCTTAAAACAGAGGTTACATAACTTAAACCGCAACAAATGCCCACATGACATTACTAATGCTCGACCCAGGTTCCCAGAAAAAAAAACAGCTATTTATAGAACGTTCTAATGAGCTACCTCGGTTCAGGTGAGCACTCTCATCACCTGACCGAGGTGCATTCTGGGAAACCGAGTCTACAAACAAAAACTACAAAACCAAACTTATCGGGCACACAGTGCCCTCTAGGGGTGATCCCTTACAATCTTTGATTGGTGCATCCTTCCTTTGCCGCGGCTAATGATGTCAAAGCATGTCAGATCCAGGGCAAGCAGCGCTTTTAAGGTCATAACCAATTATAGCAAAAATACTTAATGTAGGAACTGGGTTTAAGTTCTCAGCCTTGTATCTAGTGTGTGCCATTTCATTATCTAATAAATCAAACTTTATTATATCCTAAGAACAACTGGTCAGAATCCCGTCCTAAAACAGCGCTGTAACAGCAACAAGCAACAAAATACACCATCTATGTTTACGAAAGTCTTGTTTCCAGCAGGACTTATGGAGCACTGAATCTGTATTTTGGAGACAGATGACACCGATGTTGTCACTGTTGCTGGGTTTCAGGTGAATTCCGGTTCAGCTGTCCTGTCAGGACCCACTGTGGGCGCTCGCTGAACCAGTCGCAGATCCGCGCCTGATGTGACGCTGTCCACGCTCATCGTGATTTTCACACTTTTCTGCCCAATACCGCATATCGCATGGATTCTCTCAACTCTCAATGTCCTACACGCACTGAGTTCAGCTTGCATTAAGCTGTATTTATGTCACGGTTTGTTGGATAGGCGCTATTTTACACCGCTCTTTGAAGCGCAACAATCAGGACTTATCAGGAATTTTCCAGAAGCTTGATAGCTTGATATAAGACACTGTATGTTTGAGTTAGACTCAGACTGTGATATATAACAGATATCCCAGGTCACTGATTAACTCCATTTTATGCTCTTTTATATCTGACAGTCTTCCTCTTCACTGGCTTTTCTCCAGGGCTGGAGTCTTCCTCTTCATCATCGTCACCCTCTCAATGCTAATCTAATCTCTTCCACTGAACCTAGAACTGGAGGAGGCAACTTGCTTCAAGATCTTTGTTGTTATATTGCTTTAATTAAGAGAAGCATGTTGTCTAAGTGGTATCATGAGCATCAAGTGAATGATTTTCAGGTGCTTATGTAAAAAGCAGATCAGTGTGTTAGCTGTGAGTGCAGTGACTTTATAAGACAAAATGCTAGCTGTCTGGTCTGAGAGTAGGAAAGAGCAAATATTTGAGGATGTGGTTACAATGTTCAAGCATTGTGCAGCCAAAATGAATATACTAACAAAAACTAGTTAACTAGTCCTTAACTTTCTTAACTTCAATGAGACTCTGCTTTAAATTGATCTGCGTTGAGTATCAAGTTAGTTCATTAAAAAAAAAAAAAAAAATATATATATATATATATATAATATATATATATATATATATATATATATATATATATATATTAAATAAAGCATTAAATCTTATACTAAGCATTGCATTTTTAATATAATCATACGATAATAAGATGTTAAAATCTTTTTATTTAACATTTCTGTTCAACATTAAATATGACATATAAGACATATTCAGGACCTGTATTCATTCATTTAATGCTTAAAATGTTTAAAGATTAAAATATTTGTTTTAAAATAATCTAATCAAAAGAAATTGTGGTTAAATTTGCTTAAAACCAATTTATTGTATTTTCATGGATTACTGTATATGACAGTGGACATGAATGCTTGAATGGATCATAGTACTGAAATATTTGTTTCAATTTTGTCAAATATTGAAGATGAAAATCTTAAGCAAACATGTTTAACAGAAAGATATAATTTCCTTTAAAATACTGTACATACATACTGTACTTTACAAACATACACACACACACACACACACACACACATTTAAAAAAATATTTTTTGCTTATTTTGTATTGTTGTATTATTTTGCCCTATTGATGGGGGTCAGAAATATTAAGATATTAAGATAAAATATTAAGGCTTTTTTTTTCATGTGATTAAATTGCTATACAACAATTAATATACAGAATTGTGATAAGTAATTTTTTCTTCAGAACCTGTTGGTTTCGGCTGGGCATCGAGTCCAAAAGACGTCTGCAGCACTCTGCTGTACATCTCTCAGGCCATGCCTGCTTGATTTCTTCCTGAAGCTTGTGTACAGATGATGGTTTCTGATTGCTCCTTCCTTTGTCACCATCGTCCAACAGTTTTCTATTGGGTCTACTGTAGGTCTGGAGTTGACCCAGGCCATGACTCCAGAAGCTGAATACCGTTGTCACATAGCTACAGTATGTGTATGAACAGTATGAATGCAGATCGATTCTGTGCTTTCTGTTTCACCCAAATGTTAAGTCTGGTTCCTCTCAAGGTTTCTTTCTGTTGTCATCTCAGGGAGTTTTTCCTTGCCACTGTCGCCCTCGGCTTGCTCATCAGGGACTATCTAACCATTTTGATTGATACACATTCACATTCCATACAAACTTAAATAATTCTTTTGATTGTGTGAAGCTGCTTTGCGACAATGACAATTGTTAAAAGCACTAAACAAATGAAATTTAATGGAATTGAATTGAATAGCTGTTTTTTCACTAGTTTTTCAGTTAATTAGCGCAACTCTTCATCCAGGCAGGCTAGAACTAATTTGCGACATCATCTTTTCAAATTCTAATTTCATTTGTCACATACACAGTCATACACAGTATGATATGAAGTGAATGACTGTGCGACCGCATATGACCTAAAAATGCCATGTATTATACTGTAGTTTTCTGTGCACATGGCATACAGTAATACACAGCATATGTCTTCATATTCCTGGCCACCACTGTATGGATGATGTAACTGTTATCAATACTAAATGCACTTTTGTAAAAAAAAAAAAAAAAAAAAAAAAGAAGAAAAAGAGTGAGCTTTATTCATTATGTTTCTCACCATGTTAAATACATAATAATAACCATCATCATCATCATCATCATCATCATACTATGATCCCAGGATATTCCCACGCAGGACTGGCTTGATTCAAGAACAACAGTGAGAATCTTTATTTAACTGAGTGGTTTTGAATCAGATTGAGGCATTAAGCATCACATCATATCATCTGATAGATATGCAGCAGTGATTGCGGCAGTAAAGAGCAGCACTGTGTAGAGTTTCACCCCACTTTGTTTTTTTTTTAATGTTGTTTAAATGTAGGATATGTGCATGCTCTAAAGAACACACACTTTTAACACATTTTTATATAATTTATATGTGCATGCATTGTGAAGGGACTAAACCAATTTGAACGTAAGCTCCACACGACAATCATTTTCAACATTGTCATATACTGTAGTTTCTTTTTTTTTAAGTATTTATTGATGTGTTCTACTTTTATTTATTAAACAAAGTCAAATACATTTCTTTCATCTTTATAACTACATGTTGTTGGACATCTGTGAGACAAGTTCCTTTTCCAGCTAATGCCCAAAACCCAGCCACGGCATTGTTAGAACCAGTCCCAAGCCTGCATAAAAATAATACTGTTACATCAGGACGGGCAAAAAAGCCATAAAATCATACTGTATTTATTCTTACGACTAATAATATATATTATGATGCTTTAATTAATACCATCAAACTTCCATTTAGGTACTATATAATGCCTCCGTCAGCATGTTTGTGTGTGTGTGTGTGTGTGTGTGTGTGTGTGTGTGTGTGTGTGTGTGTGTGTGTGTGTGTGTGTGTGTGTGTGTGTGTGTGTGTGTGTG
>JAAGKR010000521.1:0-41827 GCA_011419295.1 Clarias macrocephalus | reverse complement strand
AAAATTTTTTAAGTTTTTCTTTTTTCTTTTTTGGTAACCTCATGACATTTTCATCGAAAGCTCCTTGGTACTTCTTAGTTGCACTAACCAAAAGAAATTTCTAACAAGACCTTGGATTAAAACATTCAACATGGAAGCAATTATTTTTTAAGAAAAAACTTAAAAAAAAAAAAAAAATATATATATATATATATATATATATATATATATATATATATATATACTTTTTTGGATTAGTTGCTATGAACAGCCAGCTAATGAAACTGCTAGACAAGCTGCTAGCAAAAAACTTTTAATTCGCCCGTTTACCATGCTTTTTGGCAACAAGCCAATTATTTTTTATTATTATTATTATTATTATTTATTTTATTTTTTTTATTATTATTTATTTTTATTTTTTATTATTTATTATTATTTTTTTTATTAATTAATTTAATATTATAATTTTATTTTATTTTATTTTATTTTATTTTATTTTATTTTATTTATTTATTTATTTATTTATTTTTACTAATGTTAGTTATTTTGTTTCGGTATAAGGTCCGTCCATGTGCTATTAGGCACATATGGTACCAAATATTTCACTCCCTGGAGAGGTAACTGTCATTTCAGAGGCAGTGACTTACTTGATGCTCAATCGTATCTGAGTGGTTAAGAGTGAAGGATGTTCCTCAGTTGCCCATCAGAGGCAGGGTGTTGGGGTTCGGACCAGCACCTTAACCACCGAGCTACTTCTGCTCCCCATTACTTTTGTACTGTTGTATAAAAGAAACAAAATGCATGATTATACACTCCCTGCTGCTTTCAGTCAATGAGGACACATTGAATTTTTATATAAAGTTCAGCTAACTGATTAATTTCTCTTTGTACTACCATGTGACTGACAGAAGCCTGATTTTTTTTCATCACTAACATGAATAGTTGAATTTTTAAAAGTTCCTTAATTGTTGTAGAAGAACACAGCTTTATCACTTCCTGCACACTTCCTTAAACATATACGGGATTCTACTTCAAGTTAAGGTAGGCCAAAACCCCAAACATGTCATTAGAGCATTCGTCAATTGATCAGACACGGCTTCAAACAGAGAACGCTTATTATTTTTCAAACACTCTGCCCATCCAGGCATAAACGGCCATGGCAACGAAGCCTCATTTAAACACAATATTCATAAAGGTTATTAAATATAATGATGCTGTCTAGTTAATGATTAGTGCTCATTAAATTGTCCTTCAAGAGATTTATTTTCAGCTCTTATTAGTTCCTGACGGACTCGTCACGGCTCAGGGAACAGATGCGAGCTGTTTAATTATTTTATGTGGTTTGCTGAGAACTCTGATGAGTCCAATGAAACGACAGCTGAAGAGAGTATGCTGAGAAACCTAGGCCACTTTAAAGTCTGTAAGAAGTATGGAATAAAACATAAAGTTATGTACTGTTATAATTAACGCTTGGTTGCATGATATACTGTAGTAAATCGCTTGTACTGGAGACTCCTTCCATGAAGGTTAAATAGTATATCCTGTACAATACTGTACTGTGCACAGCACATGCAAATTAGTGAAAGTCAATATTTGGTGTGATGATGCTTTGAGGAGCCTTTAGTGTCAGGTACAATTTGTGCAGTTTTAAACGGAAATTAGCTACTAAAGTTTTACTGAGCATCCTGTAGAACCACCCACAGTGTTTGTCTAAACTTTTCAGAAAAAAAAAGGTTTGAAAATCAGTAATGTTCTTGTACGTGTCTCATACTTGTAATGAATAATAACGTCTAAAAATAAAATAAGAAATAATAAAGTTTGTACTATAAAACAGTGTTTAAGACTTTTCCACAGTAATGTATTTTTTAAATGTGCCATATTGTCACATTTGTCGTTTGTCTTTTTTTCATTTTCAAGTTGGTTGTCTTTTCGATGAAAATAATCAGTATTTCTGCCCAGTTTCTAAAAATATGACAGGCAATCGGAATTAAAAGGATTACAGTTTCAAGCCATAATTTATAAAGGATTCATGTTTCAATTCTATGACAGATCTTTGAGATCTTGTGACCATTTCTGCATTTTTGTGCTGTTAAAAGATGAATATCCAACAGGTTTTACGGCTGAAATATGGCGGAATACATGATCGACAAGCCATCGATCTTCACAAGAGTAACAGAAACACCAGATGCAAAATAGACACAAACTGAAGGTTATTAGAACATGATGACGTTTGTGTGTCCTAGAATGTTAAAGTGTCCAGTCGTCTGTGTGTGAATCCTTGGAATGTTTGGTTTAAAAAATAAAAATTAAAAAAAACGTTCTAGGAACATTTCAGATAACATTCTCTGAAGGTTTGAATGATGCTGAACTATATTTGTAGGTACTGAGGATGTTGTTAAATTCAACTCAATTAATTTGATTTATATAGTGATTTTTAACAACAGTCATCGTCACAAAGCAGCTTTACAGGATCAAAAGAAAATATGGAAGAAAATATGAACAATTCAGAATTGTCAAATTGTCCCTGACGAAAAAGCCGAGGGGGACGGTGGAGTCTCCCTGAGACGGCAACAGGAAAGGAACCAGACTCAACAGGGAAGCCATCAGGGTAGAAAGTTTTCTCAGTATGCCGGAGCCATGATCGAACTGCTTGACGTCATGTCCTGGCTTCCCAGGAACTCCTATAAGACCCCAAACATGTGGGAATGGCTTGGAGCGAGGTCAGGACTGTACGGGGATGTGGCAATAATTCCAGCCAAGTTCCTGCAAAACGCAACTGTTGTTTGTGAATGATTGTATGTACAGTTCACACAGACAGATGCATCTTTAAAAAAAATGCAACACTTAAATGTTTCACTGTGAAAAATAGTCTTGTGCTTGAAGTCTTCGGAAAATGTCAATCATTTTTTGCCTTCATTCACAAGATAGTTTGACCTGAATGCCTCTTGCATAAAATAAATAAATAAATAAATTAATTAATTAATTAATAAAGATGGGTTTGTATGCATTCTTTAAAATAGTCAGTAAATTATATAAAAATTATTTTAAAAATTATAATTTTTATATAATGATTTCAAATATATAAAATAAAAAATAAATAAAAAGAACCTATTTTTTCTTAGACTAAAGCTAATTTAGTTTTAGTTTTAATTCTAATTTTTCTAATAATTAAAATCATACTTATTTTATATTTCTCTATTTATCTGTTTTGGGGTGCCAATAATTCTTATTAAAGTCTGAACTTTGTTTTCTTGCTCATGTAAAAAATTGTGTGACTTGAGTTTTATGACACATTTTTGATAGGTCTAGTTTAATATGACTAGTTAGTAATTCCCCTCAGGTTCCTCTTTGTTCGAGCATTATGCTAAGTGCTAATGCATGTTAATGTGTTTTTCATTAACCGGGCTCCTGAAGCCCTGGCCCGCCGGTGGGCGTCACATAGCCCGTCTCTGAGTCGAGCAGGGGAGGATGGAAAAAGTTTCTGGTGCCATTTTGTTTGGCGCGACTCTGTAATTAAGCTGCCAGCAGCGGCGCATTAACGCCGCATTAGGCAGTGCAGGGCCGAGTTGAGGATGGAGGTACAAACAACAAGGGACAGTACTGGCCATCACGTCTGCAACACGCTGACCTCCATTACACACACACACACACACTTTCAAACACATACACACACACACACACACACACACACACACACACACTCACTTTACAACTCATCAACATGTCCGCCAACTTAGCATAGCCCATAATTAATAAACACACATCATCTACCGTTCATTTTTGCCAAACAAAACTTTTTAAATGAAGTCTTCCTAGATGATTCCACACATCAAGTTTACTTTATTATCTGAAATATACGAAAATGATTGTCTATTTAAAAAATATTTGAAAATGTAATGCTTTAGTTTTTCCACCAAAGCTAAAAAAAAATGTATCACTCAAACTCATTCCTCTATATATCTATTGTATATCAATCCTCAGCCAGTCTTTAGCAGTGTTTTCAAGCATTTTTTTTTTTTTTTTTTTTATCTTGATCAAATTTTATTGTCACAGAAAAGCTGGAAAACCAAACTTTTTTTAAACCTTGAAATATCAAATGCATTAAATAAGACAAGGACATGAATTAACATATTGAGGCCATAATTCATCAATACAACGGAGGTTTGAGTCCAGCTATGACTTGTTATGATGAACTTGTTCTTGTGAATGAAGGCGTAAAGCTGATTGACATTTACAGAAGACTCGCAGCGCAGTACAGTGATGAGACTCTTAGCCGCACTAAAATATTTGAATGGTGCAAACGTTTTAAGGAAGGCTGTACATCCGTGAATGACGATCCCGGCATTAGAGAAAACGCATCTGTCTGTGGGAACTGTACACACACTCCGGGGACTGTACACACACTCCGGGGACTGTACACACACTCCGGGGACTGTACATCCACAAACACCTCTTGCACAGAACAGATACTCGACTCAATTTTTTTTTCTTGCCTTGGGAATGATGTCATATCAGGTGAGAAATGTTAAAGTGTCCAAAAATATTTATGGACAAAATTGAAAAAAGTAGTAAATAAAATGTCTGTATATAATATATACACAAACACACACAGACACACACACACACACACACACACACACACACACACACACACTGAAGACTCACATGGACAAAAATGATCAGAAAATGAATTGTGTAATAGGTAACTTTTAAGAAATTATTCTCATAAAGTAATTTTAATCGACATAATATATTTCACCTGAATTGATTCTCAATCGCTTGCTCAGTATTTAGCTAGACATGATTTATCCCAACTAGCATTTACAATACTCGATCAGATACTAGATTAAATACTAGACTATTTTTATTCCGTTTTTTATTATACCAGGAGAATGGAGACTCCACTACGGTCTCTCCGTATTCCTTGTCCTCTTCTTGCAGTGTGACGGTTCACGGCTCGTTCCTGTCGTCACCTCACTCCGGATAGCTCTCGTGTCAGAAACAATCTGGTGCTGATGTGTCGGTCTTGGGCCGTGCGGCCGCTCCGGTGCCTCTCCGACCTCCGGTGCTCGGTCCTGACCTGCCACATGCTGTTTGGACACACACCACTACCTGTGCATATGTGCATGCATGTGTGTGTGTGTGTGTGTGTGTGTGTGTGTGTGTGTGTGTGTGTGTGTGTGTGTGTGTGTGTGTGTGTGTGTGTGAAGGAAAGCTCTGTAGGCTGTTTGTACGGTAATTAGACAGTGGTGATGAGGAAGCAGCGTTAATGTGAACAGACAGGAGTTTTTACACTTGAAAAGGGAATTTCACAGAAACACACACACACACAGGTGGGAGCGAACATATATACACTAGACACTAGAGTTGAAGCTCACTGTTCAAATAATTTATAAATTTTTTTATATTCTACATATTTCACAATTACATCATGAAATGATCGAGATTTTTCTATTAAAATCTGACGTTCTGAAAATGCTGCTCTGTTGGTCATGTAGAGCACTATATAGATTAATAACATCATGATTTACCCTAAGTAGTGAGCATCTTCAGTGAATCAGTATCATTTCTAGTATAACTACTACAGTATCACTACTAGTACAACCATGGTAGAACCTCCACATACCCTCATTTTGGGCAATTTGGGAATGCCAGACTAATCTGCATGTCTTTTCACTGTGACTGACTTGTGGGAATCGAACTCAGACCCTGGAGGTGCAAAGCAACGGTGCTATATAGTAGTAGCTTCTAAAATACTGTGTTTATGTTTTGTGCAGCTGTAGAGTCCATCTGAGTTGGAAGCCAATGTGAGGAATAAAACAGTGTGTGTGTGTGTGTGTGTGTGTGTGTGTGTGTGTGTGTGTGTGTGTGTGTGTGTGTGTGTGTGTGTGTGTGTGTGTGTGTGTGAGAGAGAGAGAGAGAGAGAGAGAGAGAGACAGAGAAACAGAACATGTGGCAAAGTCATCTCATTCATCGCTAAGGTGATCACACACACTTATACGTTCAGAAAAATATGAAGCACATGCACCACAGATTTGGTATGCAGTTATTTTGCATGTGTGTGTGTGTGTGTGTGTGTGTGTGTGTGTGTGCTTGCAGGTGAGAAGCACAGCTCCTTCTTTGCATAAGCACTAATGACTGCAACCCGAGCAAATGGAGTCGGTTAGCCTAGCGTAGCGCTAATCATCTCAGCAGGAAGTCCTGTCATTCTGCATGTGTTCAGCATCGGCCCATTTAAACATCAGGCCCTGATGGGCCGCCCCACCCCACAGTCAGCCCTAGAGAGAGAGAGAGAGCGAGGGAGAGGAAGAGGTGCTGGTGGTGATCTGATGAGACAAAATTACCTTTTAATTAGCCGACTCTTTAGACTCTCATAATTGTTTTGGTCACACAACAAACGCCGAGGCCTGTAATTTCCAAAAAGCTATTTTTGGGATGAAAAGGTCTAAGCGGTACGTGAAAGGAAAGGAGAGCGGGGGTGTTTGGGGAAATGAGGTGGTGAAATGGAGGGCAATCGTGGTGAATATTTCGCTATTAGTTGAGTGTTTACAGGAAGAAGAAAAAAAAAGTTGTTTAAGTGCAAATCACAGCAGCTGAAGCTAGAGCTGATGGAGGTTAAATAATATTTGTGTGTGATCACCGTGTAAAAAAAAAGAGCCCAGGATTATCAGGTGCACAGATCAGAAAAATAAATCTATTCATTTCCGAGGTGTGAAAAAGCTAACGACTGTTAAACATGAAAGAGAAATCTGAAATAGAAGAACGAGAGCGAGCAGTGAAGATAGACTTTCCGGTGGGATTTAATCTCACAACCTTGTGATCAGTACATTTTTCTTACACACGGATAACATACGGAAATATATGAAGAGATATAATGGGTGTTCAAGTCAAACCGGGACTTGTGAGTTAAGGCATAAAACCGGTTGTCAAAGAGACGCCACTGCACATTACAAGAAATGATTCCTCATCAGCCGCATCCCCTGTACAGGCCCGACCTGGCTCCATGCCATTTACACATGTTTGAGGCACTTAAGGAGTTCCTGGAAGGCCAGCGTTCCAGATGTGAAGCAGGCATTCCGAACAAAACTTTCTACCTTGATGGTATCTACTGTAAGCGCTATTGAAACACTAGTATAAGTGCATTAGTGTATTAGGGGATTATATAGTGAAATAAAGAAGGTTCTTACTCTCATAACTGTGTTCTGCTATTCTGCACAAGCAAAAGTCCCAGTTTGACTTGAACGCTCAATGCTGTTATTATAGAAATGACAATATAATGGAACGAGCGCTCTAATATCTCTATAAGTCTGTGCCGTTGGACCCGGTGTCAGAGCCTTATAGAAAATGAATCCTGACCAATCAGATTCAAGAATTCAGTAGAAAGATATACTGTATTAATGAAGAAGAAAATGTGAAGATTTTTTAAATTAACAATTAATAGCCAGATGTACATGCATGTGTTTGTGTAGGTTAATGCAAAGAATAACGCAAGCTTCGATCTGAAGGAAATCTAAAGCACACGCAGAGTAGATCAGCGATGTCGCCGCAGGACGCTTGATTGACAGCTGACCTCCTGCTGTCTAGAAGCTCCATCGAAGTGACCTTTCGCCTCTTGTCATATTAGCTCCATTTTGCCCTCTCATCACGGAATTATTTAACATCTCTTCAATACGATATAAATAATTTTCCTTATGAATTGTCTTCATTTTTATACTTTTTTTTTTTTTTTTAGGTAAGATTTTCCAACACACAGCTGTTTATTATGAAAAGAGTTTCAGTATACTGAAGTCAAACAACCATGCTGCTATCGTATTATTCAAAGTAAAATCTTCAGGTTTGATACATAATGCAGAAGACTATGTACACTGTGATATTGAGAAAGGCTGCGAGGTTGAACTGCATTCTTGTTTAAAAGCTTTCAAAGGCCCGAGAAATGAAAATGACGGAGCGTTGTCTCCCCCTAGTGGTCGCTCTCCGTTACAGCACATATAGTTATAAAAATAATAAAACAGTAAACATTAACGTAAAAATATATATATATATGTCTATATATTAAAAAATACACTCACAGTGGTGCGATTGGTACATGATATCCAAGTGCTATTACGGACACCCAAACTAAACAGCTAATGATTGGAAATCTGTTTTTTTTTTTCAGTAGCCTTCATGCTATCCTGTTAGCCTCCATGCTATCCCCATATTCCTGTTTTTAGCTGACAGAATTGAGACCCTGATGTCCTCACATTTGACATTTTGTATGTCCTGAGATGCTTTTGGACAGTGATGGTTCAGTGGTACGTGTCTCGTCCCAATGCCGGACCCGAGAGCAGAAAAAAAAAAAGTTGTGCCAAGTTGTTTGGGGATTGGATGATCTCCTGTAGTGACTCCTCGATGGGAGCAGCTGAAAGACCAACAGCATGTTCTAAGATAGTGTCACTGTGGCTTAGTGGTTAGCACTAAGCCACAGTGGAGCCACACTGTGCCACACTGTGGAGTCACATTGCACCTCCAGGGTCCGGGTTCTATTCCCACCTGGGGGTCTGCGTGCATGGAGCTTGCATGTTCTCGCTGTGCTTGGTGGGTTTCCTCTGGTTTCCTCCCACAGTCCAAAGACATGCAGATTAGGACCAAATTGCCAATAGCGTGTGAATGTTTGTGTGAATGCTGACTGGAGGTCCCACCATGGTTATAAAATTCAAGATTTAACTTTATCAATCCCAGAGGGGAATGAATACACTGGTAATCAGCATTGGCCTACACGGTCCCTAGTTGGACTACAGAGGTTCCAAGAAGGATGGATGGCTATTCTTGGATACTTTTCTGCTCACATGGATTTTAAAGAATGCCTATATATATATTTCCCATGAGCTCAGACCATCTCTGATCTCTGTCATCAACAAGGCTGCAGACACAGCAGAGTGTTTTATGTTTTTTGCACCATTCTGTGTAGCCTCTAGCAACTACAGTGTTTGAAGAAATACTTAAACCAGCACATCTGGCACTAAAAACAATGCCATGGTTAAAGAAACAGAAATGACATGCTGTAAGGTTTTATAGTTTGATAAAGACTCCCTTTATTGCGTCACTTCCTGACTCCTTATGTGATAACATTTAATATATTAATTCAGATGAATTTACATCTAAACAGCTTGTGTCTGCGGAAACCCTTTTTTTCCCCTATGTTACACCATGCAGATCATTCACGTGTATGTTTTTGTCCATCTCTCCCGGTTGTTCGGGCTCAGCCGGTAAGTGTATCGAGGTGCAATGGACACAACAAGCAATAATTCTTCTTCTTTTAATTCTCAGACACTTTTTTTTTAACCTAAAGCATGCATTTATTTTATTTATTTTTTTATCATTTTGATGTTGGTTGTGAAGATTATCTGAAGGTCATAACCCGTATCTGCCAGATTTGTTGCATAGTTGCCACGTGACCGGCTGTGGATAACTGCAAAAACGAGCAGGTGTTCCTATTAAACTGGACAGTGAGTGTACGTATGTCTCACTAGACACATTAAAAGTGCTCTTGTGCAGTCATTTGATGAAACCGCACACTTTTGTGTTGAAGCACAACACGACCCGAATACAAAAGTAAACACTTATATAAGGCTAAAGGAACACTTATCATTCATTAGCTTAGTTCGGCTAGACGACGCTGCTCTCTGTTTCTGCTACACTTTTCCTTTTTTTTTTCTCGCCCAATCCAATCAGCGATTTGAAGTTTTGCCAACAACGATCTCAGCGAGCATGAAATTCACTCCTGTGCTTTTATTTCACTCAGACACACTTCCAGTAGTTTAACTTGAAGGCTTTCAGGACAGCAGAACATCGCTCCTCGCTGATTAGTCCAAGCGCTCTTTACAGACGACTCAGCATGATTAGATCCGTCCGATCCCTCGTTCTATCTGCCGCAATTTATTCAGCACATTGAACACAGTCCTGTTCGAGCTGAACACTTCCGAGACTTCGTTCTCTGCGGCTTCCTCACACTAATTTCCCGCCTGACCCGCAATCTCGCTAAACCACCGTCAGGGAGAGTCAGGCCTGAAATTGGAAACTCTTGATGCAGGAATATCACTCCTAGCTGATAATTATGTTACTTCAGAATTTTTTTTTAATGTATTTATTTATTTATTTATTTATCTTTACAGGATTTTTTTATTCCTTCAATCAGAACAATTACCAAAAACAATCGGTTCCTCGACTCCAGGCATTCGGGAATCATGAGTTGACTCTGAAGCTTTGGATTCGATTGTACTAACCAAGCCTGATATAGCGTGTGTTAGCACTTCATGCGTTTAATCACTAAGTAACCAAACCTCCGATGTGTGCTATCATCTGAAATGTTAGCTAATTGATGCTGGCTTGTCTGGTTGTTGTCTAGACAATAGTGACTGTTCCACTGGCCATATTGAAATTGACTTGCTTTGAAAACCGGTTGCGCTACAGCCTCCTGAGACCTGGACTACTGTTATATATACATTGCATTTTTTTTCCC
Source organism: Clarias macrocephalus (assembly GCA_011419295.1). Classification (NCBI taxonomy): domain Eukaryota; kingdom Metazoa; phylum Chordata; class Actinopteri; order Siluriformes; family Clariidae; genus Clarias; species Clarias macrocephalus. The sequence continues at coordinate 31,347 of JAAGKR010000521.1, read as the reverse complement.
TTATTTTTTCTCTTTATTTGTCTGACAAAAGACTATCATGAGATGGTCCTCATATGAGGATCGTAGAAGGAACAATGTGCATCAACATTCATGGAAATTTGTACTCACCCTGGACATTTCTGGACATTTCTATTTCATTTCATTTTGCACACTTTTGCACATTTCTCCATATTTTTCATATTTTTACAGCCATTACTGTATATTTGTACAGCTATTGTATGAAATATTTTTTATATTCTATATTTTACATTTTGTTGTTCTATTGTTCTCTGCAGCTAAGTTTTTCTATATTTTATTCTTATTCTTATTCCATTCCCTAATGTATTTCTTATTGATCATTTAGTTTTTAAGGTTACAAGCGGTCGTATAAGCATTTAGGATAGAATTTAGGATATATAGACAATGTAATAATACAATTTGTAACAATTAAATTGTCCTGTGTTCATTTAGAAACACATAAATTGTATACGTATGTTAATATTCAAGGTTCATTCAAACCAAACTCAGACTTGCGATGAAATTTCTGGTGAACGTTTTAAAGAAAGCCAGCCGTCCGTGAATAACGATCGTGTCTGAGGTGGCTCGGAGCTCACTGCAGTCGTTCCCGTGAACATTCAGCAAGTGGAAAGTCTGATCCTTGAAAATCTACTTGAAAAAGAGACGCATCTGTCTATGGGAACAGTACACACAATCATTCACCAACAACACTTGCATGTTACAGGAACTCAGCTACAGGAGTTACAGAAGTCGGAGCAACTCAAACTCGGAGTTACAGAAACAGAAACTTGGCGGGGAGTTATTATTTAATCCTCCGTACAGTCCTGACCTCACTCCAAGCCATTTCCACATGTTTGATCCATTAAAGGAGTTCCTGGGAGGCCAGTGTTTCAGATGTGAAGACCTGATTACTCTGCACTTTCATTAATCATAAGTATGTATGTATGTATGGTATGTAAACATGGTTTATAGTTAAGGGTCAAGTCAAGTCAAGTAGGCTTTTATTGTCATATACAGTTGAACCCTGTATACAGGATTAAGGGGTATAGATGATGAGTGAATGAGTGAAAAAAAAAAGGAAGGGGAGGAGATTTTAAAAGATCTGTGGGTCATTTAAAAAGACTAGAAGTGTACTGAAAACAGAAAACATTGTTGATTTTGATTTCTGTAGGTTTAAAGGTTAGTGCAGAATTTTATGAATATGATTTTATTATCCATTTTGTTAATATTATGAAAACAACATTTCCAAATCACAACACTAAACATAAGATATATAATACATATATACAGTATATATAGTTTCCTGAGCATCATGAGGAAATCCAGAAATAATCTCATCTGTTTTAATTGATTTATTCAAGTGTTTGTTCTTAACATGGTTTGAGATTGTATTGCATTATTGTCTCCATATGACTTTAATTAAAATCTGCATCAAATACAAAATATATAGTGAGTAAATAATATGAGAATAAGAGTATGACATCTAGTAAAAATATGAAATTTAAAAATGCATGTACAGTACTTCTAATTATTATTATTATTATTATTATTATTATTATTATTATGCAAGCAAATAATAGTATATAATGTAAATATAATGTTAATGTTACCTGATTAAAGACGGTATATTATAAAATCATCATTTGATTGATTGACATTAAATGTGCATTCATTTACTGTTGTTTTACTTCCTTTGGGACTCAAGGAGGTGAGAATTAAATAGTTAAAGAAAAATAAACTTCATTAAATTTGACTGGACATGAGAAAAAAAAACATATTTAATTAGAAATGTTTTGTTTAAATTATTTACAGTTTAAGTTTGTTTGAAATGGAACTTGGTGTTACCTTTTAACACCACAAGGGGGAGCTAAACACTCAGCGTTCTCTTCTCACTTACAACAACTTGTTAAGAATGTTATCCTGGTCAGGGCAGCATTAGATCCTGAGCCTGTTCTGGGAAAATTGGGTGTGAGACGAGAATGGTTAAGACAAATAACAGAAAAAGACGGGAAAATACCCGGAGCAAACCCATGCAGACACTGGGAAAACATGAAACTTAATTTAGGCAGAAAGATGTAAACATTTGTATTTTAAAATGAAGTAAACATGTGAATTACACTCATGCTCAGTCCTTTCGGTGGTAAAATGGTGTAATCACGGCCTGTATTTGCACATTGGATCCAAATTGACTCTTAAGTTTTGTGATGTCAAATAATATCATTTATGATGTCATGGGGCGATGGTGGCTCAGTGTGTTAAGACTCTGCATTACTGATCAGAAGGTCAATGTTTGGAGCTCCAGCTCCAGGGTTGCCCGACACTGGCAACCCAGTGTCGGGCCCTCGAGCAAGGCCCTTGACCCTGTCTGCTCCAGGGGCGCCGTATAATGGCTGATCTTGTGCTCTGACCCTCTCGAACTTACAAAGCTGGAATATGCAAAAAATAAAGAGATTCACTGTGCAGTAATGGATACTGTATGTGACCAATAATGGCTGAACATAATAAGGTTTTGAATGGTCAGGCCAAGGTCTGGTTTATGTACCACTACTTTATGTACTACCAATAGTAATAATAATAATAATAATAAACAAATTATTCAGATATGCTGTGTTCATTTTCATTTACAAATTACATGCATTTGCCTTACAAGTGTCTAGAGCTTGAACCATTTTTTTATTTATTTTATTTTATTTTTTTACAGATATTCTCTTTTAAATAAAAATGCATTATGTAGGCATGCTTTACAGTCTAGTGCAAAAATCCCGTTTCTATCCTTGTGCAAATGAGGTAAAGCCCCCTAAATAAACCTCCAATGACTTAAGCTATGTATTTTTAAAATGAAACATGAATCATGATTCGATGCCCTTTATTAATAAGGTAAGTAATAATACGGATTAAGGTGGCTGAAAGCTGGGATTCTGTACCTTTACAACTAAATCAAAATGTATTAATGAGTAGTTATTTAAGGAATTTTCAAGACAGCCAATCAAAAAACAGTGTATCAAAAAGATGCAGAATGTACTGAATAAAATAATATACAGTGATGCTCAGTGATGCACAAAAGCAAGAGATTGAAGTTATCATATAAACATCTGAGATTGTGTTCAATGTAATGGCAGAAAGAGGCGGTCTGCGTCTCTCTCTCTCTCTCTCTCTCTCTCTTTCTCTCTCGCAAGCAAAAAGGAGAGTAAGTGCTTGTATGGCAAAGTGCCACAATGACAAATCAAAACCAGACAACTGACATTTCATCTGAATGAAAATGTCACTGAACAAAGCCTGGTGCTTTAATTGTCCTCCAAAATGGCTCAAAGGGGGGGAAAAAAATGCCTAATGGATCAACCGTAACTTTTCAATATCTGATCCCGTGATGCTCAGCATTAAGTCATTGTTGGGTCTGGACTTCAAGCGCTTAAAATCCACAAAGCAGAATCCCTCCATCAGCTCGATAGCCTGAGCCAAAGCTAGCCTTGATTTATAAGCCAGAAAGATAGGAGGAGGGCCGTGGAATGTTTGCAGCTTCGCATTTGGCTCGGATTGATGTTTCAGCTTTTCCAACAAATATTAAAGCACTCTCGTTGAAACTCAATGTCATGTTGCATAGATTAATTTCCTAAAACCCACTAAATGTAATCTAGACGTAAGGGCTCGGTACCTGCACCAATCCAGAATCAAACAGTATTTCATTAAGGTATGAAATGTACAGAATACTAAGGTGTACCCACTATTGAAGTTGATGAAATTACTGACGTGTATGGAATAATGAATAAAGGAAAATATTGAAAGTGGACAGAATACTGGAGTGTATAAAATATTGAAATATGCAGGATACTGTAGCCTATGGAGCAATAAAGCCTACGGAATACTAACACGCATAAACAGCTCAAGTATACAAAGTACAGAATGTTAATGCTTATGTTTTGCCAAAATTAAGAAAGTACTAAAGTGTATGTATACTGACGGAACTTTATTGCACACTGGAATGTATAGAATACTAACGTTTAGAGAAAAGTGAGGTATACAGAGTACTGATGTGGGGGGCAGTACTGAATTTTATAAAATACTGACTGTACAGAATACGGAAGTGTGTGAAATACTGAATTTTATTGAATGTAAAAAAAAAAAAAGTGTAAAGAATACTGAAACTGAAGATTTCAGACATACAGACACAAAGTGTGCAAATTGCCAAAGTGCACAGATTACTAAGCTCCATACTGAAGTTTATGGACTTATACTAAATACTAAAGACAATACTAACGTGTACAAATTACTGACATTTATGCAATCTGTAAGTTTATGGAATTCTGAAGGTATGGCATTGGTGGCTCAGTGGTAGGTTTCTCGCGTGTGCGTGTGAATGTTGACCGGAGATTCTACCATGGTTGTATAAAAATGGGAATAAATACAGTGGTCACCATTGGCCTCAACGGTCCCTGGTTGGACTACAGATGTTCCTAGGTGGATGGATGTGCATGAAATCCTGAGGATTATGGACTACTGAATTGTAAAGACATACTGAAGTGTGTAAAAAAAAAAAAAACAGTTCACACAGTACGGAAGTGTACAGATTACTGATGTTTGTGGACTGTATAAGTGTATGGATTCCTGTAGTGTACAGAGAACTAAAGTTTAGGGAATACTGAAATGTATGGAATACTAAAATATAACGACATACTAAAGCAAACAAAATACTGACATTTATGAACTACTGAAATGCACTGCGGTGTACAGAATACTGATGTGAGCAATACTGAAATTACTGACGAAGTGAAAATACTGAGCTCCACAGTGGTGTAGTGGTTAGCACTGTCGCCTTGCACCTCAAGGGTCTGGGTTCAAATCCCGGCCCAGTTCGCTTCCCGTCTCTGTGTGCATGGAGTTTGCATGTTGGTGGGTTTCCTCCTGGTACTCTGGTTTCCTCCCACAGTCCAAAGACATGCATATTAGGCCAATTGGCATCCCCGTAGTGTGTGTGTGCCCTAAGCCTCCTGTGACACTGAATACAGGATAAAGCGGTATAGACGATGAGTGAGTGAGTGAAAATACTGACATTTATGGAATATTGAAATTGCTGGACAGCTGAAAATGAGGAAATGATTACGTGTTTATGGAAAATATTGACGTTTAACGAATACTGAAGTGTACTGAAATAGCAAAGTGTGTGGAATACTGATGTTTAGGGAATACTGGGATGTGCGAGAATACTGAATTGTGTGGAATACTGATGTTTCGTTAATATTGAGGTGTATAGAATAGCAAAGTTTATGGAATACCAAAGTTTAGCGAATACTGACATGTACAAAATATTGAAATGTGTGAAATGTTGCCAAGGTGTGTGAAATACTGACTTGTGTGGAACACTGATGTTTAGGAAATACTGTACTGAATTAGCAACGTGTGTGGAATATGGAAGGGTAAAGAATACTGAAGTTGGCTGGGATACTGACATATACTGTACGGACTACTAAAATTTAGGGAAAACTGCAGTTTATGGAATCCATAAATGTACAGAATACTGAAGTGCACAGATTAGTGATGTTTGTGACGTATGTGGAAGTTATAGGGACACTAAGATGTACAAAATACCAAAGTGTGTGGAATACTAAAGTTATAGTACTAATAGTGAATATTGACGTGTATACAATACTACAGTATGTGGAATGCTGGTGTTTAGGGAATACTGAGGTGTATGGAATACCAAATACTAAAGTTTACAAAATGTGTGTGAAATATTGATGTTGAGGGAGTACTGAGGTGTATTAAAATAGCAAAGTGTGCGGAATACTGAAGAGCAAAGCATACTGACGTTGTGTGGAATACTGACGTTTATGGACTACTAAAAGTGAGACAATACTGCAGTTTATGGAATCCATAAGTGTACAGAATACTGAAGTGTAGAGAATAGTGATGTCTGTGGAATACCTGAGGGTCTGGACAACTGAAGAGTACAGAATACAAATGTTTAGGGAATACTTACGTTTATGGAATACTGAAATTCAGGGAATATTGAAGTGTGCGGAATAATGACGTTTTCTGACATACAGATATGAAGCATGTGACGTTAATGATAATAATAATAATAATAATAATAATAATAATAATAATAATGTTTAACATGTTTTACATGTACTTTCATAGCTATTCCACAGCTTGAAGGTGTGTTTTGTCCCATGGCTTCTAGGTCTGATAGCTTTCCTACTATCCTATTAATCATCCACAGGGCTTCTGTTAATAAACAATCCAGAATTATTGGGTTATTTTGTTTGGAAGAATGTGAATTTAGCATCTGTAGCAGTTGAGAGAGTTATACTCCGTCCATTGCTCATGAGAATAAAAGTTAGAATGAGACAGGGGGAAGAGAACGTTACAGAGAGACGTTTCAGCTCTATCCGAAACCGAGGCCATACAGTAAAAAGGTATCCGTTCAATATTCATTCAACAGAAACAACAGAAAACACCTGGGCTGTAGCTAATGCTAGCTCTCTACAATCTCTAGTTACGAGCTCACAAATGAAAAAAGACAAAGTAATGTACAGTATGTAACAGCAAAGGCACATGGGTCATCAATTACCCTAAAAGGCAGCAGCATTGCACATCCAGATCGACATAAATCAGAGATAGCACGCTGGGCATGCGTCGATGTTCAGGAGCGTCCGGAGGAGCAATGTGGAAAGTCTTACTCCGCAAATGAAATCCAGGTGATACGAGCCGTGTGTTTAGTCTGAGATATTAGTCTGAGATATTAGTCTGAGATATTTGTTGCACATCGTACTCGTTGAGTTAGAACAACCTCCTATCATCCTGAACCTTGTGAAATATCAATCATGTGCTGTATGTGCTTTTAAATGCAGTGGATTGTTATTTATATATACGGAAAGTATTCACAGCACTTCACTTTTTCCACATTTTGCTAAGTTACAGCCTCATTTCAAAATGGATTCAATCCATTATTTTTCTTAAAGTACTATAAACAATACCACACAATGGCAACGGGAAAGAAGTTTGTTTGAAATCTTTGCAAAAAAAAAAAATTATAATCACATGTACATAAGTATTCACAGTCTTTGCCATGACCCTCAAAATTGATCTCAGGTGGATCCTCTTTCCACTGATCAGCCTTGAGCTGTTCCGACAACTAGATTGGAGTCCGCTTGTGGTACATTCAGTTGATTGGACATTATTTCAAAAGGAACGCACCTGACTATATAAGGTTCCGCAGTTAACAGTGGAAGTCAGATCACAATCCAAACCAAGGAATTGTCTGTACAGGATTGTATCGTGGCACAGATCTGGGGAAGGGTACAAATTTTTTTGTAGCATTAAAGGTCCAGATGAGCACAGTGGCCTCCATCATCTATAAATGGAAGAAGTTTGGAACCACCAGGACTCTTCCTAGAGAGAGCCGTCTGGCCAAAGTGAGCGATCAGGGGGAAGGGCCTGGGTCAGGGAGGGGACCAAGAACCTGATGGTTAGTCTGAAAGAGCTCCAGCGTTTCTCTCTGGAGACAGAAGAAAAAACATCTTGTAGCATCATACTCAAAAAATCTTGAGGCTGCAATTGGTGCCCAAGGTACTTCAACAACAACAAAAAAATGTTTCTCATGGTCTGAGAGTCCTTTAGGTGACTTTTGACAAACTCCAGGCGCCTGTCATGTGGCTTTTACTGAGGAGTGGCTTCCGTCTGGCCACTCTACCATACAGGCCTGATTGGTGGAGTGCTGCAGAGATGGTTGTTCTTCTAGAAGGTTCTCCTCTCTCCACAGAGAAACACTGGAGCTCGTTCAGAGTGACCATCGGGTTCTTGGTCACCTCCCTGACCAAGACCTTTCTCTCCCAGACGCTCGCTTTGGCCAGGTGGATCCAAACTCCTTTCATGTATGGATGACGGGGGCCACTGTGCTCATCTGGATCTTCAATGCTGCAGAAATTTTTCTGTACCCATCCCCAGATCTGTGCCACAATACAATCCTGTCTGTGAGGTCTGCAGACTGGTCCTTGGATTTCATGGCTTGGTTTGGGCTCTGACTTGCATTATTAACTGTGGGACCTTATATAGACAGGTGTGTGTCCATGATTGGATCATGTCCAATCAACTGAATTTACGACAAGTGGACTCCAATCGAGATCATTCTCAAGAATGATCAGTGGAAAGAGGATGCAACTGAGCTCAATTTTCAGTGTCATGGCAAAGACTTAAGTGAATACTTATGTACTTATGTGATTTTTTAGTTTTTTCATATTTAATAAATTTGCAAAGATTTCAAACAAACTTCTTTCACATTGTCATTATGGGGTATTATTTGTAGAATTTTTTATTATTATTTATTTTGAAATAAGGCTGTAACATAGCAAAATGTGAAAAAGCGCTGTGAATACTTTCTAAATGCACTTTCTATATATATATATATATATATATATATATATATATATATATATATATATATAATTTACTACATGAAAAAGAATTGAAGAATTTTGTTTGCGTGCAGATCCACAAGGCCGAGCGATGAATCACTGCAGCTAAGTGATCAAGCAAGTCTCCATCCGTCGCCATGGACACCCGGGGTCACGACCCCCGACGTCTCGCTCCTTGAGCTGACAAATTTCCCCACAATCAATAGCAGCTGTCAGGAGAACGCGAGAGGTCACGGTCGCGCGTGTCGACTGGGCAGATTAAATCCAGCCACTGATGGGTAATTAATGGACTTGATCAATCCGAGGTGATGCTAAACGCTGGCACCGTGACAAAAAACACACATAAATGTCTCCATCTACTTGAAGAAAAATCTTTAGGATTTCAAATGAACGGGAAGCGACGGATGAAGTGGCCAAATAATGTGGGCGTGAAGGAAATTGAAATTTTCTTTTTCCCTTGAATTATTCCAAAACTTATGTTTAATGTAGCTTAGAATTAAAAGACAAAAACTGCCTGGGTGACTTGTTTAACAGTTAGTAAAATTTCGGGAATATTGATTGTTTATGGAATCCATAAATGTACAGAATACTGAAGTGTACAGATTAGTGATGTTTGTGGAATACATGAGTGTCTGGACGACTCAGGTGTGCCGAATACTAACATTTAAGAAATACTTACGTTTATGGAATACTGAAATTCAGGAAATATTGAAGTGTGCAGAATACTGAAGTTTATAGAATGCGTAAACTGAAGTGTAAAGAATAACGACGATTAACAACATGTGGAATCCGTTAAATTACTAGTATGTGTACGTTCATAGCTACTCCATAGCTAGCAGGTGTGTTTGTCTCCTTATTAATATACTCACGGCTCCCAGGTCTAAAAGCTTTCCTTCTATTTTATTAATCATCCTTAAAGATTTTAAATGTTTAGGATTAAAAATGAACGACAACCGATGGACGCATGGAGCAAAAAATGTCAACATGAATAAAAAAAATTTTTTTTTCCACCTTTTCAATTATTCCAAAAGTAAAAATATAAAATTTAAGGACAAATCCACACTGAGTGGCTTGTTTATTTTTTTTTTATAATTAATAAATTATAAAGATTGATATTATGATGATTTTCGTTTAACTATTTCCAGCATTAAACCACAAAAACGCTTAACTCTCCTGTCGGGAAGTGGGATTTAGCCTTCAATCCTGTCACCGATACCTTCTGCTCAAGTTCGATCAAACTTTACTGCGGTGATAGGAAGCACGTAGTTAGCCTTAGCTCTAAGATAGCAAGTTAGCCTAGACAGGCAAAAAACATGTCTGGAATGGGGAAATCCTCCCTGTAGCTTTAGCCTGACTCCACGATACTACAATCATTAGTTATACATCAACCAACCAACCGTGTACCACTCAACGAGGTGGGTCATCAGAGCTGCATCGTAGCAAAACGTCCATACACACATTCCGCTGTAGTCTACCTCAACAGAAAGGATGTGCCACCTTGTGGTGGGATTTGGTATTACTGTGTAGCCACATTACTAAATTCTGAACTGTTACAGTATATTGGACAGTATTAGATTTAAAAAACTGAGTAAAATTAAATAGCTAGTGCACATCTATGCTTTATAATTAATGACTGAGGAGAAGAAAAGTGACGACGACGATGACAAAGACGAAGAATAGTGATGTGTCACCTATGCATCACTGGCAGGCGACAAAATAAACCCACGTAAGCGGATGGGATGATTTGCCTGATGCTAAACTTGAACTGATACTTTGGTAACCTTCTCATGCTTTGCATTGTTGTGCAAAATCCTGAATGCTAAATGTCCTTGTGATCCGTCGACAATGAAAACTGACAATCATGGGATAAAAATCTTGCCGTTTTTATTTGCATATAAAGTCAGCTAAAATGACACGATGAATTAAGAAAAAGTCTCATGAACATAGAAACAAGGCATTTACAAATGGCACCAATGACATCATGGCAATATATATAGATTTTTTTTTTGTCCTGTCTGCGCGACATACAACAAACACAACACGATCCACCAGGTGGAGATGAAAAGTAAACCATAGCCATAGTAATAATAAGCATGGGCTCAAAGCAGATGAAAGATTGTTTTTGTTTTTTTAAATCCAGCTCCTTATTGAAGCATCATTTAAGTTTGGCTTAATTATATATATAAAAAAAAAAAATTAAAAAATCGATCTTCTAGAACGGACTCACTGAAGGTAAAATTTCAGCTTAAAGTAATCACGAGTGAGGAACTTATATATAAAATATAAAAAGCGCTTTCAAATTTCAAACGGCACAATCCTGAACGGGTGCCAATATTATCATTTTTATTTATTTATTTATAATCACAGTTACTGTTGAAACTTTTGTGATGGTTCGCTAGATGTCGACTATAGCATCTGTCAGGGTAACAGGTTTGTGAAGCTTATTAGACTTTGGGTAACTAAAAAAAATGCCGCCTCCTTAGCCAGGTTTCTTGGTAATGAAACCCGGCAGGAATTTAAAGAAATTTAAAACCCAATCCAACCGATTTTCAGCAAGTACCTCATGTAACCTCAGCCATCCTCTTCCTGAATATAACATTCGGGATAAGACGTCTTGGGTCGGAGAACAGTGTGAACGATCACGAATGCACCAATAAATATAACCACAAAGCATCCTGGCGAGGACGAGACTCGGAAAAATTCGAGTAAAAATAATCCTTAAACCGATGTCTCGTCTGCCTCGTTGTTCTTTAATACACTCCTGCTGTGAAAAAGGTATTGCTGAGCCTCTTTTGGTACCTTATAATGCACTTTAGATGCAGACTAAAACAAATTGAACGAGGCAACCAATACAAACGAAGCATAAATATAATTAATTCACCGTTTTTCTTCTTCTTCTTCTTTTTTTTCCCCAGCAAATCATTATTTAAATGGTATGATCTTATTTTTTTAAAAATATTACATATCCATGCATTCATTTTTTTTTTTTTTAAATACAAGCAGTACAAAATGACCATTACTTTAAAGATAAGAAGGGTTGGAGAGTAGAAAAAAAAGGGAGGGGGAATCAAGGTGGAAATTTCACGAGCTTCCCGGATTGGGAAGGTCGAATACGATGGGTGGATTGGTCGGCTGGAAACTGACTGTACACGTAGACGAGTTGATGAACGTGGTATACCCGTCCGTCATTAAACCATAACCTGTGAAAGGAGAGAGAAAACAACAGAAAGGTACAAATATGTTAATATTACATACATACAAACACGATCTGTCCTATATATAAATCTAACATGTTCCATGATCTTGTCCTTGTTCTTTGGAATCAAGCCAATGACTGATTCACGGTGAAAGAACAAGGAATGTCTGCCATGTTTTCACCTCGCGACCTATTCGTATCTTTGAAAGTTCGTAACTCGAATGTTCGTACGTTGGGGACTTACTGTAGTGTTAAACATGGATTTGGGGTCTCACCTTCATGGATCCCACCGTAGACGTGGAGTTTGGGCCGGACCCGTCTCTGTACCGTGTTGAGTAACTCCACACAGCCCACTCTCTGGAGCTCCTTAGGCACCCAGTCTCTGAACCCTGAAAACACCAGCGACATGAGAACCATCAGTTGATGTCGAATCGATCCCACAGCACTAAATTTACTGTCTGATTTATTTCAAGCAGCGATATTTCTTGGTTCTGAATTATTAAAAACCACTCGGAGTATCTAATAAACATCGGAATGCCGCGTAGTTTGAAACTGATTGCTCTTGTTGTAAAAACCCTTTTCGTTGAGCCACAGGAACTGGCGTACTGTACGTCTGATGTGTGCGCGAGTGCGGCTGCGTGGATCAATGCTCTGCGGGCAATGAAATAAGATTTTACTTGTTTTAAATAATGAAGAAAGAGAATTTTATTATGTGTACTCTGCGGAAAAATCAGTGTGTGGGTGAAACGCAGACTGTGGCGCTATAACCGTTAAATCAGACTTAAACCGTGGGGTCAATGTGCATCTGGCTGTCATTAATTATAGAGAATCACTCCATTTATTGAACGTTATGTGGTTGACTGTGGGTTAAGAAAAATGTGTGAAGTTTGCGGCCCTATCATGATTCCTGATAACGTATTAAAAGTATTGATTAAAAGTATTTTATGAATATCCCCATTCGATATTACATTTTCACGAGATTTTATTATAATTTTAAACCTTTAAAAAAGTTTAATGAGTAAATAGTTTATAGCTTAGCTGTAGTGTTATAAAGAAACTATGATGTTTTACCTCCTCAAATGCCTCCAAAGTCTCAAAACTCAACAGTGAGCGTGCGGGTTGGTTGGGTGCGAGCAGGTGGGGGCTCACGCGGGCTTCTAACGCACGTGACTTTCGGCTAATTAGCCCTCGCAGTGTTTTGAGACTGGTGAAAGCGTGTGTAATGAGTGGGTTTTGAGACTAATTAGCTCATAGAATTTTGAAGAAAAAAAAAAACACATTGGAGGCTTTAAAGAGGCAAGACTTTTGATAACGTAATGCCGTAAAAAGGTGATTCTGTTGCGTCACTCTGTGCTCGGTACAGAATCGTTTATTTCTAAGGATGATCTCCACAAGCTAGTACGCTAGTGTATAATGTATAATCATTCGGCAGAGTTTTTTTTTTTTTTTTTTTTTTTTAATCATTCCTGTTCCCATGGAAATGGTTTCAAATTGAAATGAATGTCAATTGAGTGTAAATACTTTATAGCACTAAGGTATGGTCAGTACGTCCTGTCTGCTCCAGCTTACCTCATGTTAAGCCTAATCTTCGGGGGGGAAAAAAAACACCATTCTTTTATAAGAACTACCCAAATGTCAGAATCATCAGAATAATCATGTATACTTTTCATTACAGGGGCATTCAGTTCTCCCAGAGGGCTAAATACATGCACACACACACACACACACACACACACACACACACACACACACACACACACACACACACACACACACTATTGGCGCTTATGTGATAATAACCAGCACCGTGACCCGATGACCTTGCCTTTTGCCACAATCCTAGACACACCACATTAACCCTAATGTTTAACTCGACATTAATCAGAAACACTGAACTCAAATCATTTAGTGTTTATACACAGAGCGTCTGCACGGATCAAGATGAATGTAACGGTATAAACACGCATATAATTTAGACTGAGTGACGATCTGACAAATACCTACTTCACCTAGCTTTATCAAAGCCAAAGACATACAAGTAAACTTACAGATGCAGACAGACAGAAACAAGAAAAACGCAGTACCCAGAGGAGGCCCGTGAGTCATGAGGATGTCGATGTCCTCGGGGATCTGGTTCCACTTGTCCAGCAGAGACTGACCACGAGGCAAGTTAAAACCCCATCCATTAAACCAGGGCGTCCTGGGAAAACACACACACACAAACAGATTATAAATATCACATTCAAGCGCATCAGTCTGTCTGTTTCTACACCAGACACCAGGACACAGCTGAAACCCGAACAGATAACGTTTTATATATATATAAATATAATGTGTTTGCGCTATCAGATATCAAGGCCACTGCCACTGTCTGTCTGTCCGTCAGAGGTTATCTCCCGAGCAGCGACCCCGGAGCAGAGGTCACAGTCCGCGGCGGCCGATTGATCACGCTGTCAGCGCCGCTGAGCTGGAGCTTGTTAATGCAAGTTTTTATTTGCCCTGGGGAACGGCGCCACCGACAGGCCGCCCTAACACGGCTAACCCAGTCCAGACCCGGGGCTGATCGAGGCCAGACGACGCCGACAGGCTGTTTGGATGAGGTTGGGGAGGTGAGGGGGGGAAAGGTCAGGGTCCCGTGCTGGGTAGTAATGCTGAGTGACGGATGAAGATAAATAGAAAGACGAGTCAGGAACGAGCGGGGCCTGCAGTGCACGGGTTGCTTTAAGGACTAGTCTTAAAGCATTTATTACCGTGTAAGACCAGAAAAGTTCCAAAACTGCGCACTCGTAGAAGCGTGCTGTTTTTAAGGTACAAAAAACTTGATGACGACGACGACGACGACAACTTTATGTCCCGAGTGATTGATTACATAATCAAGTAACAGCATGGCTGAGAGTGCTCGATTCCTTGCAATTGCATTTAAATGCGATTTAATCGTTTATGCAATTTTATTGGTTGATTCAATAGAAACAATACATTTTTTTTTAGCACAGAAATACAAACTGCTTCTGACTTCCGCAAACACTCGCATTTCGTGAGCTTATCGCTTCTTCTTCTTTTTGAGTTTATGGGTGGTTGGTGCACTGCTGCCTCCTGCTGGACTGGAGTGTAGAATGGAAAATTGGCAAACAAACAACACCAACAACAAAAAACATGCTTTGTACTTTTAAACAAAACACAAGTATTTGATGTTTTTTAATGCCTATTATTTACTTTCGTTGTCTCCATTGTGTTTTTAACACTTTAACCCCTGTAGGAAATGTATAACAGTTTGAGGCAAACCAGACCATTGAACATTCTATATTTGTTGCTACCGAATCGAAGCGAAAAAACTAATATCGTGAAATCTAATCGAAACAACTGGCAATGGTTTAAATTTAAAGACTCATCAGAAGGCTGAGCCTCCGGAAAACGTCTGAGCTCATGAGGAATTTCTGGAAAACAGCAAACGTTTCAGTTTTCTAATTACCGAGCCATCTGAAGACGCCTCTACACGCCAACTTACAGTAGTTATACGTCTGTTCTCTTTATTCTCAAAGTCACGGGGAATGGAATAACCGGTAATATCTAAAAGTTTTAAGCTCATTTTCATAAAATATTTATGAGATCAAACAACGAGATCAGACACGCACAATACATGACTATTGATAATCACTGCTGGCTTTAATTCACGAGCCCCCCATTAAGCTGTTTAACAGTCTGACTCTGGCATTTCTGAAACATTTTTATTATTTATATAATCTTCCAGATTAATTTCGCTTATAATTAGCATTTTAAAAAGAAGCCCAATCTGCAATCAATGCTATTATTATGCATCCTGTTTGTTTGGGAGACCGTAGCGGTTTTAATTTCGTAATCATAAATTCAATACATGAATCAGAACGATCATTAACGCCATCGCTGTGCATCCCTACGTTACATGAATTATTGATGTGGATTCATCATCAACACCGATTAATGTTAACGGACGCATTTAAAAAGTCCTGAAAGCAACCTCGAGACACAATTGGATGTAAATGTAAATTCTCTTTCATAAAGCAGAGGCGCGTAACCCGCTGCGACGGGACGTGTGTATCGGATCGGTCTGTGATACTGCAGCGATCGGGCTGTTGAGGTCGACGTTTAAGCGCGCGCACGTGGAACGCCGCGACCCGAGGGCATCGGATCTCGGCGGGTTTCTAACAGACCGTGTGGGTGGTGTGTAGAGGGCAGTCTCCTGAAGACCACATGACCTGACTGAGGCCTGTATTTAATAAATTATGCTGAGCAAGCACTGGAGGAACTCGGGGACTCGAGGATCCGCACATTTTCTTTTTCTCGTGAATTACATTATGGGAATCGTGTTCGGATCCGGGAGCGCTAGTGCCAATTACGGAAGAGAGGAGCAATCCTCGAGCGATTTAGCGTGTCAGGGGTTTGTTCACCTTTAGAGAAGGGTTACTGTATGGCTTTTATTAAAAATGTCTCACACACACCCACACTATTTAACCTTCTGGATGGGAAAAAAAAATTACACTATATATGTGTATAATATATACACCATACACACACAGACTACGTTGTATACCACATACACGTTGCCTTTTTTTTATATATATATATACGCTAAAGAATACCCTTAAGCATTGATATGCAGCTTTAAAACACATTTTTTCAGCTTGTGTGACCCTAAAAAAACAAACAAAAACGCAAACAAGAAGTTAGAAAAACAGCAAGGCTACTGTCTCTGGAAAGAAACGACAAATTGTCTTTACAGCGTTCTTTCTGCGAGTTTCTCCCGGTCACCCGACTCTAAAAACAAGAAACAAAAGAACTCTATAAATACATGCTGAGTAAAAAAACAAAAAAAAAACAAACAAACAAACAAAAAAAAAAACACCCAAACCCCCGTTTGCCAGCTTGGGGTTTGTGACAGCTTGCGCGGCTTGCGCGAGCTCACGTCCAGGAAGAGCTGTCAGACTGCGATCGCTCGCTAAAACAAACCCGGCCGTCAGATAAGCAACGAGAGCGCCGGCTCAGTCAACATACGCTGCCTAAACATGCATCCGTCAACAGCTCGAGCGCAGGTTCGGCTCCAGATCTCCTGCCCTGACTCACGACAAACTGGACAATCGGCTAACACAGCTACATACGTTCAATAGAATTTAAAAACAACGCTACTAAATATCAACAACGCTATGGGTGATGTAATCTCTAAGACCGGCAGCGACCATCAAGCGTGTGAGATAAAACAAAGCTCATAACCAGTGCAACAGGAACTTGTGTCACAATGCTGATGCTGTTTCAGCACAATCACTTAGTCGCGGTTTTATCACTGATCTGAAGCTAACCTTGCATTCACACCTGTTATACTGTAATTTTCTCAACTCAACACTGATGTTTTTCTCAGCTCTAGTTCCCTTCAGCAACTGGTTTACCTGGGCAAAAAAGCACTTTTATTTTACTCATGTTTAGTACAAAATGGTGGGCAGGTCAGATGTAGGGCTGTAGCAATCGAATATTCTAGTAATCGAGTATTCTACCAAAAAACCTTTCGATTAATTGAGTAATCGGATAAAATGTACTTTTGCAAACAGCAAAGTAAAATATCTAAGAGAAACAAAGATTTTTCTTTTGAGAAAAATCTACTTTTATTTTTAAATGCATACAGCATTTTTTCAAAAATAAACATTGCCATTATTCACAATATAAGGAATAGCTTAAAGTTGACTGAGATGAATTAAGTGCATTACAGCTATACATTCTTATTTTAAAGCCTTTTCTCAGATGCAAATCTAAAAATTTTTAAAAAAAAGGTATTTCAAAGGACTTTAAGTATCAAAAAAACTAGGGTACACTTTAAAATAAATTTTTATATATATTTTTATCGCGCCCTTATATTTTACGCTTAAGCGCTTCTTCTTCGTCTGTGTTTACTGGCGGCTTGCATCCGGAAGCGTGCTGGGTCACGCCAGACAAATAATTGCAAAAACATAACGCAAGCTTGTAAAATTTATTAAAAGAAGCTTAAAAATGCTCATACCATCAGGGAAGAAAAACTTCAGGTCATCAGCTGAATTTATTTTATTGCCGCATGAGTCTAGACCTGAGCGACTGAAGCAACCCCAGATCATAACCCCACCTCCCGAGGCTTGGACAGTGGCCACTATGCATGACGGGTACACGTGCTTCCCTTCTTAGCTCATCTGCAACTCTTCAACACAGTTCTCAAATTTCAAACCTCTGCTTTATTTACTATACAATCACTCTGATAGTTAAGACTGAAAACTCTCCATCAGAGAGTACATTTGACCATTTGACGCAGGGAAACAGAAACAATTCCATTATGGTCCCCCTATCCGGTATCACCCAAATGAGGACAAGTACCCCTTTGAGTCTGGTTCCTTTCATGGTCACCTCAGAGAGTTCCTTCCTTCCCTCCACCGTCACCCCCAGCTTGCTCGTCAGGGACAAACTGAAGGAAAGTTTGTACACACTTTCAAGTCTCCCCACATCTTGCGATGTTTCACACCTAATTACATTTTAAAATAGACTCAAATGCTTTTGTCCCTTCAGCATCCATGCAAAAGGAGATTTTAGGATGTTCAGCGTCAAAACTACCACTAACTGATTTGCTGACCATGATATCGCTGCGCTTGATTGGCCAGCCAAGTCACCTGACCTGAACCCCATGGATCATATATAGGCTAGTGTCAAGTGAGCTGAAGGCCGCTATTAAAGCAACCTGGTCTTCAATACTGCCTCATACAGTAGTACCACAGGCTGACTGCCTACATGCTTTACCGCACTGACGCAGTTATTTGTGCTCAGGAAGCTTCAACCAAGTATAGAGAGCATAAATGAAGATTTTAAGTGAAGTATTGCATTTTTTTTTTTTTTGCTTGATCTTAGGAAATATTCCATTTTTCCACAGATTTTTGGGGATTTTTAAAAAAATTTATTTTCATGAGATGAAATGCTTTCACATGTTTTCCTGTACATGTTCTTTGTATACAGTATGAAACACTATGTCCTGTACAAAAGCCTTTAACATTCATCCTTTGCTTAAAAATTTATACATACTTTAAAAATATGCAAAACATATGCAGTGCCACTAATGGTATGCATTTATTCCAACCCCCCCTTTTTTTTTTACACCGTGGGTCATTTGGCCAAAAGGTTTAGAAACACGGGACCTTTTAAAAAAACAATTAATGCAGAATTATTTTTTCTTAATGTGTAAATGATGTAAAATTTGTATAATGTGTGTGGAGATAGAGTGTGTATTATTTTAGTCGATTTCTTGACACAGAAAAAAAAAAAAAAAAAAAACGTTTCGCTATAGGTGTTATGTAACGCACAGAGCACAGAACAGGCCAGTACAACCTCCTTTCATGCTAGAAGTGACAGAATGTGTGTGTGCCGGTGATGGATGTGAGAGTAAATAAAGGTGAGCAGCTGCTTCGAGCCTGTGCGCTATATCCTAAAGAATTACTTCTTACTAGACTTTAGGGATATTTGGCTCCTGCCAGTATAGCAAACGAAGCATCAAACACAGGCATTGATGTGCCATGTCAGACGTAAGCAGAAATCCTTGGTAGAGCCAGAAGACCAACCTTGTCTTATCTGAACTCAAAATGAATATAAATCTGTAAGAGCCGAGGCTGCAGGGCAGCAAGGATGAATTACAGGAAATGTGCAAAGTGTGCAGGTGAAGCAGTGTACAATTCGTTAAAGCTACAGAATGGCGGCGTTTCAAAAACAGTATGCGGTTCATCATGTGCGTGATATTTCTGAAACGCTCGATTTATGACAAGGAAAGAATGAAGTCGAACCTGTCATTCGCTGAGACTTCACAGAGCAATTGTGTGTTTTGGCTACCTCAGCACTTCAGGTTAGTGAACTCTTGTCGACCCACACACACACACACACACACACACACACACACACACACACACACACACACACACACACAAATAGGCTGAGCCCTTCAGGTTATTTATGAAGCAGTGCAGCAATCTAGAACTTCTAGAGCTTCTAGACATCGTCCACGTCAAAAAAAAAAAAAAAAAAAACTCATTGAAATATTTATCTGACCTGCACAGAGCAATGGCCTAAAAGAAAGAGAAAGAAAATGAGCAAGAGTAATGAGAGAGAAAGAAAGATAAAGGCAGACAATGTCAAAAGCGCTATGGGAGAAGATGAACAGAGACTGGTCGCAGGGTCTCCTCGGGGTGAGCGGTAGAGCAAAAAAAAAGAAAAGAAAAGAACAAGGAAGAAAGAATGAGAGAGGAAATGAGTGAGCTTTGGGATTTCCTGTCCACACTGTTTCTGCACAGGGTTAGTGCCCCATGTTTCCCCAGGACCTTGTAATTTGTTTATCCTTTAATGACTTAATGAACTAAATTTAGTCCATTTTGCAAATTTTTACATGTGTGTCCCACGTGCTGATGTGTCGTTAATACAAAAAAGAGAAAAGACTGTGAGGTATCGATTCACCTCTTTTTTTGCAAAAATCCGGAACAACCAGTCAAACGGTAAAAAAAGTAAAAAAAAATTACAATTCAATATTTTACCTTGAAAAAGAAAAAAAGGTTGCTTTAGGTAAACTATGACTTTGATGAGCATCTAAATCTGTACAAGTTGTGTGATAATATTTGCAAAGTAGGGCTGTGAAGAAAATTTACGCAGTCCTGCCATTTCAAAGGATATTTAATTTAAAAATTAAATATATATATTTAAGAAACCTAGACCTTTTAATTCAAGAATCCCAAAGGTCTTGCAGGTCTAAAAGCCTCTAGTGGTCTTCTGGTCCCTGCTCAGTCCTGCTGCTCCAGACACCCAGGCCTGACCTATGGTTCAAGACATCAGGAGCCGGTCCAACGAGTCAAGACTTGTGATGTTCTAACAGGTCAAGACTGCAGGAGCCGGTCCAACGGGTCAAGACTGCAGGAGCCGGTCCAACCGGTCAAGACTGCAGGAGCCGGTCCAACGGGTCAAGACTGCAGGAGTAGTTCTAACATGTCAAGACTGCGGGAGGCGGTCCAACAGGTCAAGACTTCAGGAGCCGGTCCAACAGTTCAAGACTGCGGGAGTCGGTCCAACAGGTCAAGACTGCGGTAGTCGGTCCAACAGGTCAAGACCTCAGGAGCCGATCCAACAGGTCAAGACCTCAGGAGCCGATCCAACAGGTCAAGACCTCAGGAGCTGATCCAACAGTTCAAGACCACAAACCACAAGACACCTGGGTCCCAGCTCGTTCCCACTGATTAAAGACACCCAGGCCTAACTGATTCAACACACCAGGTGCAAATCCGAAAGGGCAAGACTCCAGATGCTGGTCTATTAGCTTAGGATTTCAGGAGTCAGCCTAACAGATCAAGATGCTAAGGGCTGGTGTAATGGTTCAAGACCTCAGAAGCATTCCAATGGGACAAGACATCAGGAGATGGTCCAGTGGTACTGCAGAGACGCAGTCCTGAGATGCAAGGGACTTGTCACCAGAAGACCTGGGAAGACTGGACTGATTCCTCATTACGAGACAAGTCCAAGCTGTTCTCCTGGCTACAAAAGCCGGGGCTGGTTCTCTGTGTTTTCGCTCTCCCAGAATCTGGGAGCTTAAAAAACAATAATAAGCAGAAATCCTGGAGATAGCCCGGTGCCTCTGTTGTGGAAATGCTAGTAGGTAAGGTGGCATCCTCACTTCTATTCCCCCTGGATTGTGACTGATCCCCTAAAACTTTCTGCAACATTCTCATTCCATGTCATGATTACGCTTTTAGTTTACTTTTGTTTTTTCAGCACTGACTCTAGCCATCTATTCCTTGTACCACATAGTAGAGTTTAAAAATGATGTCTAGCCAAAGAAAAAAAAATATATATATATATATATTTATACCAGGCTGTCTGTCAGCAGATGGTTTCAGGGTCAACCTTTACAACCTTTTTGCCAAATGTATTATCTACCATTAAAAAAGGTCCATACAAAAGGTCTGCCTCAATAGAAAAGCTTCTAGGACTGCAGGTAATAATGTATTGCCTGAAAATAAAGGCCAAGCCCTTACTCATAGGTCTGAAAATAACCAAGGTGATAACACCTGACAAATGACTGTGCCAAGGAGGGGGTTGGGAGGTGGACCAGAAGTCACTTCATAATTCACAGCGAGTCCCAATGGCCTAGAGAAGACTGTTCAAACGCAATGCTATATTTTTGCTAACAGATTACTTCCATACACCTTGCGTATAAATATCGGGTAACGACCCGCTCGTGTAAAACCACAGAGAACGTTCAATATGCCGCAGACAGAAACGAAAGCTTGGCATCCTTTCCTTTCTTCATCTGTATGATACTGAAAACACAAACCTAATCAAACTAGAACAGCCACATCCAATCTGCCCCTCAGCCACTCAAACTTTGATCAGACCTAATGATGCATATCCTTTTCCTAATCAGGCCTTGGAACCGCAGCAGGACTATAGTGCAGCCACATCCTAAGCCAGACCCTGTCCGATGCTGTATCAATACTTAAATCACTGTTTCACACGATTTACTGTCCAATAAACCCGCGGTTGGGTTGCAGGAAAGGAACCTTCGGAAAGGGGGATCATTTATCTGGATACCTGTCAGGCGCGCACAGCTCTCTGAATTAAAGCCTGAGCCAAGTATTCGTGTAAGGCTGCCTTAGTTAAATTATGCATAATGCCTGCAGCTCATGTAGGCAGCTATTTGGTTTACAGCTGTTCAGAATGTGGATTTATAACCTATTCAGTGTTGTTCACGACTGACTGTCTGGCAGATTAAGGAATACGTAGCAGAGGCATCAGTGTAAAGGATGTGAACACCGGTGTTACCGCTGGGTTTAACAACCAATAACAATTGCTCAAAAAAAAAAAAAAAAAAAACAATGACAGCTTCCTGAAGTACCCAGTAGAGCCAATTACTGGCATAAGGACAAAGAGTGATGGATTTGTTCACTTCGCAACAGGCAGCGGTCCATCTGAGATCCTGAATAAACACAACACAATACCAAATGCTCGTTACTAGTGCATCGAAGACATAAGGACTCTGGGCTCTGCAAGCTGGAGTAATTCATGGCTTCCTAAAATGTGCAGAAACGACTTGCTTTCAACCCCGTGGGCCAGTCCCGGGAACACTGGCTGCAAGGTGGATGGGATGCCAACCCATTCCACGGCATCCGAAGCATCAGCACTGAGATAATCCTGACACAAGATATCTTGCTTTCGCCTGAGAAAGGCCAAAGAGCAGCTCGAATCTAGCGCAGGTCATTTGCTGATACCCAACAACCCTCGCTGGCACATTTATCATAACTTCGGTATGCAATACAAAGGCGTGTTACGGTTTCCGCGGCAACACCGACGACAACCCCTCCTTCCCCCAAATAATATCTCACTTGTGGATTCGCTACACAAAGCTCGCACTCGATGCGATCCAAGGTCACATGACTGTTGTCTGCGTCTCTAAGAGGATTACCGGGGAAAGTCTTTGATTTGCAAAAGCCGGGTGTGAAGCTCGCTCCTCAGTCGAGCCACTCGCAGGAGGATGCTTGTGGGAATATATGCAGGGGTGTTATGAACAAGCCCCTGACCCCTTGCCAAACAGAAATGTAACTTTATTTACAATACGTGCTCTAACGCGACCGGCGTTTCGTTCTAAACACACTCTGCGTTAACAGATCTGGGGTCCTGCATTTACATGCACTTTGAACGAGTTCCTCCATCGTTTTCCCGATCCAGGATGATTTCGATACGTTCTTTTGTACAAGACGTTCTACAAGTCATTTTCCTGTGTGGAAACTTGCCATATGTATGGAAACATTATGTTAAGGAGCTTATGCTACTTTGTGTCATCCTGTAAGTCATCTTATAAGTGCAAGTTGCCTTAGGGGAAAAACAAAAAAAAATCTGTGTGGGATACTGAAGATATCTGGAGCAATGTTGTTTGAATAATCATCAGCCTTGTCTGGGTCAGAAGCAGAAAAAGGTCAGAACCACCATGAAATGAAAACATGAGAAATAATCTTTTTTTTTTTTTTTTTTAACTCGAGCTTGTGTATCTGTTGGCCCCACAACACAGACGAGCATCGCCGAGAGATTCGAGCCTGGCTGAGCTCTTTGTGCCGAGAAGAATGAGGCAGTGGAAATGACCTCGGTGCTTGTTGGGGCCCCGGGGTCAGGTAGGTCAGCGCAGCCTGGGTCAGCCCGACGTCTGATCCGCAATCCCAACAAAGAGGCAGGATGTTCAGGAACAAAGGCCACTTCCTGCGGGAGAGGCTGGGAAAAAAAGCAGGACCGAAAGAGTCCCCCACCTCCCCCCATACAGCTCCCCCTCCCTCGACCCCACATGGCTGCTTCTGCCTGCTTCGAACCGAGAATCTCATTTCCTCTCGGCAGCCAGAGAGCCAGAGATATTGTGTGTGTTCTGGGCAAGATCTTCTTGCTTGTTGAGGCCGCTCGCAGTCTTGTGTTCTGCTCGCTGCGAGGACTTTTACAAAATTTTAGGAAAGTAGAAACAAATTTGTTGAAGGAAAAAAAAAGCCTTACCAAAAATAAATAAGTAAAGAAAGAAGGAAAGGAAAAAAAAATCACACATGTACGATCAGCTGTATCAAAGATTTTCAGAGAGATGCTCTGACATCTCAAAAACAACACGCAACAATAAAAATGTTACATTTCTGTAGTCACCTGTTTCTCCCCCTGCACTGCCATTAAGACTAAATCATAAACTAATTCTCCAGGCTGCGATCGCTCTTGTCTCCATGGTCCCGTCCTTGGTCTTTTTCATCCACATCACATTCTCACACGGCCTTGAGACGCAGTTGCTCAAAAATCTTATATCCTTTAGTTGAGTAGTCATCTGTCAGCAGGTTTAACATTGTCTGTGCGTGTGTGTGCGCGTATGGACTATAACTCTGTCCTGCTGAATTAAACTGAATAACTGTGTACGAGCTGAAGGTCTCCACTTTAACCTCCGCTCAGACTCTGAGCCTCTTAAATAAAGTTCTCACAGTGATTCACAGCTAGCGTCGAAGCACAAAGCGAAGAGGTTCATTCAAACGTTTCTTAACAAATATTAGAAAATTTTGTGTATGAAAGCTTGAAATAGAGAATAATGAATAAGTGGTCGTCGCTGTTTTTTTTTTTTTTTCCCACAATGCTTTTCATCGCTCAATGTGCCGACCTTTTAACTAACAGATTTAAGAGATCAAGCAATTGGTAGGGTCAACAAAGAACAAAAAAATAAATACATTATATGCATGGGAGGTGATCAACTTCACTTTCATGTTCATCAAACCACTCTGTCACCGGTCTTGCTGTGTGTATCGGTGCATTATCATCCTGGTACACGACACCGCCTTCTGGATACAATGTTTGAACCATTGGGTGCACACGGTCATCCAGAATGGTTCGGTAGTCCTTGGCAGAGACGCGCCCATCTGACACAAGTATTGAGCTTACAGTATGGAATGCCGTGATATTGCAGCCCAAACCATCACTGGTCCACCCCCCCATGCTTCACTCTGGGTATGCAACAGTCTGGGTGGTTACGCTTCTTTGGGGCTTCTGCACAACGTAACTCTCCCGGATGTGGGAAAGACAGTGAAGGTCGACTCATCAGAGAACAATACATGTTTCACATTGTCCACAGCGCAAGATTTTCTCTGCTTGCACCATTGAAACTGATGTGTGGCATCAGCATGAGTGACCAAAGGTTTGTCTATAGTAGCCCGGCCATGTACATTTATCCGGTGAAGCTCCTGATGAACAGTTTTGGAGGAAACAGGAGAGTTGAGGTGCACATAATTCTGCAGTGAGTCGGGCAGCTGTGGTTTTATGTTTTCTGGATACAATGCGGGTTGCAACCGGACATCCCTTTCAGACGGCTTCATCTCGCGTCCACAGTTACTCCTGTTGGATGTGCTTCGTCCTTCTTGGTGGTACGCTGACATTACCCTGGATAACGTGGCTCTAGATACATCACAAAGCCTCGCTGTCTTGGTCACAGATGCGCCAGCGAGACGCAAATCAACTATTCGTCCTCTTTTGAACTCTGATACGTCACCCATAATGTTGTGTGCGTTGCAATATTTTATGCAAAACTGTGCTGTTACTCTGCTAATTAAACCTTCACACTCTTCTCTTACTGGTGGACAAAGTGCAATCAATGAAGATCGGCCACCAGGCTGGTCAAATTTAGCCATGAAACCTCCAACACTAAATTGGCCAGTGTTTCAATTTCATTGTCCAAAATATTGAAAATAAATATAATTCATATATAAATAAGTCTTAAATTATATATTTATAAAATAAAATGTATCATACACACTTCATGCATACCTACACACACACACACACATATATAGGTATGTGTATGTGTGTATGTATGTGTACATAATAACGTTCTATAATAATGATACATTTATGTAATTTTTATATAATATTTTATAATTTAAGATAATATAAATTAAACACACACACACACACACACACACACACACACGCACACACACACAGGTTCATGCACTGCTGTGCATGAACATACTAAAGGAGCATTGTCCATTGAACGCGCTCATTTTTTGGCGAGCGCTGAACGGAACGGATCGTTTTTCACCTACAGAACGTAAACGCAAGCGTCGTTAACATGCAGCGTAATGAACCTGAGTGGCAAAGGCTTCATTCATTCAATTTCTAATATTACTAATACTGCACATTAAAACCAGCTGGCTACGTCTCTAGAGTTTACAAAGAATGGTCTGAACAAGAGAAAAATATCCAGTGATGTCAATATGAGAAAATATCCTTGTTTATGCCTGAGGTCAGAGGAGAATGATCAGAGGGTTCAAGACAATAGAAAGGCAACAGTAACTCAAATAACATCTCGTTACAACCGAGGTACCATGAAGAGCATCATGTGGAAGCAGATGGGCCACGGCAGCAGAAGACCTCACCGGGTGGCACACTCGTCAGCCAAGAACAGGAAACTGAGGCTACAGTTTACACAATTTAGACAATTTAGGTCAGAATTTGGCATAAACAGCATGAAAGCATGGATACACCTCGCCTTGTATCACCGGTTCAGGCTGCTGTTTGAGGTGTAATGGCATGGGGGAGATTTGGCGCACGTTGGGCCCCTCTGTACCTAAGCATTGTTGCTGGCCATGAGCATCCACTTACTGTATGAGCACAGGATAAGGTGCCATATCACAAAGCTAAAATGACGTCAGTGTGGTTTCTTGAACGTGACAATGAAGTTCACTGTGCTCACACAGTGCTCCACAGTCACCAGACCTCCATCCAATAGAGCACGTCTGGAATGTGGTGGAACGGAAGGATTGCGACAGGGACGTGCAGCCGACAAACCCGGTGCTATCATCTCAATACAGAATGTTCCCAGCCCCTTGTTGAATCGGTGCCACGAAGGATTTATGCGGCTCCGAAGGCCGAAACGAGTTCACCCCAGTACCAGCAGGGTGTACCTAATAAAGTGGCCAATGAGTGTATACCACATATATGCGTTCGTGTGCGTATGTGTGCACAGATTTCGGTTATCATATGGTGGAAAATTCAAACCGTAACGCCTGTATAGTGGAGTGCGAAAGTATTTAGACCCTTAGGACAAGCCAAAAAAGTGAGGGGGGGGGCTTTTTTCAGAGTAACGTTTTTTCGGACACAGCATGTTATAACCCCGCCCTTTGTGATTTATAACCAAGATCTCGGTTCCTCTCGGTAGTACTTTCTGTAGCATTTGTGATAAACGAAGGGCCATTAGCCGGGGCGTCTTATCGGAAAATCTCCAAAAGCCAAATTGCAATACAATTAAATGAAATAAAGAAAAAGAAAAGGACCTTTGCTTTAAAACCAACAGAGCAATGCTAAATGGCCGTGATGCAGAAAAAACATTAAGCTCCGTGCAGCTCCATTAACGACGACTGCAACTCCCGGCCTTATTCGAGACCTACAGGAGCATAGCTAGGAGTCAGCAGAGCATGGCGTGGCTTTGCTGGGTCTAACCGTGTCACGGTGAGCTTGCGAATCGAAAGCAGCAGCCGAGCTCAAATTCTGAGTGGAAGCCAATAAATGTTTATAAAAGACTTTGAGAATGAAAGAAAACCCTTTTAAAACAGGACCGTTCAATAGCTCGTTACGTGCGGCAGAAAAACACGAAAGCCAAAAGTAAAGGAGGTTTTCAATAGCCACTTCATCGCCAAGGACTTAAAGCTATTGGAACTTCCTCTCTCTCTCTCGTTTATAGTTCATAATCAGGAAGTCCAAACGTAACTCCCACTCGGTTCTTCTGTTACTAATTCAATTTTTCTCTGAGGGACTGAGACCAAGGACAAACATCACATTATTGATGAAGTGCCACAGCTGAAAGGTCTGTCCTTGCCCATCTCGGAGACAGAAGCATAAGCCATAAAATGGAGGGAGTGGGGGTGGTGAGAGAGAGAGAGAGAGAGACCCATAAAGCATAAAAATTGCGAATGTAGCTAAAGATGCAAGTGTGAATATTTTATAGACGCTTCTGGACCTGGACATGTAAACACAGACGAGTGCGATTTTCCCAAATAAACAGGTGTGTGACTCACCACGGGGTCCCGTATATCCTGAATCCTTTGATCGTGACCTCTGAGTCCTGCAGGTAGATGCAGTTCGTGAGCAGAGACTGAACGTTATCAAAGTCCTCGGGCCGCAGCTTCGACACCGAGGGGAAGCGGTAGTAGTCCTGCTTGACCAGGTCGGCCATGAAGTCCTTGTCGAACGTCAGCTCGTGGTTCCCGGCGATGACCACTTTGTACTCGTAGGGCAGGTTTCCTGCGGGTGGAGACGAGACGCGATCAAAAACAAAGTGAAAACGCACACCGCCGCTTAACCGATTCGTTTCGTTCGGCGGGACAGAGAGGTGAAGAGCGGAGAACTTTCAGACCCGATGGAGGCGCGTGTGCCGGAGAGAATACCTGTGCTGTTAGAGTGAAGAGGTTTAAATGAGAAGCAGTATAACCTGCAGAGAAGAGATCAGACACAATTACTGTTATCAGACCCGAAATAGGTAGAATGGTGGTAATGAGCTAGAGAGAGAAGGAAAAAGAGAGAGACATTTAAAGAGTGTGTATGGAAGAGAGAGAAAAAAGCAAAAAAAAGCAAGCAAAAAAAAAAACACAACTGATTTAAAAAAAGAGTAAGAAAGACAGAAAAGCAAAACATAAAAAAGCAATAAAGAAAAGCTAAGAAAACAAAGGAAAATTAAAAGAAAGCAGAAAAAAAGCAAACAAAACAGGAGCAACTAAGCAAGGAAAAGGGAAAGGATTCTAGAAATAAATAAGAAAGAAAGCTAGCAAAAAAAAGAAAGAAAGAAAGACTGGAAATATCAAAGCAAAGGAAGGAAGGAGCTAAAAATAAATCTAGAAAGAAATTACAGAAATAAAGAAAAACGAAAGCTAGGAAAAAGAGAAAGAAAGAAGGAGAGAATGAAAGAAAGAGAAAGCTCAAAATCTGGAAGAAAGGATGCAGGAAAGAAAAATCTAAACCTAATAAAGAAAGAAAGAAAGAAAGAAAGACTGGAAATATCAAAGGAAGAAAGGAAGGAGCTAAAAATAAGTGTAGAAAGAAATTAAAGAAAGAAAGAAAGAAAGAAAGAAAGAAAGAAAGAAAGAAAGAACGCTCAAAATCTGGAAGAAAGGATGCAGGGAAGGAAAATCTAAACCTAAAAAAGGAAGAAAGAAACAAAGAAAGACTGGAAATCTGGAAGGGAAGAAGGAACAAATTTAAATATAAAAATAAACAAAGAGGAAAAAGAAGGAAGCAAAGTAAGGGACTGTGGAAGAAAAATATTTGGGATTTTATATAAGAATTAAAAAAACAATAATAAAGTTAAAAATTTTCTGTTTAATTTCAAGCAAGAGCAGAGGTAGAGCAGCATGTAGCAAAGACAAATTAAAAAGAAAAAGGAAAAAAAATGTATGCAAAAGAAATAAATGAGAAAAAGGAATCTGAATGGAATGAAGAATATTAAAAGAAAAAAAAATGAAAAGAAGTAAAGAAAGCAGAGAAGGCAGGAAAAAAAGACTGGGGGACAGAGAGAAGAAAGAGAATCCTGTTTCCCAGTGGATGCAGCGGCGTTGTGTGTGTGTGTATGTGTGTGTGTGAAGTCATTCAGAGTCTGGTACAAGTTAAATATGGCATTTTAATTAGAAGAGCAAAGCGGCCATATGGCAGGCAGGTACGAGGACGCTACATGAATTGTGAAATCGATGTGTGGGTTTGAGAAGCGCTGACGCAGCGCGATCCTCCGAGACCAGCTGAGCGGCGGGACGTGAAGGAACCAGCAAAGACGAGTTTCCGTTCGTCGAGTCTGTTATTATACAGATGTGGAGGATGTGAACACGGGGCAACACCAAGATTGCCACACACAGACACACACACACATGCACACACCCCAAGTCAAGTGGCGACGTCTTTAGATGTCAACATCAGCCTTGTGTTCAGGTATAACGTCTTTCTCTGCTCGCAGACCTGAGCTGCTGCACGGTCAGGTTCAAGCGCCGTGAGATGTCTGATGTCTGATCAAGTGATCTGTAGTGAAGGACGACGCTGTAATGTGTCTCGCTTTTATCATTAATCCTCGCTGTCTGTTGTTCTTACATCGCATAGTATCATGTAAAATCAGGTGCTGGGATCAGAGAGGAAACGAGCATCTTATTGAACGACTCAGTGCTGGTATCGATCAGCCTCGAGACGACGACTGATAGTATAAACACACCGTGTGTGTGTGTGCGTGTGTGTGTGTGTGCGGGGGTAAAAGAGGCGTCCACACCTTTAAAGACTCGCAGAAAAATAATTAAGTGCCGTTTTTCATGATATGAGAGACTGAGATGAGACGGTGTTCATCGTTAGCGTCTGACAGCGACAGCGTCTGGTGAACATGACGGTGTTCATAACTGACCTCATTAACGGGCGTCTAACAGCTACAGCCAACTCACAGTCAGCTTCCCGTGGTTATTCTGCTGTAACGACCTGTAACGTGTACATGACTCCAGGTACATACGCCTGGCCACGCCCTGACACGCCCTGATACGCCCTGATACGCCCTGATATGCCCTGATACTTTTCCCATGCAAAGCACAGGTAGGGTCCGCTTCAAAAAAATTTTTAAACATGTGACTAGAATACGGATAAAACAGGCGCAAGAGAGTGTCAGAAAGAGTGTGTGTGTGTGTGTGTGTGTGTGTGTGTGTGTGTGTGTGTGTGTGTGTGTGTGTGTATGCTCTGTGTGTGTGTGCACTATATCGGAGCGTGTGTGTGTGTACTGTATCAGAGTGTGTGTCTGTGTGTATATACACTATCAAAGCATGTGTGTGTGTGTGTGTGTGTGTGTGTGTGTGTGTGTGTGTGTGTGTGCGCACTGTATCAGAGTGTGTGTGTGTGTATGCACAATGTATCAGATTGTGTGTGTGTGTGTGTGTGTGCACTGTATCAGAGTGTGTGTGTGTGTGTGTGTGTGTGTGTGTGTGTGTGTGCACTGTATCAGTGTGTGTGTGTGTGTGTGGGTACTGTATCAGAGTGTGTGTGTGTGTGTGTGTGCGCACTGTATAAGAGTGTGTGTGTGTGTGTGTTACTACACTGTATCAGAGTGTGTGTGCACTGTATTAGAGTGTGTGTGTGTGTGTGTGTGCACTGTATTAGAGTGTGTGTTTGTGAGTGTGTGCACTGTATTAGAGTGTGTGTGTGTGTGTGTGTGTGTGTGTTTGT